>VCHN02000014.1:18702028-18737105 GCA_007115665.2 Sequoiadendron giganteum
GGTTAGAAAGGTATATACAGCTGGGTCTCCAGGAAAGGTTTGAATTATGATTGCCATTAACATTTCGACCTCTGGTTTTCATGTGGCCATTGTACCTTTATTTGGCTACAAATGTTAATGAAGATACAAAAGCTCACAGGTATGAAAGAATACAAAATTACAGAGGCTTCTACTACAAGTTTGGAACTTCAATGTAGGGCCATGCTACTCCTACCAATTTCAAAGAAACAACCAGAAAGCTTAATGCTGGAGGACCATCATTAGGATAAGTAGGGGGGAAATGATGAGCCCAAAATATGCTCATAATTTGAATATCATGATGTATTTTTAAATACCCTTACTCTTTTGTTAATGGTTGTTTTAACTCTTTGATTATAAATTTTTTATCTAAAATCGAGTAGTATCCTGTGGCAGCACATTCCTATACTCCTACAGCTTAATATCTCTGTTTTTATATTCATTGCCCTATTTGACCTCCCAATTGACTAATATGATGCATGTGGTTTTTGGATAAATGAGATGGATTTAATGTATGTGATTAATGAATGTGTATCATGTTATTATATGCATGCTTTCTTTCACCTCTGCCACCATGTGTTTCATAGTTTGTTGAAAATAGCATGAATGAGTCAAAGCGCAACAAATATCAGCCCTACAATAAGTCCATTTCCAGCACGGCATCGAGGAAGTTGTTGCAGCAAATACTCTCTATTCGGGTCGTTGGGAGGAAATCTAAATGGTCATCAATCTAGGAAGAGTGGAATGCTAGATTCTCTCTGAATCGATTGAACATATATGCTTTCATTTATGAGAAGTTTGTTCCTCGATATTACAAAGCATTTATGTCCATTTCTTTCTCTGTTAGAGTTAGGTAGTTAGTTTCTTTTATATAAATAAGTGTTCCTCCTGCGTGAGTGAACAAATGAGTTTTAGATTAGAGGAGATTAGACTAGACTAGAAACAAAAGAATAGAATAGAGTATGTTTAGATTAGTATTATAATGAGAAACAAAGTTTTGTGTTAGTTTTCTTACAAGCAGAATGACCATGTATATGATTCCAAGTTATGAATAAAATTTGATGAAGTTTTGAGTTCAATTCTTGCATAAATTGGTTGATGCTTGCTAAGGGGGCCCACTTAGTGAGTATTTGTAGTTAGTTATTTATTTCCTATTGTTTATCAGTTAGAATTCCATTCCCGAAAGTTTCAGTGAAAACTCAATCCTATATTGTTCCTACAGCATAAGACCAGTTCATGGTTTGTTTCTCAGTAATACTTTTCATGATTTCTACTTTGATTAAGTTATGCTTAAGTTAAGAAAACTTTTCCTTACGTACGTGCATCATAAGTAGAATTCCTTCCAAGCATTTATTTCTAGTTAATTGTGGCTAAAAATGGTTCTTAGTGCACATACAGTGTCGCTCCATTTCAAGTATGTGTTCCCTAGTTTGACAATGTAAATGAACGACCATAAGAAGATGTTAGCCACTTGCTGGAATGTCCAATTCCTAGGTTAGGATTTTCCATGACTTTTATATCCTTTTGTGGGAGACAACCAGTATGCAAGGTAGATAATGATTAAGCACTCTACAAATGGTGCATGTTGCCAATTTTTCACCAAATTTACTTATCCCAAGTGCCACCAAGGGTGGCTTTCACCTTAGTATGGTTTATTTCTCTTTACTATTTTTTGGATTTTTGACATATTTTGATTTTTTTTGTTTTTTTTTGGTATTTTTCCAGGTGGAGTAGCCTAACTGACCTAGGTGTAAAACTATTTCAGGTGCATGATGTTGATGGGATATTCTACAAGTTCCCCCTCAAGTGTGGAAATCCTATACAATCCTGAACCATACTTGATTGTGACAATGTAGGGACCCAACCAGTTAGCCTCAAACTTGCCTTTCTTTTCTATGTCCTACTGGGTATGTTGATTCTCTTTTAACACAAGATCTCCAATTTGGAATTGGAGAGGTTGAACCTTCTTATTGTAACTTCTTCTAAGTTGATGTTGATATGCCTAAAGGTGGTTATAAGAACTAAGATGCTTTTTTTCAAGCAGCTCTAGCTGAGTAAGACGTGCAACCCGATATTCTTCATCACTAATAAGGTTCTTCAAAGAGATGTGAAGTGATGGGAGTTCAACCTCAATCAATAAGAAGGCATCAATGTCATACACAATTGAGTATGGGGTGGTGTCAGTAGGGGTGTGAATGGAATTTTGGTAAGCCCAGAGGGTGGGATTAAGATGGAGGTTCCAATCACAACCAGTATTGTTGACAACATTTTTTAGTTGTTGGTTGCTTTGTCCTAGCCATTACATTGGGGGTAATAGGGTGTTGACCAATGATGTTGGATGTGGAAATTTTCACAAAGTTTTCAGAGTTGCTAGACATATTAGTTTTTAAATGGCTTTCCATTATCGATAATGATGGTGGAGGGTATACCATACCTATAGAGAATATGATAGAGGATGAATTTAGAAATTTGGGTGTATGTGATAAGGGGGAGTGGAATTGCTTCCACCCATTTTGTGAAATACTCAGTGGCAATGATAATAAAGGTATGACCATTAGAGGATGGAGGATATATCTTGTCGATCAGGTCTAAACCCCATTATGAAAATAGCCATGATGTTGTAATGGGTTGAAAATATTATGTAGGAGCATGAAACACATTTCTTGATGAACTCATAAGCATCATGCTCCATTATTGGCCAATAATACCTAGTGTGTAGAAGCTTTTTGGCCAAGGCCATTTTGTTAGTATGGGCCCCACATACACCACTATGTACATCATTTAATATAACTCAAGATTATGATTCATTTTCCCTACAATAAAGTGTGTCACCTAGGATTGAGTAACATGAAGCACGATGGATAAAGGCTTTACGTTGGTTTCAAGTGAGGTTAGGAGGAAGGATTTTATCATGCATATAAGTTTAAATGTCATGATACCAAGGAGATTGAGAACCCACTATTTCACACACCATTTCCATATTTGGAATGTCATAGGAGGGGATTAGTAACTATTCCACCAAGAATTCACAATTTGTGTGGTCACAAGGCATATCTATAAGTGAGTCAATAGTTGTCATTGTATCTGTAGCTTTATTTTGTAGTCTAGGAACCTGCTCAAATTGGATGTGCCTAAAATACTTCTTAAAATCATCCACCATGTGTTTGTAGGGAAGAATCTTGTCATATTTGGTCTAAAACTCATCAGTGACTGGTTTAATGATAAGTTGTGAGTCTCCATAAACATGAAGATGACTAATATTCTATTGGACTTTTATGCGAAGACTAGTGATCAAAGCTTCATATTAAACAATATTATTCATACATGGGAAAGCTAGCCTAAATGACTTAGGAATGTAGTCACCTTGTGGAGTGACAAAAAGGATTCTTGTACCTTCCCCATTATGTGTATATGAGTCATCAAAATATAGTTTCCATGTCTCTTGCTTTAAAATTATGAATACTGACTCATCTGGAAACTTGGTCACTAAAGGATAGGAATCATCTAAAGGAGAATCTTCCAACTAATCAATTATAACTTGTCCCTTAATTTCCTAATGGTAAACATACTCAATATCAAATTCACTCAGCAGCATGACCCACTTAGCCATGCAACCTATCAATGAGGTTCTAGATAAAAAAATACTTAAGTGAATCGACCTTGGATATCAATTTGATCGGGTGACTGAGCATATAATGTTGAAGCTTTTGTGAGTTGAATATGACTACCAAACAAGCCTTTTCCATGGGAGAATAGTTAATCTCATATCCAACTAGTGTTCGGCTAATATAATATATGGCTCTTTCTTTTGCAGAATCATCATGTTGTGCTAATAATGCCCCCAATGCAATTGACATAGCTGAAATGTATAACAAAAAAGGTTTTTCTAGTATGGGGGCATCAAGATAGGTAGATTAGCAAGGTACTCCTTGATTTTTTTGAAGCCCTATTGGCATTGAGGATCCCATTTGAAGACTATATATTTATGTAGAAGTTGGGTAAAGGGCTGACAATTATATACAAGTTGGGCTATGAAACACCTGATGGGTTGCAATTTCCCTTGTAGAATCCTTAGTTGCTTTAAATTCTTAGGTGAGGGAATTTCCATTCTATCTTTCACTTTAGCAAGATCAAACTCAATACCCCTTTTGGACATGATGAAGCCTAATAATTTTCTTGATGTGACATTGAAGAAATACTTCTTGGGGTTTAGTCATAGCTTATATTGTTCCAGTTGGTCAAAAATTTGTCTCAAAACTTTAGGATGATCCTCTCTAGTCTTTGGTTTCCCCAATAGATCATCAACATAATCCTCCATTATGTTGTGAATAAGGTCATGGAAGATGACATTCATAGCACGTTGGGATATTGCCCCCACATTTTTAAGACCAAAGGGAATGAAATTATAGAAAAACATTTCCCAAGGAGTAATGAAAGCAATCTTATGTTGATGTTCAAGTGCAATATTGATCTAGTTATATCCTGAAAATCCATCCATGAGGGATAGCATAGTGTGCCCCGCTATCAAATTAACTAACATGTTGATGTTGGGTAATGGAAATTCGTCCTTTAGACAAGCTTTATTTAGATCCCAAAAGTCTATACTAATTTGGATGCCCCTAGCAGGCTTGGCTATAGGTACAATGTTGGATATCCAATTTGAATATTCTATCGGCCTAACAAACACAGCTTCCAACAAATTTCTAGCTCAACCTTAACAAGAAAAGCCACCTATGGATGTATTTTATGAAGCTTTTGTTTAGCTAGATTTGCATCTGGACACACATCAAGGTGGTGAACTACTAAGGCAGGATCTAACCCAAGCATATCTAAATAGGACCACACAAAATTGATGATTCCTTCTTGCAGTAGATTAGCAATTACTAGATATTCCTCTTCAGACAAAGATTTAGCCACATAGGTTGTTTTTGGTTCCTGTTCTATTCCCATATTGATTTCTCTTGTCTCTTCAATTAAGATCGAATATCGTTCAAAAAAGTGAGTTCCTATAAGGGGAAGATGAACATCCTCATCCTCTAACACCTCATTGAGGTTTTCACTAGAGGATACACCCTTTGTTTTTACTTTTGAGAAGTTAAGAAGTGCCTTAGAGAGGTTTTTACTAGATGACCCTTTTTTATTTTGTTTCATTTTATATTTGCAGTTGGTGTTCATCCTCCCCAAAGTGAACTTCATGGTCTTCTCCTAATCCCATAAGATGTACATATGTCTCCTCTAAATGGAATACGTCAATTGGTGTTCTTCCTCATAGGTCCCAATCTATAAGGTCAATGTGGTAAAGTGAAAGGCTAATGCAGAAGATGGATGTGAATTCAAACAAGGAAGTGGCATATACATCATTGTATGAGAGTATAATGGCTTCCTCTTCAGGGATGTCTTCAAGGAAATCAATTTTCACATTAACATTATTTGATGCACAAGTGCATGCAGTGGATCCCTTTTGTTTCTTTTCATAGTCAAGACCCAAGTGTTTTCGATGCAAAGGTGTTTCAAAAGGTTTTTTCATTCCACACTCATCAACCCCTAATCCTCCTCCCTGATAGTTCTACTTTTATGCTAACTTGGAAGCTTGTGGATAAACTTCCTAGAAATACTCAATAAGAGGAGGTGAGGACTAGGGTTCTTCTCTATAAACCCATTGACTAATTTCCTCATTCAACTGATCTTGCAAGGTACATGGAGACTGAAATGTAGTAGAACCCACATTTTTAAAGTTGAGATTCTTGGTTATTGGTTCTTCCTTTTGTAAGTATTCATATGGCTAGTCATAGGTGTGTGGAGAAGTAGGAATTGTGCCCACATTGAGTTCAAAATGCATTTCATATTCCCCACAACCTTTATCAATAATCTTGACCTCTGTGCTAGTGGAGTCAGATGTGGAAGATGGAGCAGGTGATGGAATGAAAGATAGAATGCAAGATGATGGTTGAGAATTTCCCACTCTGATTCCTGAACAATGGCAAGAATGTGGAAAAGAAGCCTCAAGAGCATGACAATACTCAAAAGGTTAGGGATCAACATGTATAGTAATTTCAACTCCATTATGTGGGAACTTCATACATTGATGGTAAGTGGATGGGACGGCTTGGATGGCATGTAGCAATGGTCAATCGAGGAGAAGGTTGTATGGTAGATCAAGATCAAGAACATGATAGGTGGTGTATTACACAACTGGGCCAACTTGAATAGGGAGGTAGATGATACCCTCTAAATCTCTCTTTGCATTATCATAGGATTTAATAGTGATCACTTGATTATCTAAGTTGGAATGAGTGTACCCCACCTATTTAATGAATTTCAAAGTTCACAAATTGAGGGTAGAGCCATTATCTACCACGATCCTCTTAACTTTATGATTAGTGCAAGGGATTTAATGTGAAAGGAACGATTATGAGCGAGATCAATGGGCATCATATCATTTTGACTAAAGCCCAATTTATAGGTGGATGATAGATGTCCTACAAGATCTTGAAACTAGGTAGGATCTATATCATTTAGTACATGAGGGTCTTGTAAAGTTTTCGTGAGGATCTATTGATAGATAGGGGAAGACCTTAGCAAATCCAAAATATATATCTGTGCGGGAGTCTTTCCTAGATGTTCAAGGATATTATAATGTGAGATTAAAAATGTTGGTTGGGATGAAGTAGAAGGTATTGGAACTGATATGCAGGTTCTACAAGTAGTGACAACACATTGAGGGTCTTTACCTTTTACACAAATCCTAGGGACACATGGGTCTAATTAGATAATGCATTCAACAATATTATTGTAATTAAGAGGTACCTTGTTGTAGCTTATATTGTTGTTTTGATTATTTTAACCACTATTATTAGACCCAATTTTGGTGTTAGATGTGTTAGGACCTTGGGACTGTGCTTGGAAAAGGCATTTTGGAATATTTGTAATTAAGCATTAGACAAGGTAGATTGACTTCCCTCAACCACAATATCTCCATGATCAATAAGATCTTGGATATAGCCCTTAAGACCTTCACACTTGTTCATGGAATGACCTTTGATCATATGGTATTCATAGTAATCATTTTCCCTATACCAATTAGGCTTTGATTTTGACTTGTCAAAAGGCTTGGTTATAGGATAAGTAACCACATTAGCTTGAACCAGCCTTTTGAAGACTGTGTCTAAGAGTTCTCCTAAAGGAGTGAATGTGTGCTTGGTGTTCCATTGATTAGACTAATTGGATTGAGGGGGAGGACATTGTACACCTTGAGACACAAATATAATGTTGGTGACTGGTGGTGGTTGAGGATCATTTTTATGTGATTGACAGGCACTAGCTACTTGGACGTATTTAGTGTCAATGAAACCATCATTAATAAAAAAAAATTATTGCTCCAATAGTGGGACTTATCACCAAATTTTGTATTCTTATCTTTCTTAAAGATCTTAATGATTCCTTTGGTGATAAGGGCCTTCTCGATGGTAGTCCTTTCTCAGTAACCTCTATAAATGTAGTTACACAATGGATACATAGGTTTTGGTCCAACTCCATATGGGAATTTTCAACAAATATGCCTACTAACTCATTCTCAAGAAGAGTACACTTAAGTTGGTTGGATAGAGTTCACCACCTTTGGAGGTAGCTAGAAAATGTTTTTCCATTATACTGTTTATCCTTCATTAGATCCTGGTATCTATGTCCTTCTCTAGGTTAAAAGAGAAATGCATGACAAACGTTTTGGATAAATCAGAAAAGGTGGAGATTGACCCTTGTGGAAGATGCAAGAACCACTCCAAGGCTTTTCCTATCAAGCTACATGAAATAGTTAAAGGGTGTAATTTTCATTGTATAGGACCTCCTGACAGTGTATGTAAAACTCTTGTAAGTGGTCTCGTGGGTCACCCTTCCCCTTGTACTTATCAAATTTTGGAATTTAAAAATGTTTGGAGAAGGGAACTATTGAAATTGATGGATTAAATGGATAAGGACAATTATCCTCGAATTTGAAGAACTTATTTGAGGTACCATTTTGCAAGTCTTTCAAATCGTCCTTCACGTCTTCCCATTCTTTATTGATTGGTGTAATAGTTGAGGTATTATCGGATTTGATTGATCATAGGGAGCATATTGATGGTATGGCGGTGTTGGTGGAAGTGATTGGTCATATGATGGTGGAGGATATGAAGGGAATTTTTGTTACTAGTCAGTGTAATTTGGCTATGGATTGGTGTAAATTTTTTGTTGGGATGGCGGCACTTGATAGTAGAATGAGGAAGCAACCTATTGCTAAGATGGTATTGTTGTCACATGAAATTTCACCCTGTTGAGCACAAAGCTCAGAATTCCAATGACACAATGCAAATGAACTCAAGGTGTGGGACCTTTGCAATCCTTTCTTTTTTAAGCATATTGTCATTTTATGTTTCCAATCAAAATAGTTCTATGGTGTTAGAATATGAAATGTTACTTGATCCATTTTAAGAAAAAATAATATTGTTATTCATGTTCTAGTGGATAAAAATAGAATAAGAAAATATAAGAAAGAGATATAATTTAAGACACCCCCTTTCACTAGTCTCATAAATAAACCCCTCAAGATTACAAGTTTGGCACTTTATACTTAGCATGTTATTAAAAATACTTTAATAGATTACAAAATTCTTAGGGCCCATAAAAGGTTGAAATTTAAATTTTGATAGAAAATAGACCTAATAAAAATATAGATAAAATAGCTATATGTCTTTGTAGATCTCTCCAACAACTTTTATAACACTTATTCATTTGCGAAAAATGGTGATCCTAGGCACAAGTTATAGAATGCCAAGTAATGAAGCAACAACTAGATTAAACCTCCAATATATAGAGAAAATTGGCAATAAAATTTATCAAAAACATTGTGGCTAGAAGGTACATTTCACCAACCTTCTATCACCTATTTATTTTATAAAATTCCAATAATTTGGAAAAAATCTATTCCAATTTTTTTTTTTTTTAAACCCAAATTAGGCACAAGAATGGACCAAGTGGTGGACCTCTCATGGCCACTAAGTGGTGCCACCATTGGTAGGTGGTGGGTTAAAAACTATTTTGGTGAAAAATTTATGATTGTTGGTGGTTATATTTTGATGGCCATATTTTAGGAGGATCCACTGGTAGCTTCCTTTAGATCCACATGATCTTAAGGGGTGGAATACCTTATGGTTAAGGAATAATGCTATGTGCTAAGAAATTATTTAAAAAATATATCACAAACTACAAACTAAAAGGTTGAATGACTCTCTTGGAAATTTCTTTTGCATCAAATTTTCCTCACTAGAACTAACTAAATTTATATGGGAATAGGGTTTTGGGGCCTTCTAGATGCAATGTTGATGTTCTTTTGGCTTGAAAAATCTCTATTTGGATTTTTTTTGCTAGATTTAAGCTTCAAACCTTAGTCTACTTTTGTGTCATATGATCTATAAATTTAGTGAAATGAAAGCCAAAATAACTTTTTTGAGCCTCCTAAAAACATTAGAATGGCTAAAATGATTGTCAATATAAATAGAAGAGATACAATCATCCAAATTGTTGAAAGTATGAAGGTGTTTTCATTGATGTCAACAAGAATTCTAGTGAATGGTGTTTTCAATGATGTCAACTAGGTGTTAAGGAAGTTGTTGCATGATAAATATGTCGAGGATATTGAGAAATTTGTAAAAAGGAGGTTATTGCAATTGTGCATGTGTAGTTGAGATATTCAGGAAGTTTTATGAGTACATGGAGATATCTTTTTGTAGTATTTTTTGGAGATGAGTTGTAATGATGTAATGAGCTAAGATGATGTCTCTGGTACTTGGTTTCCAAGTGCTTTTGAGAAAAATTGATAAATAGAGTAAACAGTGTTGTGCAAGTGTTTAGAATGTTCTTTGATATTGTGCTTCATGTTTCTTTTGTGTTAAGGCTATGCCTATATAGATTTTATATGTTGTTCAAGGTTGTCAGAGGTTGTTATATTCAAATTTTTGGTTTCTGGATCATTGTAAAAAGTGAGATATTTTCACCAGTGTGTGAACCAATCTTTCAATGTTGCTTTATGTGGCTTGGGACAAATGTATTTGCTCCATGTTTCTCTACGATTTGGCTTCAGGTTGTGTGGATTTGGGAAGCTACTTATATTTCTTCTATCTTTCAATATTCAAGTTGTTACTTGATTTGATACAATATAAAGTGTGTTTCATGCATCAGTGTGTGAATAAGTTTTACCAAATGTTTTGGGTTGAAGTATTTGTATGATGTGAGTTTGGATGAACTGATTGATTAATCTCAAGTAGTTTGTGGACTATTCTAGATTGTGTTCAAGTGATTTTTTTATCTGGAAGCTTTAAATTGATTTAAGGAAGCGTGTAATTAATGTTTATGGTGTTTAACACGAGTATTGGTCAACCTCGTGTTAGCACTACATGTGAAGTTTATGGAAGCATGTTGAGATGTGTCGGGATTTATTTTGGTCCTAATTAAGGATTTATATGGGTTTCCTTCATTCCTATCCATCACGGGAATGTTTAGGTGCCAACCTATTTTGAATTTGTAAGTATAACAGATAGGTTTTGACATTGGAAAAGGTTTTCAAGGTTCAGGTTGATATAAATAAGAGTAGTTATGTTGTGAGATGCAAGAGAGAAGAAATATAGACGTGAGATTGATTTTAATGATGTGTGTGATGCAAATTCGAGTAGAGCAATGTGAATTTCAAGTATTAGATTCCTAAAAGCAATGAGCTAAAGGTGTCTGAAATATTTCATGCAAGGTTGCGAAAGTGTTGGAGCAATTATGGTGGACTCAATGTTGCATTGAGAAGCTTTTATCTATGTAACATATCTCTTATATCTTCTTGTATTTATTTTTGTGGTAGTGATCCCTACTTGTGATCCTTTTTAGACATTGTGTCATATTCTAGCAGTGAGCCCTTGTATCAGTTTTGCAATTATTTATATTGTGAGCTAATCCTCACCATGGTTTTTCCCTTATTGGTTTTTCCATGTAAATCTGGTGTTGTATTATGTATTTTGTTGTTATTTCAGGTTTTGTTATATAAATTTCATGTTTAATCACTTTAACAGAATAAGGGTTTAATGAATGCATGTGGATTTGATTACTGTTGAGGGTTTTGATGTTTTAATTTGCTACAATTGATTCACCCCCCCTCTTAGTTTTCTTGATTCGTTTAACACATGATATTATTAGGTCTTCCTAATTTATTTATAATTATCTATATCATCTATAATTACAAGAGAAGAGCATACAATAACTTATAAGATCTCACATAAAACTCTAATCTCTCAATTAGGATTTTTTGTGCTCAAAACATCACAATGAATTCTCAAGCAGTGGTAGTGAATTAGGTGCTCGTGGTGGCTCAGGAGAAGCAAGATGAAAATTCTTTATAGGCTCCCCAAAGGAGATAATAAAGGTTCCATTCTGAAAATTTTGGAATACTGTCCATGTAGTAGTTAATGGTCCATGGCATGGGTGGTAGAATTGAATGGGCATAAAAATTAGTATATAGCAACTACTTTGTAAAGGGGTTTTTTTGGAATCACTATAAATTTTGGGTTGGGTAGATAGAATGATTTGATGATAATTATACCTGTTGGAAAGATTGAATCTTATGCCTTATATGGAATTTTTGTATATAAATTTTATCTCTTAATATAATATAATATATAGGCACCTATGCCTTTTTCTCAAAAAAAATTATGCTCAAAACTCTCAAAAAAATGATTTGATACCATGCTAGATCTATAAAATAGATGTATAACCAAAGAAAATATTAAGAGATAAATAAGTTATAAAAATATAAATAAATAACTTAGATTTATACTAAATATTCTAAGAGATGTGCAAATGTCAAGATGACAATATTGCATTAAAATCTCACAAAGAGAAGCTAGTGAAAAGAGTAAAAATATAATCTAGGTAGTGAGTATAAATATACTCAAGAAGAGGGTGGAGGTGGAAAGTCCAACCAATAGGGATTTACCACCAAGAAATATAAATATAGAAAATGTAACTCCCTTATAAAATTATTTCACCTCAATAATCCACTCACCTATTTAAACTCACTTTATTAACCTAAGAAAGTTATAAAAAGTATAGGAAAAACCTAGGAAAAAGAAATTGAAACCTGCAATAATATTTGTCATTTATCATTTAGTAATTTCTATTTTAATGGTATACCTTAATGTAATAATATATTAATAAGTGGCATAATTTTTTGTTTGGTTTAGCTCATAGCATGATCTTTATCTATTGTATTTACCCCTATTTAGATTAGTTTTAAAACAAATAAATTTTGATCATCATCATTTCACCCTTATTTTCAATTAATTTCATATATTCATCATTTTTCTCAATTTTTAAATATTTATTTTGAGTGGCTTTGGATTGACCTAATCAGTCTTAAAATACATGAAAATGAACTTTAAATTCAAATTCTACAAGATATTATTGTTGTAGAAGCCAATATTATAATACTATCTCTAAGATAAACTTCCACAAGTGAATATGTACACAATAAGATAATGATATCTATCATACAAGTGAATATTTTAATAGAAAATATATATTTTATACCTATGAGATAATTTTTTGTCAAGAATATTCCCCTGCAATAGGGGGTGGTAGTTGACTATATTGTTGTATAGATTTATTTGGTTATATATTATGTGTGACATCAAACTTTGTACCCTCCAAAAAATAAAAAATAAATATTGAACTCTAAAATATAATATGGTATAAATCAAAATTATTTTTTTGGGCTTTTGAATAATAATGGCAAGGTCCATTTGGTTCTAGGACACACTGCATGAAAGTTGTTAGTCTAAATCTCATTATTTTGAGAAATTGCCTATAAATTTAGAGCTCTAATAATATCCATGATGTTTCATTTGCACACAACACATGTGGTATAAGTGTAATATGTACATTAATTAAGTGTCTCAAAAGGTGAGTATGTGTCTCAACCTCATGAGCTGATAAAATTATTGAAAAATTCTCTATGTTGCAATTAAGGGGTGTGTTAGTGTAAAAAGTGAAATTATCAAACTATTTATATTTTACCCTACCTAGGAGAGTCCTATTCACACTTGTTAAGTCTACACTTGGGGATTTTTTATTTTTGTCTTACCTCATGTAGTTGGGAAACATATACTCACCTTTTGAGACACCTAACTCATGCACGTATAATACCTAGTTTACACCCATCTCATGCACATGACATATCATAGACACATCTTATAGTCAAAGAGGTGGTTAGATTTCAAAATTACCTTAGCATCTCACATATTTTATATATAATTAATAGGATCACATATAATTATAATATTTTTATGATTGCACATATATTGTATGAATATCATTTCTTTTTAGCATTATAGAAAATATCTTGTAGAATACCTTTATCATAATTTTGTAGGATCTATTGCACTATGAGTGTCAAATATCTTACTCCAACAATTATGAGTTTACTTAACACATATGTGTGACATTTTACTCTATCAGGGTATTTAAATACTTTTAATAGGCAATTGATTTACATGTATTTATTGTTGTGTGGTTTCGCAACACACCCCAAGACTATAAGATATGGGGACCCAAGTGAAAACTAACACTTATGGTAGGTGTTGGCTAGTTGAAGAGATCACTAGAAGTTAAAGTCAAAGGAAAGTTTGGAAGTACTTTTTGATTCGAGTGTACTAGGTACCGGGTACTAGGTATCAGAGGGCCAAAAATGTAAAAATGTTTATGCAAGGTTTTGGGTGAAGTGCTCCATTTTGAGAGTAAAGGTCTGAGAAAGTGTGGAGGTTTCGGGAGAATCTAAGGTCTGAGAAAATCTTATTTTGGTAAAATTTTAAATATTGGGTATCGGGTACCAGGTACCAAGTAACAATGCTAAGTTTAAAGTTAAATGTTTAAGTTTTCTCGAGGATCTGAAGGTCCGATAACCTGACTAAAATGGATAATTACTCGAGAATATAATTTTAAAAGCATGATATTTATGATGTGTTTAAAATGATAATTTATTAATGATGGTTTTGTTTTCATGGGAGTTTTATGAATGTTTTAAAAGGGATTTAATGTGTGAAATTTGTGCTTGCAAGAGGAATAGATTGTAATGCAAAATTTAGGTATGGATGGTCAGGAAAATTTGGATCGTGAATAGAATCATATCTAGATCAGGTAATACATTCCAGGAGTCTATGCAAAGGAGGAGCTTGAGTTATCATAATATCAAGAATTTTGGCATTACATCTACATTGAAGGAAGGCACCAACCTCCGGTGTGACTCATTCTCGAGAGTATTAAACCCAAGGTAGAACTAGAGTATAGGAACAAAATGTTAAATTAATCATTTTGAATATATGGGAAGTTCCTACATCCTATTCGAATTCAAGTTATTATCTTGGTGATAATACAAAGATGAAGATCCTAAGAGTTATTAACGTGTTGGAGAAGGTTGACATATGTTGACTTCATCAACAATTCTCCTACTAGTTGTCATATTCCACATGACTCATTGTGATTCATCCCTTGGATTTCCTCTCATGTATTTGTCTTATCTCCCCTGTATCTTATTCTTATAAAATATCGGGAGATGTTTCATTTTTTAAGTTCAGAATTTGTGGATGTCAGAGATTCAAAACTTCTTTAAGTTTTTTTCTTTTTCCTATTTTATATTCCATTCCAAATTAAAAACTTGTATGCACATAAAATATAATCAATATCAAAGCTAATTTGAAAGCTATCACCTGATATGAAATCTTATGTGGTTGGTTGTTTGTCCAGCTAGACAAGACTGTATGTTGTGTCATTTAAGGGTGCATATAGAACCAACCTGGTGTCCAAATAAACCCCCCTTTTCTTTAAAATCTCACATCATTCTATTCCTAGTTTTGAAGCAATATGGTGAAGTATAGATAGGTTTTCTTTGATTTGGTTAATTCTTGAGGCATGTGTGGATAATACTTAGGAGCAATTTTACTTTTCAATATTTTTGATGCTTTATTTTAGAATAGATGTTTACATTTCAGAAAATGTTTTAAAAAAGAGATAAATGAAGGGAAATATTATTGTAAATATTTTGATTCCATAATATTGTTGAATGCTTAAAGCTAAATTTACTTAAGTGAAAGCAAAGTTGTTTGAATTATTGAAATGTTATTGCAAATCTATTGATTTCATGAAATTGTTTGATGATCAGATTGAGAATATATTTTACTTATCTTTATGATTCCTTTGAGAATTGGAAATAACTGTTTACCCCTCATGTTTAATAATATTATCACAATGAACCCTAATGTGAACCTAGTGTGGTTAAGACCTGATATAAACGAGCCTTGAGATTAAGCTAAGTCATCCTAGGATTTAGGTTGTCCCAGTTTAGTCTTTCAAGTAAAGATAGGTTCTCGCAGTTTGTTTGTGAGGATTTATCTACACTTTTGGTGGGTGACTAACATCATGATCAACATTTACAAGGAAAAATTATTAGAGCATATTTTTAATTTGTAGTGTAATAAAGAATCATATCCACACATCATATAGACCATTTGAATTTGTTCATATGTTGTCTTCTATATTAACCATCATTATTAGTCTATCCTATTAAAGGATTTTTACCTAGGATAATCTATTCACCTATGAAACTAGTATTCCTAAATTAAGTCCTTAAGCACCACCTTGATAAGTTTAGATAAAAAAAAGGTAAAATTGAACAAGTTTTTATATGAATAGTTAGACAAATAATATTTTGGTAAAGATCATGTATTTAAATTAAACTACATTTGTAGTAGTCAAGATTGTACCTATGATGTTTATATTTGAATCAAAAATTTATTTAATATCATATAAGTTTTAATAAAATTATGATGAATTTAAAAGTGCTCTAATAATCCAAAAAAAAATCATGGAACAACTAGAAATCACAAAAGGAATTGGTGGCAACTGCGGAATCACAAGCTACCCTAGTGGATTTTAATGCATAGAAGATCAGGCCGATTCCATGCATCCCAAACATGAATATTACTATAAATTCACAATCACATTTGTCAATACATCAATCTATGCAAAAAGGAGAAGAGGTGGAAATTTCTTTTGTAGGAAATGCTTAAAAAAGTACAAACATATTGGAAAGACCTTTGCATATATGCTACATCATGCCTATACAAATCATAAATATTATCATATAGTCAATTGTTTTGTAATATACAAGTTGGCATTTTTTAGTTACAACATATATAGGTATTCTATATCACAACAGTGATATTTAGACAAGCTGAAATTTTGTACCTACAACATATCTAGGGAATTTTAATATAATGGACTTGAAAGTAGATTTTCAAGTCAAGAATAGTGATATTATAATCTTTTATATTATTATATAAATATAAATAGTTGGCTTACTTCCTTTTATTAAAAATAATAATAATTCAAAAAAGATACATAAGAGCCTTTCTATTATAGACAATCCATCACTCTCCTACTATCTAGCTTAGAATAATTGAAATTAATAATTGTAGAAAACCATTATTTTTAGTAATTTTATACAAGAATGTACATACCTAAAACTCTTCTCATTACTAAAATTTACAACTAAATGAGTCCATATAATTAATTACAACCCAATGCCACATTCTATCACTATATTATTATGTTTTAAAATTTATAAGGACAGTGAAAAAATATTCTTACAATTTGTGGGCCTCAAATGACTTATTTTTTCCCAAAAATGTTGAAATGGATAGAAACCAACTAGGGTGGGTTATGGTCATGTGAAGGTTCCTAAGATATTTAATCTAAAAAGAAGGCTTAAATGTCCACATAGGTTAAAATTTATGTCCTTTCAAAGTTCCTACATTATTCTCCTTTTGTTGAAAAATAAAATCCCTTGCAAGTTATCCTTATTAATTCCCTATTATTTTCTCCTCTCTAGTCTCTTCAATTCACATTTTGAGATCCAAATGTTATCCTATTATTGTAACCTTTCACACTATACAAATACCTATTGTAGTTTCCTTGTCTCATGTTAACTATATTTTTGTATAGAACTTGTGCTATCTATTATTTATTCTTTCTAGGTACCTACTACTTCCAATCCACCTCTTCTTCTTCATCATCTTTATTGTATTCCCCATGAAATAAATATAAATTTGATACATTAAATACTATAAAATATCAATTTTTATGGTAAATTTACCTCATAAGCATTACCATTTATTTTTTCAATTATTTTTCCTATACTTCATCTTGTTGTATGCCAATTATTATTTTTCTCAAATATACCTTCACTAAATATCCCATTTTCAATTACTTGTATTCTTCTTGTTACATGCATTGTCATATTATACTTCTCATTGTTATCCTATACCTATCTTATTACTTCATTCTATAAATGTTGTATGTGCTCCACAAATACCTAGGCACCATCGTTGGGTCATTTAGTAATTGGTAACTAGACTAAGTTTGAAACATCCTTAGGTTTCCTATAATAAATTATTTGGTATAGTGATAGTGATTTCCTATATGTCTACTTATGAAAGTGATAATAAAAATTAACCTATTGTAAAGCCAAGTCGCGTTGCTTGGACTTCAATCCAACAATGCATTGGGTATTCCAAACTCTTATTTACTCCCTCAATATGCCATTTTTTTTAAGGTGGTAAGCACTACTAAATTATAACTCAAATCCCAACTTCTTCTATAGAGTTCTCCAAAAACAACTTAGAAATTTTATATTCCAATCTAAATTAGTGGATTTTTGAACACCACACAAATTAGTGGCATTGTTGGTCCTCTTACACTTTTAGAATAGCATCAAATTCATGTCTTCTATTCCACTTACCTTCCTTCTTTTCTTATGTATGCTTTTCATTGCTAGCGCATTCTGTTTATACCATCTCCAACTTTGAAAAGATACAAAGTCATCCATTCAAATTCAAATTCAAATTAGGTTGACGCCAAACATCCTAGGGTGGAATTAGAATGAGGGAAATCCAAACACACACTTCACCAGGACCCATAATATATCCAACATGCTTCATCAACTTTGAATGTAGTGCTTGACACACAGTCAACCAAACCAGTGTAAAAAAAATAGATCAATTAAGCTCGATGCTTCCAAATGTTGAAACCATCTTCAAGAGAACTATGGAAACACAACTCTCAAACCATAAAGAGAAATCCAAACCAACAACAATTCTTCTAGACCTCAACCATAACATAGAAAACATAGTTCACAAGCACCGGACCAACAACCTCAACAGCTGACAACTAATTTTCTCAATATCCTCAACATATACAGTCAACAACAACTAGTAGATAACTAGTTGATAGGTTGAAATCAATGACAACACTGTTATTCCTCTTTCTATTCTTGCAACAATCTCCCCCTTTGTCATTGATGGAAACACATGGTGTGAAAAACCATCACAGACACATACCAGCTCTGAAAATACTTCTCAAGATTTTTATTTTGCTTCTCCCCTTAGAATATCATCTTCCTCATCACTTGCTTGCCTCTCTCTTCTTCACATACTCTTTCTCTCCTCCTTTTACATCAATGGAAAAGGTAAAAAAAGATATGTTTGTTGAAACTTCCTTTGACATGAAAGAATAATACTCTTAATGACACCACTTTAAAAAACTATTTGCTCCCCCTAAGAGGTAGCCACCAAAATCATCAATCTAAAGAGATAGAACCATGAATCCACTAGACTAATGCATCTCCAAATTCATCTTAGTTTGTAAAAGGAGGAGCAATAACCCCTAGCTTATCTTGGAGATACTCAAAAGTATCTTTAGGAAGATCCTTTGTAAATATATCCGTAATCTGATATTTTGTTGAAACATACTTGAGCTTGACTTCATTTTCCATGACCTTCTCTCTCAAGAAATGATACCTAATAGATATATGATTCATTCTCGAGCACATTACAAGATTATTTTAAATGTTAATTGCACTTGTATTATCACAGAAGATAGAAATAGGATCATCATACAACACTATGATATCTTTCAATGTCTGTTTCATCCATAGAACTTGTGTACAGCAAGATGCAACAATAATATACTCAGCTTCAATAGTAGACAAAGAGACTGAATCTTGATTCTTACTCAACCATGTCACTAATCTACATCCAAGAAAGAATGCACCACCACTAGTACTCTTTTTATCATCTATACTTCCAGCCCAATCCACATCTGTATAAACACTAAGTGTAAAATCAGTATCCTTGGGATACCATAACCCATAATCTAGAGTTCCATTCAAATATATGAATATTCTTTTGAATGAAATAACGTGTGCTTCCTTTGAATCTTCTTGAAATCTAGCCACAAGACAAACCGTATGCATAATATTTGGTCTATTAGCAATCAAATATAGAAATCCACCAATCATAGATCTATACTTTCTCTAATAATTATTAGGTGAATCATCATATTTTCCCAACCTACATCCAAACACCATAGGGGTACTTACTAGTTTGGAACCATCCATTCCAAATCTTTTCAACATCTGCTTCACATACTTAGATTGTGAAATGAAAATTCCTTCCTGTGATTGATTAATTTGTAGCCCAAGAAAAAAAATTATCTCCCCAAACATAAACATTTAAAATTATTTTTTCATTTCTTCCACAAACATCTTGTACATCTTTTCATTCCCTCCAAAGATAATGTCATCAACATATACAACAATCGGGATTCTGTCATTTTCAGTCTTGAAGTATAAATTATTATCTATCGTACCTTTATTAAATCACTGCTAACTCAAGTAATTATCTAGCCTTGCATACTAGGGTCTAGGAGCTTTCTTCAATCTATATAAATTTTTCTTCAATATACACACCATATCTAGTTGATTTGTTAACTGAAATCCTTCTGGTTATTCCATGTAGACCTGTTCTTCTAGTTCACCATTCAAAAATGTTGACTTGACATCCACCTGATAGACTTTGAAATCTTTATAAGCAACCAATGCCAAGAACATCCTTATAGCTTCCATTCTTGCTACTAGAGAAAAATTCTCCTAAAAATCTATACCTTCTACTTGCAAGTAGCCTTTGCACAAAAGCCTTGATTTATTTCTAACAACTTTCTCATTCTCATTTAGCTTGTTTTTGAATACCCATTTTGATCCAATAATTTTTTTGTCTGCTGGTCTTGGAACCAATTCCCAAGTTTGATTCTTCTCAATCTGAAAAAGTTCTTCTTTCATTGCTTCCTTCCAATGTTCAATCTTACAGGCTTTACTTGCTGATTTCAGCTCAATCTCAGAGAATAAGCACAAATTTACTTCCGCAGCAACGTTGCTTCTAGTTAACACACCTTTTGTCTTATCTCTAACAATCTAATTTTTTGAATGATTCCTCTGTACATATTTTGGTGTCCTAGGGGATATCACCGGAGCATCTTCTTAACTTCCATTTTGGTTTTCTTGTTCTTCCACAACTTCTTCTATTCTTGCATAGTCATGTTCATCAGACATATATCCATCAATATCAATAGAATTCTTCATTGTTTCATCAACCTTCACATTTGAGCTTTCTAAAATTTTCCTTAGTATTTTTTTGAAACATTTGTATGCCTTGCTCTTAGTAGAGTATCCAAGAAATATTCCTTCATCACTTCTTGCATCAAGCTTACCCAAAGTTTCTTCATCTGTTCTGATATAGAATTTGCTTCCAAATATCTTGAAATATTTGACTATAGGGATTATTCTATTCCATAGCTCGTAGGGAGTCTTTGTATTGTTTTCTCTTGCTTGAACTCAATTGAATACATATACAGTAGTTTGAATGGCTTATTTCCAGTAAAGTTCTGGTAGTTTGGCTTCAGTGATCATTAACCTAATAGCTTCTTGAATTGTTCTATTTTTTCTTTTAACAACTCCATTTTGTTGAGGAGTTATCGAAGAAGATAGTTGTCTCTTTATACCATGCACTTCACAAAACATATTGAACTCACATGAGGTGAATTTTCTACCTCTATCAGATCTCAAGAATTGAATCTTCAAATTCACTTCATTTTCAACCATAGCCTTGAATTCCTTGAATGTATCTAATGCATATGATTTCTATCTTAGAAATGTAACCCATGTGTATCTAGAATAATCATCAATTAAAATCATAAAGTACCTTTCACCAAGTAGACTTTTCACTCTCATAGGACCACAAAGGTCTATATGAACTAAATCCAATAATCTAGTAGTAGATTTTTCTCTTGATCTGTAATGACTTCTTGTTTGCTTTCTGAACTAGCAATTCTTCTAGATAGAATTTGCAGGCTTTGTAATTCTTGGTAGATCTCTCACAACTTGAACAAAACTGATTTTTTCCAAGTTATCAAAATTCATGTGACACATTCTCCTATTCCATAGCCAACTATCATTTATCTAAGTCATAAAACATCATCCATCAACACCTTTAAGCTGATAAATGTTCCCTTCAGATTTCTTCCCTATAGCAATCAATGTTTTGGATCTCACATTTCTCATCCTTAAACACAATATCATATCCTTTTTTGCACATCTGACCAATGCTCAACAAATTATACCTTAAACCCTTAACATAGTAAACATCGTCAGTATGATGCTTGCCATCAAAACTTATTGAACCTATCCCACAAATTTTAGCACCAGTATCATCTTCAAACATAACCAAACCTCCCTCATATTTTTCAAGTTTCACAAACTTACTCTTGTCACCAGTCATGTGATGTGAGCAGCCTCTATCAACTACCCAAAAATTGTTTTCCTGTTTAGCATGTAGGGTATGTACCTTCAGTTGTCTCCTTCTCTTTCTCCAGAGGACTTTCTTTTGATTGTCTTTCTAATTTAGTAGAAGTAGGTTCATCCTTAATCACCAAGAACAGGCATTCATTGTCATCCAGATCTTCATATTTTGAATCTTCATCTTACTAGCATTCTCATTCACATAGTAAGCCCCGATAATCTTCTTCCCTTTCGTATTTTCCTCATATCTTTGTTTATTCCTTTTAGCTCTTTATAGACACTTTGTAGCATAGTGACCAATTTCTCCACAACTAAAAAACTTGAAGGGAAATTTACCTTCATACTTACCGGAGCCTTTTCTCATTCTCCTTACAAACTTAGCTTTGATTTCATCAAATTTTTCTTCATCCAGATCTTTAGCTTTTCTAGTTTTAAAAGTAGTCCTTGTTTTACCTCCACTTCTTAGTTTTGACTTCCTCATCTCATAAGATTTCAAAAATCCTAGTAGCAGATCCTTAGTACAAGTCTTGTAATCTATAGTCTTCTCAATAACACTCACCATTTCACTCTAAGCATCAGAAAGAGTTTTGAGAATCTTCTTTACAAGTTTGCTTTCATCTATAGTAGTGCCAAGGGATCACATCCAGCCACAACCTCATCCAATCTCTGTACATAGGCTTTAACATTCTCATCTTTAGACATGTGTAAAAGATCAAACTATGTTTCCAGATTCTGTAATTTTCTTATTTTACCCTTTCATGACCATCGTGTTATCTTTCTAAAGTATCCCAGACTTCCTTAGTCATCTTCAAATTCTACACCTTAATCAACTTGGAATGTGCCAGACTATTCTTCAAGATAAACTTTGCCTTGTTATTTGCTTCACATTCCCTGATTTCTTCAGGTGTACTCATACCATTAGCAGGAGGAGTGTAGGACTCCTCATAAGCTTTATCTACATCATCTTCGTAATACTCCAGATATTCTTCCATCAATACTTTCCAGATACCATAATTATTTCCATCAAACTTCAGATAATCATAGATCATTTTTCCAGCCATCCCGAACCTTCCTCAAGTGGTTAAGCTCTTCACCAAGAAACCAAGCTTTGATACCAATTGTTGGATAGGACAACTAAGAATGGGGGGTGAATCAAGTGTCATAGATTTAAACCTTAAATTCAATTATCGGGACTAAAACATAAACTGATTAAGTGATTAACCATCAAATGCCAATGCATAAACACAAAAACACCAGATTTACATGGAAAACCCAATGAGGGAAAACCATGGCGAGGATTAAATCACACTATAGAGAATATCAAAATCGATTACAAAAGGATCACTCCCTAGAATAAGGCTCGTTACCTGAAGTAAGGACTCACTGTCCACAGGGCTACAACCTGGATGGCTCACTACCACAAAGATACAAAGAAGACAAAGAAGACTTGCTACATAGAGACAACAATCCCAATGCAACAAAGGATTCCACCATAATCACTGATCCACTTGCATGAATGATAGAGTTCGCCTTCTACTTACTACATCCGGAAACTCGGCATTAAGCTTCACACTAATCAACCACACACACAACTCACACACTTTCAAAAGAGCATCAAAGTCGCATTTTCTCTTTCACTTGTCTTCCTTCTTTTCTTATGTACGCTTTTCATTGCTAGCGCATTTTGTATTTATACCATCTCCAACTTTGAAAAGATACAAAGTCGACCATCCAACTTCAAATTCAAATTAGGCTGATGTCAAACATCCTAGGGTGAATTAGAATGAAGGCAACCCAAACACACACTTCACCGGGACCTATAATAGATCCAAAATGCTTCATCAACTTTGAATGTAGTGCTTGACACACAATTGGACAAACCAATATAAAACACATAGATCAATTAAGCTCGATGCTTCCAAATATCAAAACCATCTTCAAGAGAACTAGGGCAACACAACTCTTGAATAATAAAGAGAAACCCGGACCAACGACAATTCTTCTGGACCTCATCCAGGACACAAAAAACATATTTCACAAGCATCAAACCAACAACCTCAACAGTTGACAACTTGCAATCTTCTTTTTATACAATTTTCTCAATATCCTCAACATATACAATCAACAACAACTAGTAGATAACCAGCTGATTGGTTGACATCAATGACAACACTTTCATTCCTCTTTCTATTCTTGCAACATTTGGTAGTCCTAATAGAAAGTCCATACAAAAATATGTTCATGGACCACCTAGTATTGGTAATGGCATGTAAATTCCTATATTTTGTGCATGGTTTTTAGCTACTTATAAGAATACTTGGCATCTTGATACATATCTATTCACTTCTAGTCAATAGTAAATCTCCTCAAGTAGAACTACTACCTTATTTATATCAAAGTGTCTACCCAAACCACCACTATAAATTTCTCTCACAATGTTACCTATCATATATCCAATTGGAATATAAAGTTGTTTTCTTGTAAATTGATAACCATCCTACATAAAATAATTATCATTAATAGTACCAGTCTCACTTGCTTAATGATTATTTCCTTGTTCAACAAGTTTTCAAAAAAATGGATTAGAATTATACAACTCCTTGATAGTCTCAAACCAAACTACTTCACTAAACATGGTAGTTAGTAATGTCACATGCCTACTCTGAGCATTATAAATTTGATCCTATTTTCCTAACATACACTTCAAAATAAAAATGTATTTGTACAAAAAAAAACTCACTTTGTATGTCTACTATTTAACTTCTTCTTCTCAATACTTACATATCTTAGAACCTCATGATTCATAAATAAAATAAACTCTTTAGAAATCAAGTAATGTCTCCAATATTTTAATACTTAAATAATATTATGAATTCAACAATAACACAAGCTTACATTATTCTTATCATTAATTTAATAATTTATTTTAATTTAATTATCTATACCAATTAATTAAATATATTATAAAATACTTAAGTAAGATAGCTATATTTCATTAAAAAAAAAATTAAAATTAAAAAAAAATCATGTTAAGAAATTAAAGTTAAGTTACATAAAAAGTAATTCTCACTTGGTGGAGTTCCTACCATGATGACGTAGTATTATGTAAAGTAAACTAGATTAACCTTGGTCCCACATTGGTTTCGTATTATAATGATTTTCATGTTAAGTCTAATCTACTTAATCTAGATTAATCCTTGGTTTCATTTAAAAAGATAGATTTCATGATGGCTATGGTACTATACCCTTCTTAAACTAAGAGTACAAATTCAAGTGACTTCTCTAATAAAAATTAAGGGTTTTTTTTTTTTTTTTTAAGTGTTTCTCGTCTCAATTTGGTATTATTTATTATAATTGTTGTTTCGTTCATAGTACATGTCTATATTTTTTTTTTGTGGTGACTAATGGAAATAGCAAAAAGTAATTTAAATTTTATGATATAAAATTTAAATTATATTAGGTTTGTTATATATATGTGTATGCGTAAGTATATGTACTATTGTTTATTTATTTTAGGTTAATGGTTCATTTTTTTATAATATAAATGTTTCTCACGTGCTAAGAATGCTACTAACAAATTTGAAATATGAACTTAATTAAAAAACTAATAAAACGAATTAATTTATAATATTTTTGCAGAGTAATGATGCATATTGATTCTGTTAAAATATTTAATATATGTTTACTAAGAATATGATTGACACAACAGATTATTCTTATATTATTATTCACTATTAAAACTTCAATACTCATAAGTTTCTTAACAAAAAGGTCATTGTCATAACCTCTTATTAATTATTATTCTTGTTTCATAAAGTACATTCTTATATTCATTTGTTTTATATAGGACATGTTATTATGTATGTGTACTGGTGTTGATTAAAAATTTCGGGAATGATTAAAAACTTTAATTATATGGAAACTTCTTTGATGTTGATCTTAGCTTGATAGTTCAGTCTCTCATACAATGGATTGTCCATAATATACACGTTTATCATGTGCTAAGAATGCCACTAACAGATTTTAAACCAAGACTTAACTAAAAACAATGAGATGTATATTAGTTATTTAACAACCATTGACTGATACATCTTTAATTATATTACCTTTACAGAATAATGATGCATGCTATTTTTTCTTTAATATTTAGTTTATTTTTACTAAAGATAAGATGGCCATAACATTATATTATTTGTTGTTAGTTTTAATCACAAGAATTATAGTTTGTTTCTTGTCTACATATACTTCATACTCATTCCTATGAGTAAGTCTCTTGATAAAAGATCATTATCTTAATCTATTATTGATTATAGTTTTTGTTTTATATAGTACACACTTACATTCAATTGTCTAGTGAGCTATTGTATAGTTTACAACACACAATTTTATGATAATTTAAGGTATGTTTGTTTGTTTTACACATTAATATACTAATATGATCTCTAATTATAAATTTTAGATATGATTTTAAATTTCAATTATATATAAATTTTATTGATATTTATATTAACTTAATGGTTCACCCTCTCATTCAATGGATTATTCATAATATAAATGATTATCATATACTTAGAATGCTATTCAAAAATTTCAAATATGAATTTAACTAAAAACTATTAAGACACATATTAAGTACTTAACAATCATTGAATTAGATATCCTTATTTTTATTACCTTCACAAAACAATGGTGAATGTTGTTTATTTCTTAATCTTTAATGGACACCAATTAAAAAAAATAGCTTCCACATATTATTCTTTCATTACTAATTATTTGATGAAGAAGTACTATAGTTTTTTTTATCTATATATAGATTCAATATTTATTCTATGAGACTTTTGATGAAACTTGAATTTAATATATTATTAATTAACTTTTTCATTCAAAATAGTACATGTTTATATTCATTTGTCTAGTATTCTATGTCCAAATAAAAAGAAAAATATTTTTTGTGATAATTTATGTTGTGTTAGGCTTGCTCCAGAAGTTAATATACATGTAGAGTTATTGATTATAACTTTTAGATACATTATTATTCAATTAATTATATATTAGCTTCATTGATAATTATTTAAATTTGTTGGTTCACTATTTCTTATAAAGGATTGTTTTAATATAAATATCTATCATATTTTAAAATATAATTGTCACATGTCTCACCTTTTATATCTTATTTGAACTAAATTTATTTTATTTCTAGATTTGGATTATATGTTATATTAGTACTTTTTGACTATTGTTGGTAGTTGTGATCTATTTAGAAATCTTTTTTGGGAACCCTATTTTTGATACGATAAGAATAATTTAGAGGGTACCATACCCTTTACACATCGAACCTAAAGGGCCAAAAAAGATCAAGTCCCAAAAAAACAAAAAAAACTACCAACCAAAAAAAACCATAGACACGGTAGACTAATAGCTGACAGAAACACTAACTAGCATTCTCCCAATTTTGAGAGAGGAGGTTAACAACATCCTCCCTGACCCATTTAGGACCATCATCTGTAGCCTTTTCCATCTCGTCCTTAAGCACCACAGAGAGGGTGCTAGTCACATAGTGGACCAACTAACTCATTTGGGCACCCTGTTAACTTTGATTATTCATTTTGTTACTCTATGAATATTTGACCCTCTAACTCATTAATAATATCTCACAATACAATATGGATTATAGTTCTTGAATTATAATTAAACAAGAAATCATGACATTTTTTATTACGATTCTTAAGTAATCCATTTCATTATATATATACAAATGAAATAGAGTTAGAATTGTAAAAAACACATTTGTTATATCTTATTGATATTCAAACATAATTATATTAATTTTTACAAATTAATAACAAAATTAGGAGTTAACAAACCACTATGTTGAAGTTGTGGCAGCCTATCATGGTTTAAAATTGGCAAGGGACAAGGAGGTTTATAAGATTTGGTTGGAAGCGGACTCATTGAACATTATAAACTGCCTTAGGAAGATCTCTCCCCCTTCTTGGTCCATTGAAAGAATAATCATTGATACTACTATGTTGTTGAATAACATTGATGAAGTTTACATTTCCCATTCTTTCTGTGAGGCTAATGATGTTGCAGACTTCTTGGCCAACTATGGTGTGTCATCGGCTAGGTTGTGCAAGACTAATGAAAACCTCCTGGTGGAGCTTACCTCTTTGCTTAACAATTATAGTCGCTAATTTTTTGAAGGGAGCCAAAAAAATTTCTAAACATAAAGGGGTGGATGTATAATGATTACCCTCTAATGTCGATTAGACATTTGACGGTTGTAGCCCTTATTACAAATTTTGGGAGGATGTAGTGTGTTCTTGGGAGGGATTTGGTCACTATTTTCAACTATCCTCGCAAGTCAAGATCACACACTTTCTAGGTTCAATTTTCTCCTTGGTGTTTTTGTTTATCTACATATGTGTTGTGTTGGTTTTCATTCTAGTGAATTGCTCGACACAGTTGAAGATGGGGGGTGGCGGATGTAGAATGGGGCCCTTGTCATGTGTTGAGACTAAATCCAATGGTGAAGTGTGGAAGATTTTGTAGAAAGGTGGGGTCACTCCTTTCCTAGACAAATTGCATGGGTTTCAGGCTAAGGCCTTGCAAGAGTTTGTGGAAGCTTGGCATGGTCAGGTGCTTAGTTTTTTTGGTATTCACATCAATGTTAATGAAGATTTTATTATAGAAGTTACTAGCTTGTCAACTTAGGGGAGGAAATTCTTTAGAGAAAAATCAATGTCTAGGGTGGCAAGAATGAATTTCCTAAGGGATAAAGAGAAAGCTAAAATGGTCAGACTCTAGTGTGGTGGCTTTGATCACACCAAAATTAAGCTAATTTGGGGAGATGTGGCTATCAATCTCATGTGGTATTTTACACTGGAAGGGCGGTATACGGCTCTTTATGGGCACCATTTTGTGATTCTAAAACATTTCCACCACGGTAAGTTAATCTCTTTCCCGTTTTATCTTCTTTCTTCTTTGGAGAAAGGGATTATGGATTATAGAAAGAATCCCAAAAATCCCTTTTTACATGAGGGATTGATGTTATTAATTATGGAGCATATCAAAGCTAGATATGTTATTGCTTCCCCTCTTCCTAGTAAGGTCGATAAACCTAAGAAGAAGGTTAATCCAAAAGGGAAATATCAGCCTGAGGAGGAAAATGATGGTGATATGGAGTCTGAAGATGAATCTATGGCCTGGTCTGATGGCTACCAGATAGATTTGGATTATGTATACCCTCTTGCAGGGGTTACGAAAATCTCTAGGAAAAAGGTAAATTCCTCATCCTCTCGTGCTAAGCGCAAAACTCGGGTTGATAGTGAAGAGGCAGTTGAGGAGGGAAAGGGTAGTGGTAGAAAGGTTCCTAAATAAGGGCTAGAGAAAGTTGTAGTTTCCCATGATGGAGTGGATAATTTATAGGAGGGTGTTGGGATTGCTAAAGATTGTGAGGTGGAAAAAAATGTTATTGATAAAAAAATTCTAGACTGTGGTGGGAATAAGAGGGTCCCAACTGATGGGGAGGTGAATTTGCAAAATTTTGTTGATTTGGATGTGTCCCCTACTGTGTCATTTTTTTAAGGAAATGGTAAGGATAAGTTTGTGTCGCTTGTTGGTTTTTAGGAGGAGGATCCCCTAATGAGCTCTCACCAAGGGAGGGGTTTGTATTGGGGTGCGATGGATTAAACTCAGGCATCGGGTTTGGTGAAGGAAGGGGTAGATGTCTTCTTTAACCTGCTCATGTGGTTCATTCAAGAGGTCCAGAATCTTCATGGTAAGTATGATAAGATTGCTCATTGTAACATCTCTACTCTGAGAAGCTTTATGGAGCAGGATTCTATTTTTAGCATGGTTAGGTCTTTGAACTCTAACCTTGGCCTAATGGTGGAATATATGGCTAATATGAACAGAGACCATGATCCAAGGTTATCTACTTTGAAAAGGAATACCTTATGAATTCATAAAGATCTTAATGCCTTAATTAATCACAGTAAGGATTTGCTTGAGACCGTAGCTGAGGGTTTCGTGTTGTTGAACAAAAAAGCAAAAGAATAGAACAGTAAGCCCCTATTTGATGATCCTTTGAAGTAGGTGATGGATCAGTATGTTGGGATAGGTAAGTAGGCTATTGATTTGGGTTCTGGTCAGAGTGTTAGGACTCGCAGCAAAACAAAGAAAAGCAATATGGTTCCCATGCAAGATATCAAAGAGATGATGGATATGCATGATAAACTGATTACCAAGGATGTTAAAATACCTTTTGTATTTGTTGCTTTGTTTATTTTTTGTGCTTCTCTTTTTTGTCGTTTTTTCTATTTGATGCTAACGGTTGGTTGATTGTAGTTTAATCAACCTTGTGTTTTTTGGGGTAGTTTTTAAAGCTTTATCTTCAAGTTGCCTTTCCTTTTGTACAGGGTTTCAAGGTCCCTTCAAAACCTATTTTACACTAATCAAAAACAAAACTAGGATTTACCATTTTCTCTTTTATGCATATTTCTTTTCATATAAGATTATATTTTTTTCATATAACATACACCATATAGTCCATGATATATAACCTATAGCCAAATTTTCATGTATGAACAACATTATAAAATCCAACTTTAATGAATGAAAATAATCAACCTCTAACAAGGTGCATGGAGGGAGAGCATCATTCAATCTAACCATAAATTAAAAATTCCTCACACACCTTCCCACTGAAAGTGTCCCTACCCTTTTATGAGGGTGATACATCTTGGTAGTTGTCAATTCAAGAAATAAGTGTATGATTACTACTTTATCACCCTCTAACTACATGATATCTAATTAAAATACAAAATAATAAATACTTGTGAATTGAGAATGGATGCAAAAATATATTACTTTGGCCAATTTTTTTAGTATAATCACATTCCTAACATGAAAATCCATGTCATATGATCACACACTATTATCTATTTATTTCAACTAAAAATACATAACTTTCATAAAATAATACCATGACAATAAACTAGAATAAATTTCAAATTTTAACAATGGTTTTCACATTGTAATTAATCTTAACAAATTTTTAGTTCAAATGAATATTTAACACAATTTCACCATTTTAGGCACTTAAAATTTCATAAAAATTAAAGTATTCAAGACAAACAACCCTACATCAGCCTATTTGATGGATAGTTTGATGTAGACCTATTCACCTGAAGTAAGAAATCACCAAATATTCAAGTTTAAATCTTCACAATTCTTAAGTATATTTCATATTTCATTATAAAATAATCACTTTAAACAAACAATTTCATAAATCACTATCAATTCTGTATAAAATAATATGATTCAAAATATTTGATAGATTTAAACTCATATATACTTACTCATCAAATAAAATATGTAGCAATGATGAATCAATATTGATCATAACATATATATCGTAATCAATCACATCGTGCAATATAATACAATAGGTACACATTTTTAAATCATTTTAAATATTTTAAATATTGAGTTATGTTAATATAAGTGGTGTAAATTATATATATATATAATTTATACCACTTATATTATGATGGATCAATATTAAAAATAATTTATCAATCATCTATTTACATTTTTTAAAACTTAGTTATATATTTAGTGCAGTCATGGATGGAGGGTCCAGAAAGGACTGTCCAACCATGCAGCCTTGAGTTCACACAATGGAAAATAACACCAGAAATACTTAGCAAACATAGATCTTCATTGAATCAACAATTCATATTTTTACATGCATTGTATGCCTCATAGGCAAAATCACTAGGGCTCATAGGCCCGCCATAAGGGTATTACATATATGACAATTGACTCAATGTCTTATTACATTCCACAATCTAGAAGGCTAGATCAAACTATCTAATGCCTAACTCATGAACTGTTGAACTAAATTATTTTTAAAGGATTACAAATGATCTTAAATATGAATCTCTAGCTCCAATTATGATTTGCATCGACCTCTAAGGTTTACAAACCCAATGCAAGATCAAACGTGTAGGTCAGCCTCAAACATGAAGAGATAACACCTCGATAAATGAAATGAATTATGAATATCCAAGAAAGTTCCCCTTGGACCTAAAATGATTGAATGTTGTTCCATTAAGCTTTGCACGCTCCAAAAAGGTCTGCATAACAAACTTGAGCTAGGTCTGAATGCTTTGTCTGAGATTTGACAGTGAATTTTTAGAGCAATAACTTTTTGCAAATAAATGAAAATATCTTAAAATATCAATATGTGATAGATGAACTCATGTAGAAGCTATTCTTGATCTACAAGCTGAAAAATGATAAAATGGTAAAATGCAGAAGAAACTACTAAGACAATTATAAACCTAAATGAAAGAAAAAATTATTTTGGTTGATACAGGATTGTTTTGCAACCAGGGATGCTCTTGCATCAGACACTCGAGGTTGGAAGAAAAGTGAGTCCCTAAATTTCTAGGGGCTAGACGAAAACCAAAGTGGTCCACCTTAGCCTAACAAATCCATGATGAATCCTCCACTAGTTTTCCTTTCCACTTTACTATATACTAATTGTATTGCTTGTTCCTAGTGCTCCTTTCAATTTGGGTATCCAAGATCTGCTCAATCTGATCTAGTGGTTGATGTGGTAACTACTTCTCCAATTCCAATTCTTTATTACTCCCACTTGACTATCCTTCATGATACTCATAGATGTCTACAACATTAAAAATAGGTGAAATACCAAGTGTCTTTGATAACTCCACTCCATATGAATTTCTTGAGTCAAACTTCCTGAGAATCTTACATGGTCCAAACTTCCTCATCTTCAACTTATTATATGTTCCTAATGGAAGCCTTTCCTTCTTGAGATATACCATAACTTCATCTCCAACATCAAATTCATTATGTCTCCTTTTCTCATTTTCCTTCTCCTTACACTTATTGTTTATGTCTTTCAAGTGCGTCTAGACTTGACTATGCAACACGTCCATGAATCTTGAAAATTCTTCTGCTTAGACACTGCTCTTATCGTCCATATTGATGTCTCTGAGCTCCACAACTCATGTATAATATATCCTTGTCACTACCTAAAATGGTGTCTTCCATGTGCTCTAGTTTACTGAATTATTATATGCAATCTCTGCTTATGATAGAACTATGTCCCAATTTCTTGCCTTATCTCCAACCAAACATCTCAATAAGATACCAGAACTCATGCTCACTACCTCTATTTGTCCACCTATTTTTGGTTGATAAGCTAAACTGAACTTCAGGTTTGTCTTCATCTTCTTCCACAATGTCCTCTAAAAGTATCCAATGCACTTGGTGTCCCTGTCTGAAATTATACTCTTTGGTAATCCATGCAACCTCACAATCTCCTTGAAAAATATGTTAGCAACATGCACAACATCATTAGTCTTCTTACATGGAATGAAATGTGCCATCTTAGAAAATCTATCTATTACTACCATTATAGAATCATATCCTCTATGTGTTCTTGGTAATCCCAATACGAAATCCACGCTCAAATCTTTCCAAGGTCCCTCTAGTATTGTTAAAGTTTAATACAATCCAGTATTCTAACTACTCCCTTTTTCCACTTGAAAAATTCTACAACTTTGAACATACTTCCTGAAATCCTTATATATTTGTGACCAAAAATAGTGTTCACTCACCAACTCTATTGTCTTATCAATTCTAAAATTTCCCATTAGTCCTCCACTATGCTTCTCCTTAATCAAATTCTCCCTCATTGAACTCCTTGGAATACACAACTATTTTCCATTGAACAAACTATCTTTCTAAATGAAATAATCCAACCATTGAATTATATATGCCATCACTGTGTTGTGGTATACATGATATTTATGTCTATTTATGTTTAAGTTTCTATAGCTGTTAAAGATATGTAAGAGTTTTGTATTATTCTCCTCCCAAGGTTAGTGTAGGAAGTTGTTCTTCTACTTTAGCATCCTTACAAGTGGTATCAAACCCCGATCACCTTTGGTTTCAGTTGTGATTTGTTGGGTTTTTTGAACTAATCCATATTTGGGTGGGATCTTGTGTAGAAGATACTTTGTGATCTTGTTGCAAGTATTTTTTAGATGGAAAGTTCATCAAGGAGAATAGAGGTGGATAAATTTTCTAGAAATAATTTTGAAATATGGAAGCTGAAGATGGAGGATCTATTGATAGATCGAGATATGTGGGATGATGTTGATGAGAATGTTTCAAGGCCTATAGATCCTAATCAGGTTTCTCAATATGATGTTATGGACCATAAAGCTAAGGGTCTAATTATATTGTGCTTGGAAGACTCAATTTTAATCAATGTCCATGAAGAGATCTCTGCACAGAAACTATGGAAGAATCTTGGTGAGATGTATCAAGCCAAATCATTAGTGAACAACATTTTCTTGAGAATAGAAGAGGGTGGATGAATTATTGACCACCTGGAAGCATTCAATATGTTGGTGGCTCAACTACCATCAGTTGGTGTCAAAATGAATGAGGAGGAGAAATGTTAGATCTTGCTTTGTTCTTTGCTTGATTCATGGGATTCTCTTATTATATCTATTGGGAGTACTTATATTATATTAAAGACTAAATATGTGGTGGGTTCTTTACTTTCTAGAGAGATGGGGAGGAAGGTATCCATAATTTCCAAGGAGGCCCTAAATTTTCATGGAAGACCTAAGGAAAAACACAAGAAGAATGTGAAGCGTGATAAATCCAAGTCCAAGGGGAGATCCAAATCTCCTGGAAATTCCAAAGTTATTTTCTAGAACTACAGTAAACCTATACATGTTTGTAAGGATTGAAAAGAAGAAAATAAGAAAAAGAAGAAATTTGATTCTGATTCTAAGTCTAAGAAGGAAGATGGTGATGCATTCATTTCAACTTTGTCAACTTGTGTAGGTAATGATGCATGGTTAATTGACTCAGGTGCATCTTTCCATGTGACCATTAATAAAGACTAATTTTCTAAATATGAATAATTTGATGGATATAAGGTGTAATTGGGTGATGATTCTTATTTAAATATTGTTGGCCATGGTAAATTTAAAATTAGGTTTTTTGATGGTAGAATAAAAAGGATTAATGGTGTGTTGCATATCCCTAGTTTAGCACAAAATTTGTTATTTGTGAGAAAACTAATAGATGCAGGTGTGCAGGTAGTATTTTATGATGCAAGATGCAAGGTGGTCATATTTGCTATGGTGTTTGCTAGAGGTGTCAGATATGACACATTGTATAATCTTGATTCATGCATTGTTGAGTGCAATAGTACTTTTTTGAAAAGAAAGTCTATTGAAGAAGTGA
>VCHN02000014.1:18737205-19150255 GCA_007115665.2 Sequoiadendron giganteum
ATAGGCTTTAACATTCTCATATTTAGACATGTGTAAAAGATCAAACTATGTTTCTAGATTCTGTATTTTTTCTTATTTTACCCTTTCATCACCATCGTGTGCTCTTTCTAAAGTATCCTAGACTTCCTTAGTTGTCTTCAAATTTTGCACCTTAATCAACTTGGAATGTGCTAGACTATTCTTCAAGATAAAATTTTCCTTGTTATTTGCTTCATGTGCCCTGATTTCTTCAAGTGTAATCGTACAATTAGCAGGAGGAGTGTAGGGTTCCTTATAATATTTCTCTACATCATATCCGCAATACTCTAGATATTCTTCCATCAATACTTTCCAAATACCATAATTATTTCCATCAAACTTCAGATAATCATAGATCATTTTTCCAACCATCCTGAACCTTCCTCAAGTGGTTAAGCTCTTCACCAAGAAACCAAGCTCTAATATCAATTGTTGGATAGGACAACTTAGAACGGGGGGTGAATCAGGTGTCATAGATTTAAACCTTAAATTCAATTATTGGGACTAACACATAAACGGATTAAGTGATTAACCATCAAATGCCAATGCGCAAACACAAAAACACCAAATTTACATGCAAAACCCAATGAGGGAAAACCACGGCGAGGATTAAATCACACTATAGAGAATATCAAAATCGATTACAAAAAGGCTCACTCCCTAGAATAAGGCTCATTACCTGAAGTAAGGACTCACTGTCCATAGGGCTCCAACTTGGATGGCTCACTACCACAGAGATACAAAGAAGACTTGTTACAGACAGACAACAATCCCAATGCAACAAAGTATTCCACCATAATCATTGATCCACTTGCATGAATGATAGAGTTTTCCTTCTTCTCACTACATCTGGAAACTCAGAGTTAAGCTTCACACTGATCAACCACACACATAACTCACACACTTTCATAATAGCATCAAAGTCACATTTTCTCTTTCACTTATCTTTCTTCTTTTCTTATGTATGTTTTTCATTGCTAGCGCATTTTGTATTTATACCATCTCCAACTTTGAAAATATACAAAGTCGACCATCCAACTTCAAATTCAAATTAGGTCGGTGCCAAACATCCTAGGGTGGAATTAGAATGAGGGTGACCCAAACACACGCTTCATCGGGACCTATAATAGATCCAACACGCTTCATCAACTTCGAATGTAGTGCTTGACACGCGATTGGAAAAACCAATATAAAACACATAGATCAATTAAGCTCGATGCTTCCAAATATCGAAACCATCTTCAAGAGAACCAGGGCAACACAACTCTCAAACCATAAAGAGAAATTTGGACCAACAACAATTCTTATGGACCTCATCCAGGACAAAAAATATAGTTCACAAGCATCGAACCAACAACCTCAACAGTTGACAACCTGCAATCTTGTTTTTATACAATTTTCTCAATATCCTCAACATATACAATCAACAACAACTAGTAGATAACTAGCTGACTGGTTTGACATCAATGACAACACTTTCATTCCTCTTTCTATTCTTGCAATATTTGGTAGTCCTAATAGAAATTCCATACAAAAATATGTTCATGGACCACCTAGTATTGGTAATGGCATGTAAATTCCTATATTTTGTGCATGGTTTTTAGCTACTTATAAGAATACTTGACATCTTGATACATATCTATTCACTTCTAGTCAATAGTAAATCTCCTCAAGTAGAACTACTATCTTATTTATATCAAAGTGTCCACCCAAACCACCACTATAAATTTCTCTCACAATGTTACCTATCATATATCCAATTGGAATATAAAGTTGTTTTCTTGTAAATTGATAACCATCCTACATAAAATAATTATCATTAATGATACCAGTCTCACTTGCTTAATGATGATTTCCTTGTTCAACAAGTTTTCAAAACTATGGATTAGAATTATACAACTCCTTGATAGTCTCAAACCAAACTACTTCACTAACCATGGTAGCCAATAATGTCACATGCCTACTCTGAGTATTATAAATTTGATCCTATTTTCCTAACATACACTTTAAAATAAAAATGTATTTGTACAAGAAAAAAACTCACTTTGTATGTTTGCTATTTAACTTCTTCTTCTCAATACTTACATATCTTACAACCGCATGATTCATAAATAAAATAAACTCATTAGAAATCAAGTAATGTATCCAATATTATGAATTCAACAATAAAACAAGCTTACATTATTCTTATCATTAATTTTATAGTTTATTTTAATTTAATTATCTCTACCAATTAATTAAATATATTATAAAATACTTAAGTAAGATAGCTATATTTCATTAAAAAAAAAAATTAAAATTAAAAAAAAAATCATGTTAAGAAATTAAAGTTAAGTTACATAAAAAGTAATTCTCACTTGGTGGAGTTCCTACCATGATGACGTAGTATTATGTAAAGTAAACTAGATTAGCCTTGGTCCCACATTGGTTTCGTATTATAATGATTTCCATGTTAAGTCTAATCTACTTAATCTAGATTAATCCTTGGTTTCATTTAAAAAGATAGATTTCATGATGGCTATGGTACTATATCCTTCTTAAACTAAGAGTAAAAATTCAAATGACTTCTCTAATAAAAATTAAAGGTTTTTTTTTTCTAATTATTTATTTGTCTCAATTTGGTATTATTTATTATAATTGTTGTTTTGTTCATAGTACATGTCTATATTTTTGTTTGTGGTGACTAATGGAAATAGAAAAAAGTAATTTAAATTTTATGATATAAAATTTAAATTATATTAGGTTTGTTATATATGTATGCATAAGTATATGTATTATTGTTTATTTATTTTAGGTTAATGGTTCATTCTTTTATAATATAAATGTTTCTCACGTGATAAGAATGCTACTAACAAATTTGAAATATGAACTTAATTAAAAACTAATAAAATGAATTAATTTATAATATTTTTGCAGAGTAATGATGCATATTGATTCTGTTAAAATATTTAATATATGTTTACTAAGAATATGATTGACACAACAGGTTATTCTTATATTATTATTTTCACTATAAAAACTTCAATACTCATAAGTTTCTTAATAAAAAGGTCATTGTCATAACCTCTTATTAATTATTATTCTTGTTTCACAAAGTACATTCTTATATTCATTTGTTTTATATAGGACATGTTATTATGTATGTGTACAGGTGTTGATTAAAATTTTTAATTATATGGAAACTTCTTTGATGTTGATCTTAGCTTGATAGTTCAGTCTCTCATACAATGGATTGTCCATAATATACACGTTTATCATGTGCAATGTCACTAACAGATTTTAAACCAAGACTTAACTAAAAATAATGAGATGTATATTAGTTATTTAACAACCATTGACTGATACATATTTAATTATATTATCTTTACAAAATAATGATGCATGCTATTTTTTCTTTAATATTTAGTTTATTTTTACTAAAGATAAGATGGTCATAGCATTATATTATTTGTTGTTAGTTTTAATCACAAGGACTATAGTTTGTTTCTTGTCTACGTACACTTCATACTCATTCCTATGAGTAAGTCTCTTGATAAAATATCATTATCTTAATCTATTATTGATTATAGTTTTTGTTTTATATAGTACACACTTACATTCAATTGTGTAGTTAACAACACACAATTTTATGATAATTTAAGGTATGTTTGCTTGTTTTACACATTAATATACTCATATGATCTCTAATTATAAATTTTAGATATGATTTTAAATTTCAATTATATATAAATCTTTTTGATATTTATATCAGTTTAAGGGTTCACCCTCTCATACAAAGGATTATTCATAATATAAATGATTATCATATACTTAGAATGCTATTCAAAAATTTCAAATATGAATTTAACTAAAAACTATTAAGACACGTTAAGTACTTAACAATCATTGAATTAGACATCCTTATTTTTATTACCTTCACAAAACAATGGTGAATGTTGTTATTTCTTAATCTTTAATGGACAAAAATTTAAAAAAATAGCTTCCACATATTATTCTTTTATTACTAATTATTTAATGAAGTACTATAGTTTTTTTATCTATATACAAATTCAATATTTATTCTATGAGACTTTTGATAAAACTTGAATTTAATATATTATTAATTAACTTTTTCATTCAAAATAGTACATGTTTATATTCATTTGTCTAGTATTCTATGTCCAAATAAAAAGAAAAATATTTTTTGTGTTAATTTATGTTGTGTTAGGCTTGCTCCACAAGTTAATATACATGTACAATTATTGATTATAACTTTTAGATACATTATTATCTAATTAATTATATATTAACTTCATTGATGATTATTTAAATTTTTTGTTTCACTATTTTTTATAAGGGATTGTTCTAATATAAATATCTATCATATTTTAAAATATAATTGTCACATGTCTCACCTTTTATATCTTATTTGAACTAAATTTATTTTATTTCTAGATTTGGATTATATGTTATATTAGTACTTTTTGACTATTGTTGGTAGTTGTGATCTATTTAGAAATCTTTTTTGGGAACCCTATTTTTGATACGATAAGAATAATTTAGAGGGTACCATACCCTTTACACATCGAACCTAAAGGGCCAAAAAAGATCAAGTCCCAAAAAAACAAAAAAAACTACCAACCAAAAAAAACCATAGACACGGTAGACTAATAGCTGACAGAAACACTAACTAGCATTCTCCCAATTTTGAGAGAGGAGGTTAACAACATCCTCCCTGACCCATTTAGGACCATCATCTGTAGCCTTTTCCATCTCGTCCTTAAGCACCACAGAGAGGGTGCTAGTCACATAGTGGACCAACTAACTCATTTGGGCACCCTGTTAACTTTGATTATTCATTTTGTTACTCTATGAATATTTGACCCTCTAACTCATTAATAATATCTCACAATACAATATGGATTATAGTTCTTGAATTATAATTAAACAAGAAATCATGACATTTTTTATTACGATTCTTAAGTAATCCATTTCATTATATATATACAAATGAAATAGAGTTAGAATTGTAAAAAACACATTTGTTATATCTTATTGATATTCAAACATAATTATATTAATTTTTACAAATTAATAACAAAATTAGGAGTTAACAAACCACTATGTTGAAGTTGTGGCAGCCTATCATGGTTTAAAATTGGCAAGGGACAAGGAGGTTTATAAGATTTGGTTGGAAGCGGACTCATTGAACATTATAAACTGCCTTAGGAAGATCTCTCCCCCTTCTTGGTCCATTGAAAGAATAATCATTGATACTACTATGTTGTTGAATAACATTGATGAAGTTTACATTTCCCATTCTTTCTGTGAGGCTAATGATGTTGCAGACTTCTTGGCCAACTATGGTGTGTCATCGGCTAGGTTGTGCAAGACTAATGAAAACCTCCTGGTGGAGCTTACCTCTTTGCTTAACAATTATAGTCGCTAATTTTTTGAAGGGAGCCAAAAAAATTTCTAAACATAAAGGGGTGGATGTATAATGATTACCCTCTAATGTCGATTAGACATTTGACGGTTGTAGCCCTTATTACAAATTTTGGGAGGATGTAGTGTGTTCTTGGGAGGGATTTGGTCACTATTTTCAACTATCCTCGCAAGTCAAGATCACACACTTTCTAGGTTCAATTTTCTCCTTGGTGTTTTTGTTTATCTACATATGTGTTGTGTTGGTTTTCATTCTAGTGAATTGCTCGACACAGTTGAAGATGGGGGGTGGCGGATGTAGAATGGGGCCCTTGTCATGTGTTGAGACTAAATCCAATGGTGAAGTGTGGAAGATTTTGTAGAAAGGTGGGGTCACTCCTTTCCTAGACAAATTGCATGGGTTTCAGGCTAAGGCCTTGCAAGAGTTTGTGGAAGCTTGGCATGGTCAGGTGCTTAGTTTTTTTGGTATTCACATCAATGTTAATGAAGATTTTATTATAGAAGTTACTAGCTTGTCAACTTAGGGGAGGAAATTCTTTAGAGAAAAATCAATGTCTAGGGTGGCAAGAATGAATTTCCTAAGGGATAAAGAGAAAGCTAAAATGGTCAGACTCTAGTGTGGTGGCTTTGATCACACCAAAATTAAGCTAATTTGGGGAGATGTGGCTATCAATCTCATGTGGTATTTTACACTGGAAGGGCGGTATACGGCTCTTTATGGGCACCATTTTGTGATTCTAAAACATTTCCACCACGGTAAGTTAATCTCTTTCCCGTTTTATCTTCTTTCTTCTTTGGAGAAAGGGATTATGGATTATAGAAAGAATCCCAAAAATCCCTTTTTACATGAGGGATTGATGTTATTAATTATGGAGCATATCAAAGCTAGATATGTTATTGCTTCCCCTCTTCCTAGTAAGGTCGATAAACCTAAGAAGAAGGTTAATCCAAAAGGGAAATATCAGCCTGAGGAGGAAAATGATGGTGATATGGAGTCTGAAGATGAATCTATGGCCTGGTCTGATGGCTACCAGATAGATTTGGATTATGTATACCCTCTTGCAGGGGTTACGAAAATCTCTAGGAAAAAGGTAAATTCCTCATCCTCTCGTGCTAAGCGCAAAACTCGGGTTGATAGTGAAGAGGCAGTTGAGGAGGGAAAGGGTAGTGGTAGAAAGGTTCCTAAATAAGGGCTAGAGAAAGTTGTAGTTTCCCATGATGGAGTGGATAATTTATAGGAGGGTGTTGGGATTGCTAAAGATTGTGAGGTGGAAAAAAATGTTATTGATAAAAAAATTCTAGACTGTGGTGGGAATAAGAGGGTCCCAACTGATGGGGAGGTGAATTTGCAAAATTTTGTTGATTTGGATGTGTCCCCTACTGTGTCATTTTTTTAAGGAAATGGTAAGGATAAGTTTGTGTCGCTTGTTGGTTTTTAGGAGGAGGATCCCCTAATGAGCTCTCACCAAGGGAGGGGTTTGTATTGGGGTGCGATGGATTAAACTCAGGCATCGGGTTTGGTGAAGGAAGGGGTAGATGTCTTCTTTAACCTGCTCATGTGGTTCATTCAAGAGGTCCAGAATCTTCATGGTAAGTATGATAAGATTGCTCATTGTAACATCTCTACTCTGAGAAGCTTTATGGAGCAGGATTCTATTTTTAGCATGGTTAGGTCTTTGAACTCTAACCTTGGCCTAATGGTGGAATATATGGCTAATATGAACAGAGACCATGATCCAAGGTTATCTACTTTGAAAAGGAATACCTTATGAATTCATAAAGATCTTAATGCCTTAATTAATCACAGTAAGGATTTGCTTGAGACCGTAGCTGAGGGTTTCGTGTTGTTGAACAAAAAAGCAAAAGAATAGAACAGTAAGCCCCTATTTGATGATCCTTTGAAGTAGGTGATGGATCAGTATGTTGGGATAGGTAAGTAGGCTATTGATTTGGGTTCTGGTCAGAGTGTTAGGACTCGCAGCAAAACAAAGAAAAGCAATATGGTTCCCATGCAAGATATCAAAGAGATGATGGATATGCATGATAAACTGATTACCAAGGATGTTAAAATACCTTTTGTATTTGTTGCTTTGTTTATTTTTTGTGCTTCTCTTTTTTGTCGTTTTTTCTATTTGATGCTAACGGTTGGTTGATTGTAGTTTAATCAACCTTGTGTTTTTTGGGGTAGTTTTTAAAGCTTTATCTTCAAGTTGCCTTTCCTTTTGTACAGGGTTTCAAGGTCCCTTCAAAACCTATTTTACACTAATCAAAAACAAAACTAGGATTTACCATTTTCTCTTTTATGCATATTTCTTTTCATATAAGATTATATTTTTTTCATATAACATACACCATATAGTCCATGATATATAACCTATAGCCAAATTTTCATGTATGAACAACATTATAAAATCCAACTTTAATGAATGAAAATAATCAACCTCTAACAAGGTGCATGGAGGGAGAGCATCATTCAATCTAACCATAAATTAAAAATTCCTCACACACCTTCCCACTGAAAGTGTCCCTACCCTTTTATGAGGGTGATACATCTTGGTAGTTGTCAATTCAAGAAATAAGTGTATGATTACTACTTTATCACCCTCTAACTACATGATATCTAATTAAAATACAAAATAATAAATACTTGTGAATTGAGAATGGATGCAAAAATATATTACTTTGGCCAATTTTTTTAGTATAATCACATTCCTAACATGAAAATCCATGTCATATGATCACACACTATTATCTATTTATTTCAACTAAAAATACATAACTTTCATAAAATAATACCATGACAATAAACTAGAATAAATTTCAAATTTTAACAATGGTTTTCACATTGTAATTAATCTTAACAAATTTTTAGTTCAAATGAATATTTAACACAATTTCACCATTTTAGGCACTTAAAATTTCATAAAAATTAAAGTATTCAAGACAAACAACCCTACATCAGCCTATTTGATGGATAGTTTGATGTAGACCTATTCACCTGAAGTAAGAAATCACCAAATATTCAAGTTTAAATCTTCACAATTCTTAAGTATATTTCATATTTCATTATAAAATAATCACTTTAAACAAACAATTTCATAAATCACTATCAATTCTGTATAAAATAATATGATTCAAAATATTTGATAGATTTAAACTCATATATACTTACTCATCAAATAAAATATGTAGCAATGATGAATCAATATTGATCATAACATATATATCGTAATCAATCACATCGTGCAATATAATACAATAGGTACACATTTTTAAATCATTTTAAATATTTTAAATATTGAGTTATGTTAATATAAGTGGTGTAAATTATATATATATATAATTTATACCACTTATATTATGATGGATCAATATTAAAAATAATTTATCAATCATCTATTTACATTTTTTAAAACTTAGTTATATATTTAGTGCAGTCATGGATGGAGGGTCCAGAAAGGACTGTCCAACCATGCAGCCTTGAGTTCACACAATGGAAAATAACACCAGAAATACTTAGCAAACATAGATCTTCATTGAATCAACAATTCATATTTTTACATGCATTGTATGCCTCATAGGCAAAATCACTAGGGCTCATAGGCCCGCCATAAGGGTATTACATATATGACAATTGACTCAATGTCTTATTACATTCCACAATCTAGAAGGCTAGATCAAACTATCTAATGCCTAACTCATGAACTGTTGAACTAAATTATTTTTAAAGGATTACAAATGATCTTAAATATGAATCTCTAGCTCCAATTATGATTTGCATCGACCTCTAAGGTTTACAAACCCAATGCAAGATCAAACGTGTAGGTCAGCCTCAAACATGAAGAGATAACACCTCGATAAATGAAATGAATTATGAATATCCAAGAAAGTTCCCCTTGGACCTAAAATGATTGAATGTTGTTCCATTAAGCTTTGCACGCTCCAAAAAGGTCTGCATAACAAACTTGAGCTAGGTCTGAATGCTTTGTCTGAGATTTGACAGTGAATTTTTAGAGCAATAACTTTTTGCAAATAAATGAAAATATCTTAAAATATCAATATGTGATAGATGAACTCATGTAGAAGCTATTCTTGATCTACAAGCTGAAAAATGATAAAATGGTAAAATGCAGAAGAAACTACTAAGACAATTATAAACCTAAATGAAAGAAAAAATTATTTTGGTTGATACAGGATTGTTTTGCAACCAGGGATGCTCTTGCATCAGACACTCGAGGTTGGAAGAAAAGTGAGTCCCTAAATTTCTAGGGGCTAGACGAAAACCAAAGTGGTCCACCTTAGCCTAACAAATCCATGATGAATCCTCCACTAGTTTTCCTTTCCACTTTACTATATACTAATTGTATTGCTTGTTCCTAGTGCTCCTTTCAATTTGGGTATCCAAGATCTGCTCAATCTGATCTAGTGGTTGATGTGGTAACTACTTCTCCAATTCCAATTCTTTATTACTCCCACTTGACTATCCTTCATGATACTCATAGATGTCTACAACATTAAAAATAGGTGAAATACCAAGTGTCTTTGATAACTCCACTCCATATGAATTTCTTGAGTCAAACTTCCTGAGAATCTTACATGGTCCAAACTTCCTCATCTTCAACTTATTATATGTTCCTAATGGAAGCCTTTCCTTCTTGAGATATACCATAACTTCATCTCCAACATCAAATTCATTATGTCTCCTTTTCTCATTTTCCTTCTCCTTACACTTATTGTTTATGTCTTTCAAGTGCGTCTAGACTTGACTATGCAACACGTCCATGAATCTTGAAAATTCTTCTGCTTAGACACTGCTCTTATCGTCCATATTGATGTCTCTGAGCTCCACAACTCATGTATAATATATCCTTGTCACTACCTAAAATGGTGTCTTCCATGTGCTCTAGTTTACTGAATTATTATATGCAATCTCTGCTTATGATAGAACTATGTCCCAATTTCTTGCCTTATCTCCAACCAAACATCTCAATAAGATACCAGAACTCATGCTCACTACCTCTATTTGTCCACCTATTTTTGGTTGATAAGCTAAACTGAACTTCAGGTTTGTCTTCATCTTCTTCCACAATGTCCTCTAAAAGTATCCAATGCACTTGGTGTCCCTGTCTGAAATTATACTCTTTGGTAATCCATGCAACCTCACAATCTCCTTGAAAAATATGTTAGCAACATGCACAACATCATTAGTCTTCTTACATGGAATGAAATGTGCCATCTTAGAAAATCTATCTATTACTACCATTATAGAATCATATCCTCTATGTGTTCTTGGTAATCCCAATACGAAATCCACGCTCAAATCTTTCCAAGGTCCCTCTAGTATTGTTAAAGTTTAATACAATCCAGTATTCTAACTACTCCCTTTTTCCACTTGAAAAATTCTACAACTTTGAACATACTTCCTGAAATCCTTATATATTTGTGACCAAAAATAGTGTTCACTCACCAACTCTATTGTCTTATCAATTCTAAAATTTCCCATTAGTCCTCCACTATGCTTCTCCTTAATCAAATTCTCCCTCATTGAACTCCTTGGAATACACAACTATTTTCCATTGAACAAACTATCTTTCTAAATGAAATAATCCAACCATTGAATTATATATGCCATCACTGTGTTGTGGTATACATGATATTTATGTCTATTTATGTTTAAGTTTCTATAGCTGTTAAAGATATGTAAGAGTTTTGTATTATTCTCCTCCCAAGGTTAGTGTAGGAAGTTGTTCTTCTACTTTAGCATCCTTACAAGTGGTATCAAACCCCGATCACCTTTGGTTTCAGTTGTGATTTGTTGGGTTTTTTGAACTAATCCATATTTGGGTGGGATCTTGTGTAGAAGATACTTTGTGATCTTGTTGCAAGTATTTTTTAGATGGAAAGTTCATCAAGGAGAATAGAGGTGGATAAATTTTCTAGAAATAATTTTGAAATATGGAAGCTGAAGATGGAGGATCTATTGATAGATCGAGATATGTGGGATGATGTTGATGAGAATGTTTCAAGGCCTATAGATCCTAATCAGGTTTCTCAATATGATGTTATGGACCATAAAGCTAAGGGTCTAATTATATTGTGCTTGGAAGACTCAATTTTAATCAATGTCCATGAAGAGATCTCTGCACAGAAACTATGGAAGAATCTTGGTGAGATGTATCAAGCCAAATCATTAGTGAACAACATTTTCTTGAGAATAGAAGAGGGTGGATGAATTATTGACCACCTGGAAGCATTCAATATGTTGGTGGCTCAACTACCATCAGTTGGTGTCAAAATGAATGAGGAGGAGAAATGTTAGATCTTGCTTTGTTCTTTGCTTGATTCATGGGATTCTCTTATTATATCTATTGGGAGTACTTATATTATATTAAAGACTAAATATGTGGTGGGTTCTTTACTTTCTAGAGAGATGGGGAGGAAGGTATCCATAATTTCCAAGGAGGCCCTAAATTTTCATGGAAGACCTAAGGAAAAACACAAGAAGAATGTGAAGCGTGATAAATCCAAGTCCAAGGGGAGATCCAAATCTCCTGGAAATTCCAAAGTTATTTTCTAGAACTACAGTAAACCTATACATGTTTGTAAGGATTGAAAAGAAGAAAATAAGAAAAAGAAGAAATTTGATTCTGATTCTAAGTCTAAGAAGGAAGATGGTGATGCATTCATTTCAACTTTGTCAACTTGTGTAGGTAATGATGCATGGTTAATTGACTCAGGTGCATCTTTCCATGTGACCATTAATAAAGACTAATTTTCTAAATATGAATAATTTGATGGATATAAGGTGTAATTGGGTGATGATTCTTATTTAAATATTGTTGGCCATGGTAAATTTAAAATTAGGTTTTTTGATGGTAGAATAAAAAGGATTAATGGTGTGTTGCATATCCCTAGTTTAGCACAAAATTTGTTATTTGTGAGAAAACTAATAGATGCAGGTGTGCAGGTAGTATTTTATGATGCAAGATGCAAGGTGGTCATATTTGCTATGGTGTTTGCTAGAGGTGTCAGATATGACACATTGTATAATCTTGATTCATGCATTGTTGAGTGCAATAGTACTTTTTTGAAAAGAAAGTCTATTGAAGAAGTGAGGGTTTCACCTTCAGCAAATGGTCATGTATTTTAGGTACCCAAGGGTGCTCTTTCTTCTGAATCAAAGTTACTTATAAAGAAAACTATGTTATGGCACTAGAGACATGGCCACATTGGATAAAATGGTCTAAGGACCTTGAAAAATAAAAACCTTGTTGAAGGTCTATCTAATTGTAATATTGAATTTTATTTATGTGAGCATTGCATTTATGGAAAGCAAAACCATATTCAATTTTACTCGAGTTCTCATAAATATTGTGGTGTATTGGATCTTATTCATTTTGATGTGTTTTGTCCTTTTGATGTTCCTTCAAATAGAAAATCCACATATTATGTTCCATTTATTGATGATTATAGTAGGACATGGGTATATTTTTTAAAGAGTAAATTTGAAGTTTTTAGTTGATTTAAATAATTTAAAGCAATGGTTGAGTTGCATACTAGAAAGAAAATAAAAAAATTTAGGACTAATAATGGTGGTGAATTTTTCTCTAATGATTTTGATAAATTCTGTAAAGATTGTGATATTCATAGATAGAAGACAACTGTGTATTCTCCACAACAAAATGGGGTTGCAAAAGAATCAACGGGACACTGATGGAGAAGGCTAGGAGTATTTTGAGTGGTGTTGGTCTAGAACATAGGTTTTGGGTTGAATTTATTGCCACTTCCTGTTACCTACTTAACAAGTCTCCTACATCAACTCTTGTTGATAAGACACCTATAGAAGCATGATCGGGCTACAAGTCTTCATTAAGAAATCTTAGATTTTTCGGTTGCAAGCCATATGCACATGTGCCAAAGGAGAAGCGATCAAAGTTGGAGAACAAGGCTATGAAATTTATCTTCATCAAGTATAGTTATGGTGTGAAAGGATACAATCTTTTGGATCTTGTTGCATAGAAGGTAATATATATTAGAAGTGTTATTTTTAGAGAAACTAAGCCTTCTTTTGTTACATTGCAGCCAGAAAAAAGTAAATAGGAAGATGTGATTCAATTTCCCTCTACACCTGAGAAAGTTGAATTGAGGCCCATGGATAGACAAGAAGTTGAGGAGATCTCATCTAGATCTAAATCTTCAAAAGAGGAAGAAGAACCTCCAACTCAACTTCTTCATAGGTCTACAAGGCATAGACATCCACCTAAAAGGTATTCACTTGATGATTGGAGATGTATTTTTTATTTGAATACTAACATGGATGAACCCAATTGGTAGAAGAGGCATTAGGTATGAATGATGCAGAATCTTGGAAGATTACTATGGATGAAGAAATGACATCTTTGAAAAAGAATGATACATGGGACCTTGTACCATTTCCTAAAGGAAGAAAACTGGTTGGTTGCAAATGATTGCTCAAGCAAAAGATTGGTTCATATGTAAATATTGAGAAGTAAAAAGAAAGGTTGGTTGTGAAAGGTTACTCTAAAGTTGAGGGTGTTGATTATGGTGAAATATTTTCTCCTATTGTAAAAATGACATTTACTAGATTTTTTCTTTCTATTGCTACTACTTATGATTTAGAGGTTGAGAAAATAGATGTGAAAATTGCTTTCCTTCATGGTGACTTGGAGGAGGATATTTATATGGCACAACCAGAGCACTACATGGTGAAAGGTAAAAGTAAATTGGTTTGAAAATTGAAGAAATCTATGTATGGCCTAAAATAAAGTACTAGGATGTGGTACCAAAAATTTGATACATATGTGTTGATTTTGGTATTTTAGCGTTCTAAATCATATCATTGTGTTTATTATAAAAATAATGGTGATAATTTCCTATTTATTGCATTATATGTTGATGATATGCTATTTATTGGTAGAGGGAAAGGTATGATTTCAGAACTAACATATCAACTTGCTACTAAATTTAAAATGAAAGATCTTGGTGTAGCTAAACACATTCTTAGGATAGAAATTAAAAGAGATAGAGTGAATAGAAAGTTATGGCTTGGCTAAAGTAAGTATGTAAATTCAATTTTACAGAGGTTTGATATGTAAGATTTTAAACCATTGTGTGTTCATGTTTTAGCTAGAACAAAGTTATATATTTCAGATTTTCCAACATCCCTATTAGAAATGGAAAACATGAGTAGAGTGCCCTACCAGAGTGCAATTGGAAGTTCGGTGTATGATATGGTTTATACTAGACCACACATTTCTCATGCAATAGGAGTTATTTCCAAATATATGTCTAATCCTAGTAAAGTTTATCGGGATGCAGTTAAAAGAGTCTTCAGATATTTGTGTGGTACCTCAAATTATTCCTTGTGTTATCATAGTAATATGATTGAAGATGAGATTTCCTTTGATATTCATGGTTCTGTGGATTCAGACTAGTTAGGTGATGTTGATAGTAGAAGATCCACCAGTGCTTATGTGTTTACTTTATTTGGTGGTGTGATTAGATGGATGATTAAGAAACAAGCTATGGTTGTGTTGTCCACTGTTGAAGCAAATTATATGACAACTACTGGTGCTTGTAAAGAATCCATTTGGCTTAAAGATTGTGTTCAGATATTGGAATAAAAAAAGGTGCAGTAAAAATTTATTACAGTAGTCAGAGTGCGATATGTCTAGCCAAGAACCTGATATTTCATGCCAGGACCAAGAACATTGATATAGAGTATCATTTTATTAGATATATGGTCGAAGATGGCAAGGTAAAGCTGGTTAAGGTAGATACTTTGATGAATTTTGTTGATTCTTTAATGAAATCTATGAGCACAAAGAAGTTCAGATGAGAATCTTGTTTGTCCCTCTCACCCTGCCCCACCCACTTGGGAGGATATTATGGTGCAAGAGAATGAGATCATTGACACATTTCTTAGCATCACCTTGCCTAGTCTCCATTCATCTCCTGACATCTCTACCACTTGTGAGAATACTTTAGTGCAAGAGAGTGCAATCATGGATAATCATAAAAACCATAGTTATTCTTCTCCTGATAACTCTCCTACTTGTGATGAAGGTATCTTGGTATTAGAAGATACAATCATTGATAATCATGAGAATGTTATGCCAAATGAAGATGATGTCATAGATACATTTCTTTTGAAATACAATATAGATGAGGAGGCTAAGTCAACCTTTGATCCTGCCTCATTATAAAGCCATCAACAAGAAGTCACATCTACTGAGGTTATGAATGCACAAGTTTCCATTAGATATCCCTTAATTATTGGACCTCCTAAGACTCCTCTAATCGTTAGACCTCCAAAGAGTCCTCTAATTATTGGACCTCCTAAGAGTCCTCTAATCATTGGACCTCTTAAGAGTCATCTAATTAGTCGACCTCCTAAGAGTCCTCTAATCATTGGAGCTCCTAAGATTCCTCTAATTATTGGACCTCCCAAGTCATCTCCTAAGCCACTTCTTCTAGGTGATATCTTAAATTTCGCAAGGCAAAATTGCAGTAACAATGTTTTGTAGAAACTGAGTTATAATACCATTGATCACACATATAACACAAGTACTAATAGGCAACCACAAACCATACATACTTCATTACCATTATCTCAACCTATTTTTCCTAGTGCTCCTCATTTTCCTTAGCACAATGGAAAGGAGTATGATGTTGTGGAGCAACTTAGAAACACTTTTGCTAAGATTTATTTATGGTATCTCATTCAAGCACCACCTAGTTATCATAGCATGCTTTAAAATGATTTGAAACAACTTGTTATCCCTCCTAGTGTAAACCCAAATGATGTAGCAGCCCTAATTCAAGGTGATGAGCCTAAAATATGCTCATTATTTGAATATCATGATGTATTTTTGAATACCTTTTACTCTTTCTAATGGTTGTTTTAACTCTGTGATTATAAACTTTTATCTTAAATCAGGTAGTATCCTATGACAATGCATTCCTATATTCTTGCAGCTTAATATCTCCATATGTCTATATTCATGGCCCTATTTGACCTTCCAATTGATTGATATGATACGTGTGTTTTTTGGATAAATGAGATGAATTTAATGTGTGTGATTAATGATAAGTATCGTGCTATTATATGTATGCTTTCTTTTGCCTTTGTTGTCGTGTGTTCCACAGGTTGTTAAAGATAGTATGAACAAGTCAAGCATAGTGAACCTCGGTTATGAAGTGGAGACCATTTCCACCACGGCGCCAAGGATGTTGTTCCTATGAAGACGCTCTGTCCGGGTCATCGGGAGGAGATCTAAATGGTCATCAATCTAGGAAGAGTGGAGCACTGGATTCTCTCCGAATCAGTTGGATAGATACACTTCCATTTATGGAAATCTGTTCCTCGGAATTAGGAAGCATCTACGTCTGCATCTTTCTCTGTCAAGTTAGTTAGTTAGTTGTTTTTCTATAAATAAATGTTCCTCCTACGTGAGTGAACAGGATTAGAGGATTAAAAAGGTTAAGGAGATTAGACTAGAGAGTAAAAACATTATAGAGTATGTAAGAGCAATGCTATAATGATGAATAGAGTTTTGTGTTAGTTTTCTTACAAGCAAAACAACCATGTATGTGATTCTGAGTTATGAATAAAAGGCTGATGAAGTTTTGAGTTCAATTCTTGCATAGTTGGTTGATGCTTGCTAAGGGGGCCCACTTAGTAAGTATCTTTAGTTAGTAGTTTATTTCCTGTTGTTTATCAGTTAGAATTTCATTCCAAGAAGTTTAAGCGCAAACTTAGTCTTGTATTGTTCTTGCAGCATAAGGAATCCATCCCTATGTCTGTTCCTGCAGCATAAGACTAGTTCATGGTTTGTTTCTCAGAAATAGTTGTTATGATTTATGCTTTAACTAAGTTATGCTTAAGTTGATAAGACTTTGCTTTACGTTCCTGCACCAAAAATAGAATTCCTTTCATGCATTCATTTCTAGTAGGTTGTGGCTGAAATCGGTTCTTAGTGCACATACAGTGCCGCTCCATTTCAAGTATACGTTCCTTGGTTTGACAAAGTAAATGAACGACCATGAGAAGATGTTAGTCACCTGCTAGAATGTCCAATTCCCCAGCAATGGTGCCAAAAGTGGCCCAACTATCCAAATTCACAATGGCAATCTCCTCAAGGAGGTTCGCAGCACCCACAAGGACAATGGGCTCCACCCCAAGGTAACTGGCAGCAGAATTTTCAATGGAGAGGTTCTCAACAATGGCCAAACCAATCTCTTGGCTTTTTGTAGCTTCAACAACCACAAACTCAGGCCATCATGCCGTTGCCTACAACACCTGCAACAAATACTAGTCCTCCAAAATAAATGCCCATGCCTGCTCAACCATTGCCAAATCCTAATAATAAGCAGTAGCAATAGCAACCTTTGTATTTTGCAGAAGCCAAATATTATCCAGCCTATGCCCTGAATATTAACGATATCCATCTCAGGTCTGGAACCACCCTACCTGCTCCACAACCACCAGTAATTACTGAAATTCAAGATCCTCCCTCTACTGAACAACCGATTGGTCTTGCAGAACAGATACCTATATCAGATAATGCTTCTAAGGAGCTCATCCTGCAGCATCTAGTAAAACCACCTTTTCCTTAGAGATTGCAAATCAATACACCTAAGTTTATAGAAGAGCCTACCTTTGATATTTTGGATCAGCTAAAAAATGTACACATTCAAATCCCTCTTTTTCAAGCCATTAAGGAGGCTTGTTTGAAGAAACCTAGAAGAATGAAAAAGGACCCCTAAACTATCCATGTTCTAGGAAATTTGGTAGATATTATGTTAGGGAAGGTAGTCATGCCAAAATATGCTGACCTTGGAAGTCCTATGGTACAAATCAATATTAATGGTCAAATGGTAAAAAATGTTTTAGTTGACCTTGGTGCAGCCATTAATGTAATGACCAAGCATACTATGGAATATTTGAAAATCCTAACCATTAGGTCTACACCTACCATCCTGTAGCTCGCTGATAGTTCCACTATAACACCTGATGGTATGGTAGAAGATATAATTCTCAACCTTGATTCTTGGGAATACCTAGCAAATTTCACCATATTGTCCACCAAGGCAACTTTGGGAGGATATCCTATCATTCTAGGTAGACCATGGTTAGCCACAACTGATGCTTTTATAGGATGTCGTTTAGGAAACATGACAATCTCTGATGGTCAGTCAACAAAGAAATTGGCTTTATACCCACCTGCTCAGCCTCAGCCAGATTTGGGTGAGGAAACAGAAGAAGTCAATTCATTGGATCACTTAATGATGCTACAAAATAATCCATTCTCCCAACCTCAGAGTGAGGATGACCTACTTTTACAAATTTTACAGTCCAATTCTGACATAAGTAGCCCATCTGTTTTAAATAACTGTCCTCAATAGTGCTTCCTGCAGCAGCTAAATCCTGTAAAACCACCATTTAAAATCCCTGCAATCTATCAACATTTGCTCCCACAAGAAATATAGACACCACCTTTTCCAGTAGATTTCATGAATGATCTTACCAAACAAATTGAGCTGTCTTCAAGCCACTATCTGAATATCAACAATCAGCTACCTAAATCTCAACAAATTTCCCTAGTTAAAATGTTGCAAGATCACCACAAAGCTTTTGCATGGGAATATGGGGATATGAAGGGAATAGATCCTCAACTGTGTACTCATAGGATCTACATTAAAGAAGATTGTTCCCCTGTTAGGCACCCTCAATGAAGGATAAACCCAACACTCAGGGAAATAGTTAAAAATGAACTCCAAAAGTTGCTTGATGCTGGTTTCATCTACTCTATTTCAGACAGTCAATGGGTATCTCCATTGGTGATTGTTCCTAAAAAAGGTGGGAAATGGCGAGTTTGTGTAGATTACAGGGAGCTGAATACTACAACTAAAAAGGATCACTTTCCATTGCCATTTGTTGATCAAGTACTGAACTCATTGTCTAGTAAAAAGTATTTCTCATTTTTAGATGGATATAGTGGGTATAATCAAATTAAAATTGCCCCTGGGGATCAGGACAAAACAACCTTTACTTGTCCATGGGGGACTTTTATTTACTCTGTCCTACCTTTTGGCCTATGTAACGCCCCTGCAACATTTCAAAGGGAAGTAATTAGTATTTTTGCTGACATTTTTCATGATTCTATGGAGATCTACATGGATGACTTCACCACTTATGGAGTAACTTATGAAGAAGCATTATCAAAATTAGAGAAAGTGTTGAAAAGATGTAAGAGCATAATTTGTCTTTAGATAGTGAGAAGTGTTTTATGATGATGTAAGAGGGAATTGTGTTAGGCCATCATATCTCTCTAGCAGGAATTCAGGTTGATCCTACAAAAATAGAAGTTATTCTAACCTTGCAAACACGTATGAAACAAAAGGATGTTAGAAGCTTCTTAGGGCATGCTGGATACTATAGAAGATTCATTAAAGATTTCAGCAAAATAGTCAGTCCCCTATATGCCTTATTGACTGAGGATTGTGAATTTAACTGGACTGAGGTCTGTGACAAATATTTCCTATAGCTTAAGGACTTACTTACTAAACCACATGTTATTCAAGGACCAAAGTGGAGTCTGCCCTTTCATATACACATAGATGATTCTGATTATACCATAGGGGCAGTGTTAGGATAGAAGGAGAATTCCATAGAGCATGCCATCTATTTCATCAACAAAAATCTTCAAGGCCCAGAATTAAACTATACTATCACAGAAAAAGAATCGCTAGCAATTGTGTATGCTTTGAACAAGTTTCGACATTATGTCACCGGTTAACAAATATTTGTTCATACAGACCATGTAGAAATAAGGTACCTTATGAATAAGCCTGCGATATCTGGTAGATTAGCAAGGTGGCTACTATTGTTGTAGGAATTCGATATCACAGTTATTGACAAGCCAGGCAGGGAAAATGTGGTGGTTGATTTCTTGTCAAGACTTCAAATAGCTACACCTACCACATCTGAGGTAATTGATGATAGCTTTCCTGATGAATATCTATTTTCTATTGCTACTCAAACACCATGGTATGCGTGCAAATTATTTAGCAGCCAAAAAAATACCAGCTCACTTCTCACCAAAGGATAAGAAGCTATTGATTGAGAAAAGTTTTAACTTTTCATGGATTACAGACTGTTTGTTTTACACAGGGCCTAACCAACTCATGCGAAGGTATGTCAGAGAAGATGAGAAATATGAAATTTTGCATTCTTGTCATGATGAGCCATGTGGTGGGCAGTTTGCATCTAAAAGAACATCAATGAAAGTGCTTAATACAGGGTACTATTGGCCCACACTACACAAGGATGTTGTAGCCTACACCAGAAAATGTGATAGATGTCAAAGAATGGGGAGACCAACGAAGTCTGATGAAATGCCTGTTAGAGTAATAAGTTATATGCTTAATTAATTATATCATATTGGTTAATTAATTATATCATACTAGTTAATTAATTAAGTCACTTATTCCTCTAGTTGCTTAAGCTAAACTTAGGCACATTAATAATTGATTAATTATTAAGTGTGCACACTAGGGTTTCATTTAGGGTTTCCCTTTTAGGTTTTCTTGATCTCCTTCATAAGGATTGATCTCTTTGTAATATTTGAGATTCTCATAATGCATTTTACACTTTGAGGTTTACAGATCTTGTTTGTTCTGAATGTCTTTTGCATGTGATAGGTATCCATTTGCATGCAGGTGATCTTGGATTCTAACATGGTATCAAAGCTCCAAACCTGTAGCTACCTGTTCGTGATCTGAAGATATGGCTTCTCAGTGAGTTTCAAATGCAAGGGTTTCCACAGGCATCTTTTCTGCAAGATCTAGGGGTAGCCGATTTTTCAAGACACTATGGGCTCAAACGAATGTCGCCATCACGTTTGCAGCGCCTCAAAACCCTAGGAACGCCTGTCATTTGGTTGATTTTGGTGAACTTGATCTGGGAGGAAAAAAAAATTTACCAGAGAAGCTGTATAGCCTCCCCAGCATGCATTCCGAGGTTGAAAATCGCACAAAAATAAAAAAAAAGTGCTTTTTTCGGGGTCTGTGCAAACGCCTCTGGTTATAAACAATCTCGCCACCAGGCGGCCACCGCTTCATCGCCGTCGCCGTCATCTGCTGCCGGTCTGCCACCACTGGGCGGCGCTCGCTTCAGCCCTCGCAGGCCCTTTTTCCATCAGCTGTAGGTCCTATGGGGGACCAGACCCCTCGCGCCCAGCCCCCGGCCTGACATCTAGCCCCCAGCCCATTCTGCGAGGTCACATGCAGGACCAAGGGCTCCGCCCAACTTCAGCCCTCTAAGCCCCCGCCCATGGTCATATGGCGACCAGGGGCCCAAAATTTTTTTTGCAAGGGGCCAAATTTTTGCGCCGATGGCCAGATGGTCGTCAAATTTTTTTGTAGTGAAGTGTTGACGTCAGCATGATGTCAGCGACCGTACAGCAATTTGTCCCCCTAACCCTTATTTGCCTTAAAAGAGCAGTTTTTTTGTTTTTGGCATAACTTGGGCATACGGTATCGAAATCGGGCAAACAAGATATCGCCGGAAAGCTGGTTCCGAGTACTTTCATTTGGTGTAGTTTATTTTACATTATTTTCCTATTTTATTGCATTTATTTCTGGTTGAATTCAAATGTTTATTTTATACTTCTAAGCTCATAACTTTTTGCCACGATCTCCGATTTTCGCTATCTTTGCGGCATTGGAAAGGTATTGAGGAGCTCTATGTTTCTATCCATGAAATTTTTTCTATATCTATCCCAGATTTATCATTATTCTAGATTTGGCCTGATGGGTCATTTGAAGATTACTTGGATATTTTGACAGTTGGGAGAGTGTAACTTGCATCTTTGTACTTCATTTTCAGTGATACATCATTCAATAATCGATTGCTACTTCATAGATTTTAGGGTTGTTCCCATTTGAAGTTCTTAAGATTTCCATGGCATTGGGTCTACTGTCACATTATGATGATTCTGATATGGTTTCTTGTAGACAGAAGTATCTTTCCTTGCTTGTTAGATTGTGGTTCCAGTGTTACTCTACAGTGTTCTTCCAGTGCTTCTTTGTAGCATGTCATATCATTGTAGGGGGGTTTTGTCCCATTGGATTTTCCTCCTCTACCTCTTTCTTGCATTTGTAAATGGGTACCTGATCAGGCCTAGTTGTCGGGACCCATCTTTGCTTGCATGCATCTTCTTCTAGTGTTTTAGCTTCTTCCTAAGTTCATCTTAAGGGGGGGTGTTAGAGTAATAAGTTATATGCTTAATTAATTATATCATACTGGTTAATTAATTAAGTCACTTATTCCTTTAGTTGCTTAAGCTAAACTTAGGCACATTAATAATTAATTAATTATTAAGTGTGCACACTAGGGTTTCATTTAGGGTTTCCCTTTTAGGGTTTCTTGATCTCCTTCATAAGGATTGATCTCTTTGTAATATTTGAGATTCTAATAATGCATTTTACACTTTGAGGTTTACAGATCTTGTTTGTTCTTAATGTCTTTTGCATGTGACAGGTATTCATTTGCATGCAGGTGATCTTGGATTCTAACAATGCCCCTGTATCCACAAGTGGTGTTTAGTCCCTTTGATAAGTGGGGAATGGATTTTGTTAGGCCAACTGATCCTCCATCCAATGGAAAATCCTACATTTTAGTTTGCACTGATTATGTGACCAAATGGGTACAAGTGAAAGCAATGACACATGCACGTGACAATAAGGTTGTTGAGTTCCTTTATGAACAAATTTTTACCAGATTTGGAGTCCCTAGAGAACTTGTTACTGATCAAGGAGCTCAATTTACTTCAAACCTGATCACTGCATTGATGAATGACTACAAGATCAGGCACAGAAAATCAAGCCCCTACCACCCTCAAGCCAATGGTTAGGCAAAGGTAACTAACAGAGAACTGGAAGCAATCCTTACAAAAACAGTCTAGTTGCACAAGAAAGATTAGAGCAATCATCTTCCAGAAGCAATCTGGGCCTATAGGACAACATGAAAAACAACTACAGGGTTTACCCCTTTTGAGCTACTTTATGGTAAAACTATCATGTTGCCAATTGAATTTGAGTATAAGACCTTATGGACTGCACTTCAGCTTCAAATTGATCTTTCAGAAGCACAAAGGGAATGCCTCCTATAGTTAAATGCATTGGATGAGATGAGGAAAGCTACCTTCCAGCACACTAAAGCAATACAGCAGCAAAGAAAGAAATGGCATGACCATAATATCTGCACAAGGCATTTCTCCGTTGGTGATTGGGCCCTACTCTATGACTCCAAGTATAAAGAGAATCAAGGTAAGCTTACAACAAGATGGCTTGGTCCGTATGAAATTGAAAATGTATTTGATAATGGTTTGGTTCAGTCGGCAATAATCGATCCTGTCCGCTTCAAACTGTTAGTTAATGGACACCGTCTTCAGTTGTACCATAAGCCTACATCAAAAGAACAATTTATAAAACAGTTTGTTTCGGATGCAGCCACTGATCCTCATGCAGCAAAAGGCTTCGGTCTTCTTCCTGCAACATCTCTTTGAACACTATGTTGTACGTCCATAATAAAGGTTTTCTTTACACGAAAACCACTTTCTCTATCACCATCTATCATTTCACCTTTCTTGTCTACATCACCCATCCATGTCACCCATCTTACCATACCACCACTATTCATGATCTCTTTTTCAAGCAGTCATTTCCGGTTGTGCTGTGATATCTTCCAACATCCGTGAGCATTTAATACAAGGTACGCGATACTCTTTTCATTTGTCACATCATTCATTTATTTTATTTATTCATTTATTACAAGTGTCTATCAATCATTACTGCTCATTCTTCACCTATCCTTTCACACATGTGAGGATACATGTCAAATCTTAAGTAGGGGGCAGGGATTGTTTGTTTCAAACCTTTTTCTTTTGCCAACGCCACTTTTGATAAAAACAATTTTTAAATTGTACTTCCCAAGAATGAATGGGAGTGAATGCATGTTTTTTCCTTATTAGCAAGTTAACTGCTTAATTAAGTAGTTTCTAAAAATCATTGCATGTAATTGTCTTTTATATCATTTTGGGAGAAAAGAAAGAAAAGAAACAAAGCAGGAAAAAGGTGTTTTTCAAATTCTCATAAGAGGTTAAGTTTCGGGGATTTTTACAAGAGTCAGTTTTTGAATATGGGTGGTCAACTGGTAAGACATGAGCCAGTAGCTCATGAGGCCTTGACACAAGATCCTCAGGTGGTTCAAGCATTCATTATTTGTAGATGGTTGAACTATTTCTTGAGGATAGATTCTTTTGATGAGGAATCTGCAGGTGAATTTCTGATAACTCTTTCGGAAGGAGAGGCTATAGTATGGGGTTTAACAGTTATTGTAACAGAGGAACGAATTGCTGAAGTAACAGGACTTCCAATAGTAGGAGAAAATTTTGCTTCAGGAAGGGATGTCATCTCTTCCAGGGTGGAATTTACATTGCCAACGGATGGACCCTTGGAGGTTTCAAAGCAAGGATGCAAACGGGTCTCATTGCCTTATCCATATTCAGAATACGCTTCTTTCATAATCAGGTATTTGACTTGTGAAGGACACTTTTCTTATTTACATTCTTACCATTTTAAACTGTTAAGTCATATGAGACACGGGTTAGTTGTCAACGTCCCAAATTTTTTGTTAAATCTTTTGGAGCGTAGTGCCTGTGAAAATCAGAAGGGTAAAGATAATTCCATCACTCATCATGCCCTAATCAAATTGTTGATTGAGCGTTCTTTGAGAGATGTATCACCCCTTTCTTGGCAAGAATTTGCTGCCCAAAAAGGACTGCAACCTCCTGAACCTCCCAAAACACTCCCTGCTCAACCCAAGAAAAAGAAAAAGAAATTAGAGTCTACAAGTAGGGAAGCAGAGCAAGAATTATCTGTTCCTGTAGCCTCTACACTTGAGCCCTCTATCCAAATAAAAACCAAGTCTACCACAAGGAAAGAAAAGGGGAAAACAAAAGTAGGTGAACCATCTAGTGCTAAGCATACACCAGAAACAAACCCTCAAACAACAAAGTGAAAATGTGCTACCTAGCTTTTTCCTACAGCAACACCTATAGTCACCATAGTTTTTTCATCACCCTCTCCTGTTGAGTCTGAATCCCCTAGGCAAGTTAAAAGGAGAAACGCTGCAAAAGAACCTCTTGCGCCCACTACATTTCCTAGAAGAGTTTCAACAAGGAAATAGAGTAAAACTACCTCAACACCCATCCAACCTGAAATTATAATTATTTTAGAGGAATCTGAGGGATTTGGTCATGAGGATTCTCATAGTGTATCTGAGAATGTTAATAACAGTCCCTTTGTTATTCCTGAGGAGTTACAAATAGAAATAGAGGAAGTTGAGGAAATGCAGCAGGGTTGCAGTGATGAAAAGAGGATGCCAAACCTTAATGATTTGGCAAAGGCAGTTGAGATAATTTCAGGAGAAGCACAATCCCCTCCTGAGTAGCGAGAAAAAGAACCTGAACAAACTAAGTTATTCAACAAAACACCATTGCCCACAAAACCTTGTCGTGCATTGGTTGTGTACAAGAGAACATTACATATTGAGTACTTAGAATATCTCAAAATTTCTTGGAGGCCTGTGACACTTCAAACCTTGAGTTTCCATCATCTTGCCAAAACTAAAATGCAACAAAGTCTATGGGAAGAGGAGAAAAATAAATTGAAGAAAGAAATTTAAAATCAAAAGCAGGAAATCCAAGAAATCAAGGGGAAAATGAATGACATAATGAGGGTAGCTGGGAAAATCATGGAATGTAGACCACCACCTAGGCTGTATGCAATGTGTCTAAAGGAGCAGTTTTATGGTTTCAATTAATAAGAATTTCCATAAATCTAGATCCTGTCATTCATTCTGCTAAAAATTTCTATAATGCCTATCAGACAACACCTAATTGGTTAAGAAATTCTATGTGTGAATTTTATTTGCATGGTTTATTAATACCTTTTGAAACAGAGTGGAATCCGCTACTTTACATTGGTGACATTCATTTGAGGTCACTTATGTCCTGGGTGGCTAATGAGATCAATTATGGGAAGCAATTAGAAGATTGTGAGGAAGCAGAAAGGAAAGAACCAATTCCCCTGAGACTAGAAAGTTTTGATCCTCAAATGGTTCTTAGAACTTGGTTTTCTATTACATATGGGTTTTATGATCCTGCAGCAAGAATAAGGATATTTGATCTTAGAAAACAGGTATATGATGAATTTAAAGGTCAACCATACTTATTTTGGAAATATTCATCTTCTAGAATTAGAACTAGATGGGAGAAATTGGCAGTTGGCCTAAGAAAGTCTGAGCCTCATAGTCCTTTGAATTTCAGAGCAGCCATCAGAAGATTAGAAAGATACATATAGCTGGGTCTCCAAGAGAGGTTTGAACTGTGGTTTTCATTGACATTTCACCCCCCTATTTTGATGTGGCCATTGTACCCTTATCTGGCCACAAATATTAATGAAACCAATGAAGCTCGCAGGTATAAAAGGTGGTAGAATTACAAAGGCTTCTACTACAAGTTTGGGACTACAATGCAAGGCCATGCTACTTCTACTGACTTCAGGGAAACAACCAAGAAGGTTAATGCTGGAGGACCAGCATTAGCATAAGTAGGGGGCAAATGATGAGCCTAAAATATGCTCATTATTTGAATATCATGATGTATTTTTGAATACCTTTTACTCTTTCTAATGGTTGTTTTAAGCTCCGTGATTATAAACTTTTATCTTAAATCGGGTAGTATCCTATGACAATGCATTCCTATATTCTTGCAACTTAATATCTCCATATGTCTATATTCATGGCCCTATTTGACCTTCCAATTGACTGATATGATACGTGTGGTTTTTGGATAAATGAGATGAATTTAATATGTGTGATTAATGATAAGTATCGTGCTATTATATGTATGCTTTCTTTCGCCTTTGTTGTCGTGTGTTCCATAGGTTGTTAAAGATAGTATGAACAAGTCAAGCACAGCGAACCTCGGTTCTGAAGTGGAAACCATTTCCACCATGGCACCAAGGATGTTGTTCTTGTGAAGACACTCTATCCAGGTCATCGGGAGGAGATCTAAATGGTCATCAATCTAGGAAGAGTGGAGCGTTGGATTCTCTTTGAATCAATTGGATAGATACACTTCCATTTATGGAAATCTCTTCCTCAGAATTAGGAAGCATCTATGTTCGCATCTTTCTCTGTCAAGTTAGTTAGTTAGCTATTTTTCTATAAATAAATGTTCCTCCTGTGCGAGTGAACAGGATTAGAGGATTAAAAAGGTTAAGGAGATTAGACTAGAGAGTAGAAACATTAAAGAGTATGTAAGAGCAATGCTATAATGATGAATAGAGTTTTGTGTTAGTTTTCTTACAAGAAAAACAACCATGTATGTGATTCCAAGTTATGAATAAAAGGCTGATGAAGTTTTGAGTTCAATTCTTGCATAGTTGGTTGATGCTTGCTAAGGGGGCCCACTTAGTAAGTATCTTTAGTTAGTAGTTTATTTCCTGTTGTTTATTAGTTAGAATTTCATTCCGGGAAGTTTAAGTGAAAACTCAGTCTTGTATTGTTCTTGTAGCATAAGGAATTCATTCCTGTGTCTGTTCCTGCAGCATAAGACCAGTTCATGGCTTGTTTCTCAGAAATAGTTGTTATGATTTATGCTTTAACTAAGTTATGCTTAAGTTGATAAGACTTTGCTTTACGTTCCTGCACCAGAAATAGAATTCTTTTCACGCATTCATTTCTAGTAGGTTGTGGCTAAAATAGGTTCTTAGTGCACATACAGTGCCACTCCATTTCAAGTATACATTCCCTGGTTTGACAAAGTAAATGAACAACCATGAGAAGATGTTAGTCACCTGTTGGAATGTCTGATTCCCAGGTTAGGATTTTCCATGACTTTTATATCCTTTTGTGGGAGACAACCACAAGGTATGAACTTGGTCAACTTAGACATTACCTTTCATCATCAAGATGAATTATCTCCAATAGAAATTTAAAAACAAAATAAATCTTTGATGATAGTGGCTATTATTAATCATTGTGGGATAATTTGTACCATCATTGATAAGGGCTCAACACTCAATTTTTGGAGTGTAATCCTTCTAGACAATATTGGAGGGGATGAGATTCAAATTCAACCTAATTCTTTTTCTATATCTGGATTTGATAATGTGGGGAAACAACTGATGGATGTGAGAACATTACCTATTAAAGCAAGAAAGGTAACATTGCAAACTCCTATTCATGTTATGCCTCAAGAACTTTCATATAATATTCTCCTAGGTAGACCTTGGATTCATGTAATGAATGTGGTGCCCTGAACGTTACATCATTTAGTGAAGTACGTTTACAACAACAAGGTTTACACAATCAAATCTAATCTACAATCAAAAAATTGTTTACAAATTAAAATACGAATGAAAAATCTTCTTACAACATTGACACCAACTACAAAAGTGGAACCGATACAAGAAGCAGAAGAGAAATCATCATGAAACTATTGGACAATGATTGGGGTTCCTTGGATTTTGCACCTACATTCATAGGAGAATACAAGATTACACATGTAAGTGTGAATAAGGTCTAAAGCACAAAAGACACTTCTTAATATGATATTATATCAAAGACAAAGCCAAATGAATCAATTCAAAGCAATAATCTACTGAAAGCGTCATATTGTTCTCTATCTCCAAAGATTTATTAAATCACTGTGGCTCTCAGATTGTGTAAGTAATGTGACTGTTAAAATGACTATCTAAAGAATGAGATGGATGCTAATGCAATGATATGGAGTTTAATGTGATAATACTAGATGATAAAGAAACTAAACTAGCATGAATTGACATGGAAACAGATAAATGCAGCTACAGGAGGCAGCCATGATATGAAAACTTGATTGCTGGATGTTGGATGCTTGATGTTGGGATGCTTAATGGTTGAATTCCTGCAGAGTAAGAGTGCATAAGTTAGATTATCTAGATCTTTTTCTTGGTTCAATGAGGCTGTATTTATAGATTTTCTAGCTGTAGAAATGCACAGGGATGGAATTGAGAGGCTTGGATTCAATCTGGAGGATTGAATGGTGAAAGATGGAGGAGATTGAGAGAATTTTGGAGATTGTCTCTACCCATGAAAACACCGGGCAAGAGAAGAGGAAAGATTGATGGAGGAGGATTGAGAGAAGAATTTGGAATTTGTCTCCAATTTGTCTCCAAAACTTCCCGTGAAGTTTCAAAACATTAATTGTGACATATTTTAGACATAAATTAGACATAGGATATCTAATTCATTTTTGAGGAAATATAGATGGAATATTCTTTATGCCTTTATTTAAATATTTTTGATTTATTTAAATTAGCAAAAGAGGGATAAATAATTTAATAAGACGAACTATAGAAATTGTTTATTAAATTAAACAGAAGAATGTGGAAATTTAATCAATAAAGTGTTTAATCTTTATTTAATTAATTTAAGATTGATGTGATAGAATAAAATAGGAAAATGATAATTAAATCAAACAAAGTATTTAATTTTGTTTATTTAATTAAGATAAGATATTAGAAGAATTTAAATGTGAATGTGAACGTGAACTATATAAATAAATAATTATATTTATTCGATAGTAGAGGAAATTAAGATAATTAATCAAATAATTTGTATTTAATTAATCGGATGCTCCAGACCAATTTTAGGTGTATACAACACACAAATTAGAAAAAGATAAGGAACCTAACATAATATCAACACTAGATGAGTCATAAAAACCACATGAGTCCACAACCTTTAGAAAAGAAGTGGAGAACAACAATTATACATCCACATATGATGAGCGTGATCATGAGAAACCACCAAATCTAAAAGAAATGGAAAAATTTATGGAAGAGGTTATGAGATTTTGAAACAAATTGGTTATAATGGAAAAGGATGTGGGATAAGAGAAAAAGATAGTCATGTCCCTATAGAGCCTACCCCACAAGAACAAACAAGAGGTCTTGGTTATTGTCCTTCGAAATAAACAAAAGCATCAAAGAACCTTTGATTAATATCAATGTCATCATGCAAAACATTCCTAGGACAAATATTGCTTCATCTTCAAACACATTCCTTAGCGATGATTGGATTTCATTAGATTTTACACCCTCCTTTAAGGGAGAGTACAAAATCTCACAATCTAGAGAGTCTTGTGTATGTATGACACCTTGTAGTAAGCAAGAATTATCTCTATCAAAAAAGAAATGAATATCTTCTACTATTGATCAAGAGGGTACCTTTTTTAGGCTTCTCCAAGCCCGCTAGATATTTGTCCCTCCAAGAACATGAAATATTTTTTACAATAAAAATTCATTTTTTGCATATCATCGAGTTCATGGTCATTCTACTAGAATTTAAGGCTTTAAGTAAGAAAATTTAACATCTTAAGGATTGTGGTGCTCTTCCTTGTGTTAATGCACCTACTTTCTCTAATTGATAATGATTTTCATCCTATCATGTTGCTCATCACTATGTGGCATTGGTAGCTTTGTGTGTCTTGCTTATTTCCATTCATGGTGGTACAATATCAAGTGCAACCATATCTATTTTCACACCAACATGATAGTCCTTGGTGTTTAAATTTGTCTCTATTCTTGGATAACTAGTTTTTTGAGGTGTGCATTCTTTTCAAGGATCCCCTCTTCCCCTCTTTCTACTTAAATACCAACATAGCGTATGTTGACATTTGAAGTGGGGGCATATTGTCCCCCATTCATTGTTTGCATGTTCCCTTCTTAGTGATCATGTCATACATCTCCTGGGAAGTGTGATCATTACATTGGAATTATCATATTGACATTAGCATTATTTCATTTTGGCATTAATATTTTAACTTTTCTTGCTTCATTTTGAACTCATATAGGTTGAATTTAGTGTAGCATTAGCATAGAATCTTGATAATATAGTGGCACCTTGTCAAGGTTATCAAGGAGTATAACTTTTGGTATGGTTGATATATGGGAGCCTGTAGACCTAGCATGACTTTCCCATTTCCACTTGTTTTGTGAGTTCACACCTTGTAGACCTAGTGTGTGAGCCTATTTTTCATGGCCACCTAGCATAACACAAATTTCTTGCCTATAGAGCTATGTGTTTCATAAGTGATTTTACATCCTTATGAGTGTATTTAATGGATCTGGCATAATGAAACTTGCTATTCCTTCCAGATTTTTCTTGTCCCATCAATTTTGACATTGTATGTTTGTGTATCTTGTATCGCTTTTTCATATCATACATTCATGTGTGTCCCTTTGTGCTTTTGTGGATTTACCCTGGGACCTTGGATCCTGGAGGCTTGTGCAACTTCCTTGATCCTTATCATCCTATCCCATTGACATTTATGTAATTTTACCCCTCTTGACATATATTTGTCTACTTTAGTGTGATTTTGAGCGTAAGCTCATACTCTCACTAAAGTGGGGGCTAAATGTAATGTTGAAAAATTTACTCCTTTACATTTTCACACTATGTTTGCATTCCCTTAATTAATTGGACTTAATTAAGCTTCTAATTTCCTAAAGTATGCATTCGTAAGCCTTTTTATTCTCGTTTTTTGAAAGGGAATCTTATATTAAACAAACGCCTACATTAATTTAAACATATTGGAAAGTGTGTGTCCTAGATTTAGGTCCTAGGACCCATTCTTCCAAGGGTGAATTGGTCCTCCTTAAGTGCTAGGACCCAATTTTTAATATGTTTTTGGTGGAATTTTAAGGATTCAAATTCAAGTTTCAAATGTCATCTTATGGAATCTATTTTTTGGGAAATTAGATAAACACCTATAAATACATATTTATTTTATCAATTCAAATCTAAGAAACATTATCTAGCATTAAGGAAAATTTCACAAGAGAAAATATTATTCTCAAGAGCATTGAATATCATATTTATCAAGAATTTATAGTAGTAATCAAGATCATATCATCATGTCAAAGTTATATGTGTTCATATTATATTTTGGAGCTAACATTGTGATGTAGATTTCAAGAATCCAAGAAAGAATTCAAGCATTAAATCAAGCAATCATTCAATACAATTAATGCAAGATCCAATCCTTAGAGAGATGTGTTAGACTTCACTCCTCTAAGGTCAACCATTAAGGGTTTGGTGAGTTGTAACATATATTTTTTCATTCATCAATCCTTGTCATTTATCATTATATTTTATCATCAAGGTTTAATTACCAAAATGGGGTTTGACCAAGGCAAACCCCTATTCACCAAAAATAAACAATTTTTCCCTCTCTTTGTGTGTGCAGATTTGTAGGTGAAGGACTGGAATTGGATCTAAAGTGCAATTTTGTAAAGTTGTCAAATTTTTCATAAAAGTTGTCAAGCCACAGAAACTCACCTATAGATTTTATTTATGACTTTCTAACATTGGAATTCAGAGGAATTGGGAGCTTAGAACAAGGATCAAACGATTGTGAAATCAAATTTTGGATCCCTATACAAAGACTCATTCGCCCTAGGGAAAATATGTCCTGGAAAGACACTTAGCAACCACTTTTGGTGAAAAGTATACATCAATCTTCCCTTCTCAAATTTTCCTAAAAAATATTGTTTATGTTTGTGCTATCATTTAACTTTGCATTTCAAGTTTTACGTCATATAATTGAGTTCATTAGGAATTTTAGTTTCATCTCCCAAAAAGTGCATTTCAGTCATTTTCTATCATAAGAAAACAATAGGTCCTAATAGGGTTGACTCGCCTCAAGGTTGAAAGTCAATCCTATCCTTGGGAGATCTCTTTTTCTAATGAAATTAGGAAAGTGTAAATGTATATATCACATACCTTTTAATCATTCCACATTGATCAACCCACTTAAATTTTTCTATGTTTCACAAGGTCTATGGAAATCCCCTCTTTAAAGACCGCATACCCAATAAGTTTTCCTTGTGGACTCTAAAAATACATTTCTTAGGGTTCAAAGACACCCCAAACTCTTGGCACCTATAGAAGACCTCTAAATGATTGAAATGATCCTCTTTAGGCTTGGAGAATACTATGAGGTCATCCATATATACAAGGATAATCAAATTGATCAAATCCTTAAAATAAATATCCATTTCTTGCTAAAAATTAGTCCTTGCATTTGAAAGACCAAAAGGAATCTTGGCATAAGCAAATATTCCCCATTTTTTAGTAAATGTAGTTTTATATCAATCCTCTTCTTTAACCCATACTTGATTGTATCTGGAGAAACCATTCATTAAGGAAAACATCTCTGACCCTACCACTCTTCGAAGAATTTTCTCCATGAAGGGAAGGGGATAGTGATCCTTCAAAGATGCTTTGTTTAGGTCTAAAATCCACATAAATTGTAATATCACCATTCTTCTTTCATACAAGGACCAAGTTGGATACCCAGGTAGAATGCTTAATCAAATACATCATCATTGAATCTATAAGTTTCCTCAATTCCTAGGCCATAAGAGATTCTATTTTCAAGTTAACCAATCTCTACTTTTGGAAAATTGGATTAGCTAGATGTGAATCAGGTCTATAGTGTGTTGGATCACACTATAATCATACCCCTTTAGACCATCATAATTCCACACCATGACTTTATCATATTCACTACAAATGGATATTAACCTTTCCTTATCCTTTTGAGGGACATCCTTTCCAACTTTTAATTTTCTACCACCTCCAACATATAGATTAGAGTATTCACCTTTGTTTGCAATAAATTGTCTCTTGTCACTTCTGGCATTTTCAGAATCGATTAGATTCTCTAGAGTGATTAATCCTTTCGAAATCTTGTTGGTTTTGAGTTGGATAATTTTATCTTCATAAGATTCTTTAATTTTTGGTTGTAATTGTTTCACAAATTTACCAGAATGTTGAATAAACATGGTGATTTGAGCATCACTCTCAAAGACTTGACATTTTTTATCATTATCAATGATGACCAGTCTTATCATCACCTCTATCATATACTTTTTTGTTAGCAGGTCTATCACTAGGTAAAACTAGGAACCAACTATCTCCATTCTATCTACTTCAACATTCTTAGATCTCAAAATCACTTGGATGTTGAATGCTTCAAATCCTTCAATTAAATCCTACACTTTGTGGTAGTAGGATCACATTCGCACATTTTTGTAGTTGATGTTCCTCATATATGTTTTATCAATAGCTTTGAATCTCTAAAGACCTTTAACCATTTGATTCTCATCTACTCTAATAGAATTAACCCATGGACTAGGCCTTCATATTCAGCTTCATTGTTTGTATAGGAAAAATAGAATTAGAAAGCTCTAAGGGTCTCATCTCCAGTAGGGGCTACTAGGCACATACTAGCTCCTGAACCTTCCTTACATCTCACACCATCAAAGTGTAGAGTCCAAAGGCTAGACTCATCATTTGGGCTTCTATGTTGGCTCCCTTGAATTTAGTCACTTGAGGAATGACTTGATCTTCATCATATATCACATATGTGTTGAGGCTGATAGCATCATAATTACTAAATGGATCACTCCTCATGAACTCATTAATTAGAACTTATTCATTTGAGTTCTTATATCTGGTTGCTTCTTCATCTTATAACATTTCCACACAACACATCTCACTCTTCAAAATAGATGTGTCGATGGCCTCAAAGTTCATCACAACATCATTTGTAATGTGTTTTGATTGTAAAGGTTTAGACAACACTTTCATCTTGGCACCATGCTTAGTCCTTAGGATTGGGTGATACCAATCCAAAGACAAATATCCTCCAATATTAGCAGTGAAATCTCTAGACAGACATAATCAAAAAATGGGAGGGATATATATTACTGCCACATCTTGGGCAACCGTAAAGCTAGTACATGAATGCAAGGTTAAGGGAAGACTTTTTATTATACCTATAGCTTGTGTTGTTTGGTGTTTTTGCATGACAACAACATCAGACAAAATAAAATTTATCCTATCTCTCTTGAAAGGTTGATCGCTATGAACAAAGAGATAACCCAAGGTCTCACGAGTGTCAAGTCATGATAATGTAGTAGAACAAACTCAGTGATAAATGTGAAAATGCTAGTAATCACAAGGGTTCTTACGAAAAAATGTTGGAAGCTCTATACTCATCAGATTTTAAGATATGGTGATGCTTTAATTTCTAGTTCTAACTAAAAAATAAAAGAGACATCAAAAGATGAGGGTTTCAGAAGTCCTAGCACTAACACTACTTCTAAGATTAACCATGCAAATGATGAAATACTTGGAATTGACCAATCCCTTAAACTAGTTTATGTTCAACCCAGGCTATACCTGCAATCTTGCAGAAAACAGTGCAATCTTCTAAGGCGTTAAAGATTTTCAAACTGTGGGCATTCATTCAATAAAACTAGATAAATATCTATAGTTGAACTAAGCACATGAGTATCAGGTATAGGTTGACCTTGCACAGCATTCCCAAAATCAAGAAGTTTCCCAAAGTATGAACCAGGGATTGCTACAACACTCCAAGCATTAAATCACAAGCATTACTAACTAAACCTAAGATACTTTCAAACATTTCCAAGCAATTAAAAAGATAGAACAAGGATCATGCAAGATTATTCAATGTAGATTAGGCACCAGTCATAGCACAATGTCTGCACTTTGTATTAAATCATCATATTAGCAACAATTCTGGTCTGTTATAGCACTTGCTTGAAATGTAAAACTCACTTCTAATCTTCTAACATGCTACTCTACTGCTAAATCTACTCTTTACAAATCTTCTAGATTAGTCAGCCAATGGAAGAACTCTAACCTAACCTACCAATCTCAAAACTCCACCGAACCTTTACAAATGAGGCCAAAGGCCATACTTATAGAAAACTTGCCTATGTGAACCAAAGCTAGGGTTATGGAGAAGGCCGACCACCAACCAAATCGGCCCCAATAGCCTACAATAACTCATCATCCAACAACGAATACATCCAGCGCCCCTTCAGATTGATCTAGGATCGCACAAAGTCAGGGGAACAGATCCTTGATGTTAGGTTTTCAATGGCAAATATCTAAAAGCTAAATGCAGATTTTATCAAATAAACCAGAAGTAAAACACACAGAGAATTTAACGTGGTTCACCCAATGTGGGCTACATCCACCAAACCGTAGCCATCCAATGATTTCATTAACCAGTGTAAAACCCTATTACAATATCGCGAATAATCGCCTGTTTCTTATAATACTGTAACTCTATCCTAAACCCTTTATAAATTAGGGTTATACAAAATCGGGGATTTTTCCCTTTTTGTGATTTTTCCCTTTTTCAGTAATTTTTCCCTTTTCTCAGCCCGGCGAGGATACATGAAGAGTGTACAGTATAGAATGATCAGTCGCCACATACCAACAATCTCCCACTTGGAGACTGATCAGGCTCCACACCTAAACAATCTCCCACTTGGAGACTGAACCTGGACGACACCGCTGCACTTACAGCTCCCACTGGAAATAAGCACCTTGGACCCTACTGCTTTCTTATACTTTAATTCAACCTTGAAGGCCAACCGAAGCTGAAGAGGAGCTTAGCTTCTCCCTTATCACCGCCTTAGTAAACATATCCGCTGGATTTACATCTGTATGTATCTTTGCCAGCTTTACCTGTCCATCCTCCATCACTGACCGAATGAAATGATATCTCAACTGTATGTGTTTGGTTTTAGAGTGCAAAGCAGAATTCTTTGCAAGATGTATAGCACTCTGGCTATCTGTAAACAAGTAATTGTTAGCTTGTTGTTTTCCCAACTCTTCCATGAAAAGTTGCATCCATATCATCTCTTTTGCTGCCTCTGTTGCAGCCACATACTCTGCCTCTGTGGTGGATAAAGCAACCACCTTTTGCAATCAAGATATCCAACTTATTACTGTCCCACCAACGGTAAATACATAACCTATGGTACTCCGCCTGGTATCAATATCCCCTGCCAGATCTGAGTCAACATAGCCTTTTAAATCTGTATTAGATCCCTCAAAACATAAATGTTTATCTGGTGTACCTCTCAAATACCTGAGAATCCATTTCACTGCATTCCAATGCTCAAGTCCTGGATTACTCATATACTAGCTAACAACTCCTACAGCATGTGCAATATCTGGTCTCGTGCATACCATGGCATACATTAAACTACCTACAGCTGAAGCATATGGTACTTTGGACATTTTTTCTTCCTCCTCTTGTGTCTTTGGACACATATCCTTAGTCAATTTTACATGACTGGGCAAAGGTGTGCTGACAGCTTTTGCATTCTCCATATGAAATCTCTGCAACACCTTTTTAACATAATCAACCTGAGATAAAAACAATTTCCTATTTTTCCTATCTCTTGTAATCTTCATACCAAGGATTTGTTTTGCTGCCCCCAAATCCTTCATAGCAAATGAATTTGCTAACTGTTGTTTTAACTCCTTTATGTGATCCATGTTAGACCCCGCTACAAGCATATCATCAACATATAAACATAAAATAATGTAGCTATCTTCACCTAGCATCTTAAAATAAACACAATGGTCTGAATTACACCTATTGTAACCTTGCTCAGCCATAAAACTATCAAATTTAAGATACCATTGTCGAGGTGCTTGCTTCAAGCCATATAAGCTTTTCTTCAATCTGCACACCAGTTTCTCCTTACCTTTGACCTCAAATCCTTGTGGTTGTTCCATATAAATTTCCTCTTCCAAATCACCATGGAGAAAGGCAGTTTTAACATCAAGCTGTTCTAAATGCAAATCTTCAACAACCACAATACTTAACACAGTACGAATAGAGGTCATTTTAACAACTGGAGAAAATATTTCATCAAAATCAATACCTTGTTTCTATGCAAATCCCTTTACAACTAATCTAGATTTAAATCTTTTCTTACCTCTATCCTCCTCTTTCATCCTATAAACCCATTTGTTTGCTAAAGCCTTTTTACTTGTAGGCAACTTGCATAATTCCCAAGTCTGATTTTTCAGCAAGGAGTCCATTTCTTCTTCCATTCCATGCTCCCACTGAACCTTGGTATCCACCTGCATAGCTTCATGATAACATTCTGGTTCACCAGCATCAGTTAATAGAATAGAGTACAAAGAGGGAGAAAATCTTTCTGGAGGTCTACTTAACCTTGAAGATCGCCTAACATTAACTGGAGTTTGTGGTATTTCTTGTTGTTGCTGTTGCGGAGCATGAGGAACCACTAGAACATTGGTGTTTGTAATATCATCCAGCACTGCATAATCCTGTTCTTTCTTCTCATGTTGCTACAATAGATCTTTGTACAACATTTTCTCATTGAATATGACATCCCTACTTCTCACAATTTTCTTATTTTCAAAATCCCAAAGCCTATAACCAAATTCATCTATGCCATATCCAACAAATATATATTTCTTTGATTTTGCATCAAGCTTGGTTCTATTTTCAAAATCTACATGTGCAAATGCTTCACAACCGAAGGTTTTCAGAAAAGAATAACTCACCTTCTTACCTTTCCATGCTTCCTCTGGAATACCACAACCCAAAGGATTAGATGGACCTCTATTAATTAAATAAATAGTAGTGTTTACAGCCTCTGCCCACATGTTTAAAGGCAACCTAGCATGCAATCTCATAGTCCGTGCACGCTCCATTATTGTTCTATTCATGGGCTCAGCCACTCCATTTTCCTGTGGAGTCCTTGGTACCGTTTTCTGCCTACGAATACCATTAGAGGAACAATAATCTTCAAAATCTTTGCTGCAATACTCACCACCATTATCAGATCTAAGACATTTCAACTTTTTACCTATCTCATTCTCAACCAAGCTTCTCCATTTTTTAAAAGTTTCAAATACATCATATTTCTGCCTAATGAAATAAATCCATACCTTCCTAGTTGCATCATCGATGAATGTGACATAATAATGAGAGCCACTGAGAGAAGATACCTGAGCTGGTCCCCATACATCCGTATGCACAAGCTCCAATTTCTTATCTTTCTTTTGTTTCCCATCCTTGAGAAAACTAACTCTCTTTTGTTTTCCATACACACAACTTTCACAGAAATCTATGTTAACACATTTTAGACCTGGTAAAGCATTCTTTGAATGAAGTACTTTCATACCTTTTGCACTCATGTGAGCAAGTCTGTTATGCCATAGTACTGATTCAGAATTTGCAGCAACTATCTGATTTTCTTCCTGTTGAACTGCAGCAACTATTCCTGAACATTGATTTTTATCTGCAATAGCTAAAGTAGAAGGAATAGTATGACCTGTACAAAGATATAAGGTGCCTACTTTCGCACCTTTTGCTACTACTAAGGCACCTTTTGTAACCTTCCAATTTTTATCACTAAATGTAACAACACAACCTTCATCATCTAGTTGCCCTGCAGAAATTAAATTTCTTTTTAGCTTTGGAACGTGCCTTACCTCATGTAGTAGCCAATGATTCCCATTCTGCAACTTGATCTTGATTCTTCCCTTTCCAACAATCTGACAAGGTTCATTATCTCCCAAATAAACTAGCCCAAAATCCCCTTGGACATAATCAAGAAAATAATTTCTATGGGGCGTAGCATGAAATGAAGCCCCTGAATCTAACACCCAAGAATCATCAGCATTATCAAGAGAAAGAATCAAAGCATCCTCATCAGATTTATTACTTACCACATTTGCCTCTTTATTTCCTTCCTGTTTGTCTCCTTCTTTATTTTTTCGAGACCAACAATCTTTCTTTACATGCCCTGACTTACCACAGTACCAGCAATCCCTCTTGTCTCTAGATTGGGACCTTTTGTCCCTTGATTTTCCTCGTGACTTCCCACGACTCCCAAAATTGTTTCGTCTCTCATTTGTTCTGCCCCTGCTTTCTGCATTCAAAACATTGCCTGATGTGGATGTTCCACCTGAGCTTTTCCTACGAATTTCTTCGCTCAAAATAACACCAACAACATCATCAAATGTCAATGTATTTGAACCAGAAACAGAATTGCTAACTGCCATTACCAAGCTATTCCAGCTTTCAGGCAAAGAACACAAAATCAAAAGAGCCCTAACTTCTTCATCAAAGTTAACTTTTACAGAAGTTAATTGACTGGTAACCGTATTAAATTCATTCAAATGATCAGTAACTGATCCACCTTCTACCATTTTCATATTAAATAAGCGCTTCATAAGAAATACCTTATTCGAAGCGGAAGGCTTTTCATATAACTTTGCTAGGGTTTCCATCAACTCTAGAGTTGTCTTTGCTGTTGTGATATTGAACGCCACCGATTGTGCCAGGCATAAGCGAATACTGCCAAGTGCCTTTCTGTCCAAAATATCCCAGTCCTCATCCGACATTGCTGTAGGTTTCTTGGTTTTCCCTTCCAATGGCCGCCATAAATCCTTCTGATAGAGATAGTCCTCCATCTGCATCTTCCATAACTGATAGTTCTACCCATTGAACTTATCAACCTTCATCTTACCCTCATCTGCCATTGCTCCCACTTAACCGTGAGACTCCCACTCAACCGTGAGACTTTCTTGCAAACGATAATTGAAAACAACTCGCTCTGATACCACTTGTTAGGTTTTCAATGGCAGATATCTAAAAGCTAAATGCAGATTTTATCAAATAAACCAGAAGTAAAACACACAGAAAAATAACACAGAGAATTTAACGTGGTTCACCCAATGTGGGCTACATCCATCAAACCGCAGCCATCCAATTATTTCATTAACCAGTGTAAAACCCTATTACAATATCACGAATAATCGCCTGTTTCTTATAATACTGTAACTCTATCCTAAACCCTTTATAAATTAGGGTTATACAAAATCAGGGATTTTTCCCTTTTTGTGATTTTTTTTCCTTTTTCAGGATACATGAAGAGTGTACAGTATAGAATGATCAATCGCCACATACCAACACTTGAGCCATGCCTGCCATCAATGCTCCACCCACGTAAACAACAATATGCACGAAACACCAGCTCGAACACAAGTCATCGATCATATCCCAACTGGGAAAATGAAGGACCCAGATCAAGTCAAACCAAGTCGATCCCTCCATTAATGACCACCAAACATGTCGACCTTGTGTGCAGGAATGGGTTTCATCTAACAACAATCACAAAGCACTTGACTACACCTGCAGATCTTGCCAAATCTTCAAAGTACACCCATTCTTCCTTCAGCCCCAACAGCAACCCTCAGCTCAATCCAACCTGCATTCAAACGAGCCACCATTAATGCTCAATAAATCATCAAAATCCAAGTCGATCCATTAGAGTTCCTAAGGCAAAAATTCACACACAAACCCAGGCGAAAGAGGAACCAAAGATATGCGAACACGGAGCCACGAGCAGAACAGGAACAGAAACACAAACAGGCAGAGGTGGAGATGAAACCAAGATGAGGAAGCAAGGGAAATAGGTGGAAACGGAACAAACCCCGGTGGAGGCAGAGGCGGAACCAAGATGGGAATGGAAGGGAAATAGGCAAAGGTGGAAACGAAGCCAACCCCGACGGAGGCGAAGATGGAACCAAGATGGGACCGCAAGGAAAACAAGCGGAGGCGAAAATAGAACCAACCCCGGTAGAGGCAGAGACGGAACCAAGATGGGATAGGATGAGAAACAAGCGGACACAGAAATGGAACCAATCCTAGCAGAAGCGGGGATGGAACCAAAATGGGACTTCTCGCAAAGTCTCGAGTTCATGCTGCATCCCAGTTCTGGTTCCGGTGATAGAAAGGGAGACCGAAGCAAACCAAAGGGAAAGAAACCAACCCGAATGTCGAACACAACAAAACAACAAAGACGTGGCAACATGAAGCAGAGCTGGAACGGGCATGGGAATCAAACCATGAACTTTATGAAAGTTCAGAGTTAAGTTCCATCCCAGTCCCGCCTCTGAAAAAATGAAAGAAAAGGAAAACCGAGGAAAACCTGAGGAAACCAACCCTTAGGCCGAAAATAGATGAAGCAACGAAGAAAATGAGAAGGCGAGAGGCGGAGCCAGAACAGGAATGGGAATAGAACCGTTAACTTTATGAAAGTTCAGAGCTAAGTTCCATCCCGGTTCCACCCCAACAAACGAAGGAAAAAGCGAAGCAAAGAAAACCTAAGGGAGCAAAATGACCCTTAGGAAAAAAATAAATAAAACAATAAAGAAAGCAAGAGAGCGGGAAGCAGAGCCAGAATGAGAATGGGAACTGAACCATGAACTTTGCCAAAGTTCAAAGTTAACTTCATCTTGGTTCCACCTCCAGCAGAACAAAAGGAACAAGTCAAACAAAGGAAAACCTAAGGGAGGAAAACAACCCTTAGGACCCAAACAAAAACACCAAGGGAAAAAATAGAAGGCAAAAGAAGACCACCCTAGAGAGGACATCCACGAGACTCCAAAACCACTAGGAACTCAACACAAAGGCACCCCCAACCAAGGAAAGCACCAAAGACCAAAACCCCAAGTTCAAAGATAAGCACAAAAGAGGGGGAAAGCCACAGAAATGGGCCAAAAGGGTAGGCCAAAAGAGGGTCCCCACTTTCAGTGGGGCGTGTGTGCAAAACTGAACAACAAATGGTGACTTTGCTGGGGAAATGCTCTAGAGCATTTTGATGACAAACTGGAATCAAGAACTTAGAATCTCTGGTTTCAATCCAAGCATCAGGTTACATCTAGACAAGGTTTCGAAAATCACTAACAAGACAACCTTTTCTATACCAGGGTCAAAGTGTGTGCATATGCATTCATTTCCCTTTCCTAAGTTGCAACAAGGACCAAACTTAGTCTAACGGGGCTACCTAAGGATTCTAACTCCAAAAGAAACCTGGATAGAGCCTCACTACCAGTCAGGCATCCATAGCCCCGGTGAGGTTATCATTGTGACCCTCCCTAGCATATCTCTACTGCCAGCCAGGCGTCTATAGCCCAGTAGAGATACTAGGATACCCTTGAAAAGGTGAACATTTCTTTTGATTTTCAATATTTTCTTTTTCTTTTGATATTCTCTTTTGAGATTTGCTTTTAAAGTCTTACTTTTCACCTTGCAGGCAATGAAGCCCACGCTCAAGGATGAGAACCACAGTGGCGCTGGAGCAGAATTTAAGATTTTTTACCCAGTCAGACCTCCTAAAGACCATACACAACCTTGGAATTCTTAATATTTGTGTGAAGATATCAGACCCAAATACATTCCAAAATTTAACTTAGTCAAGTGACACTAACTCCCATCCCATGCAACATTAGATGAAGGAAATATACCAGTTTGAATGACTTTGAAAGGATGATAAGAGTTTGTAAAAGAAATCCTAGAGAAGCCCCAGACAAAAAACTAGTTGTACAGATGCAACAAGCCCAGAGGAAAGTAAGACAACCCCACAAAGCAATCAGCAGGGAAAACCAACCCAAGCAGACCAAAGCAGACCAAAACTATAAGAAACCCAAACCAAAAGCAGCAAGCAAGCAAGGCAAAAACAAAAGAAACCCTACTCTAACCAAGGAAAAAACAAAAATGAGCTATGTATAGAGATATTGACAACGAACTATGTTCATGATAGGCCAACTGACACTGCCCATTGGATTTCGTAATGCATGTACAAGAAAATAGGCACTTGTTATAGTTCTCAACCATGCAGATTTATCCTTATATTCAGAGAAAAATTCAATACTACAGCATTCAATTTCTACCCCAACATCACGAAGAATGAGCAATTGAGGAGGCTCACTAAACCCGTGATTAATCCATATGCAGGTTGTCTTTCCTAAACCTCCATAATTAAATTGATAAGATTCAGAATTTACATCAAGGAAAGAGACAACCTGATTTTTAACTCTTGTGGACTGAGCATTGTATTCATCCTTTCCCAATTGTGAAGAGTTGATGCCCATGAATTCAGGAGGTCTCCACTGATGATGTGGTATTCCTGTTTGTGCTTCTTCATCCATGTTTTCCTACATGTCAATATGAATTACATTAACCATCCCATCATTAATGCATAAAATCTATGAACTTCCAATGCTTAATTCGTCAACAAATAGAGAAAGAACAGAATTAGATGAATGAGAAATCCCTAAATTCTTTTGTTGGCACTGGTTCAGGCTTGTTACTGTAACCCTCAGGAACATCAACCCCTTTATCAGCAACATCAGTTCCTTCAATTTGCTTCATTGGACATTTATAATCAGTTGAGGCTCCTCAATTGAAAGCTCAACCTCCTCTAGGGCTACCTTGGTGTCTACTGCTATGCCCTTCTCAGATCCAATGCCAGTTGACTCTTCTACTGGGCATTCCTCATTAGCTTGTTGAAATTCTTCTATTGGAGACTCATCCGTCCTGGTTTGATGCACATCCTTTGTATGATCCAACAACTAGACCTGCTCTTCCACCTCTAGTGGACCATTGTCATTCTCCTCATCACTTTCAAAAGATTGAATCGTAGATTCCTCATTGTATGCATACTTTGTTTCAGCACTTTTGTCTTGTTTTTCTTCTGGTTCATTCTCTTCACTCCTTGGAAATGGTGCATGATCCACCACCAAGACCGATGTGTCATAAGGATTAGATGGTACTATCTCCTATCCACTCAAATTGTTGTGGGTATGTTGGATCTTCTGTTGGAAAATAGATGCAGCAGTCTGAAATTCTTGACAATCCAATTCAGAGTCCTGATTGGTGTTATGAATCCTGCACCATCCAGATAGAGTTGTTTTGCCAGATGCACACCAATTGGGGGCTTTTATTGATTTTTTGGATGCTCCAAAGATGTTAGGACTCCTTCATTGTTAGGCCTTATATTCCAAGTTCTATTTTGAGGTGGTAGTTGCCTCCTATCAAATGTTAGCCCTGAGTATTGATATTCAAAATATTGTCCCCCATAGAGATTTTGCCCCTGATCTTGATCATGATTGAACTGACTTCCCCTTTGGATGACCTGAGGTTGGTTGTTTTGGTTCCTTAGGTAGGTGACTTCAGTGGCTAGCTTCTTTACCAACTCTGTGAGTTCATCCAACCTCTCCTTGTCTGTATTATTTGATGGAGGAACACCACCAGCTAAATTTTGCATATAAACATAATGGAACCCATGGTTCAAGGATTGGTTAAATATCTCAGAGCTCTGCAAGTAACTGGGTACATTAGCTTGTTGGTGAGAGAATGCAGGTGGATTCATATTAGGATAGTAATTTGGCATAGGTGGGACTTGATTCAAGGGTAGACTTGGGCGTGAAACCAAAGGCAGGTGAGGAGTTGAACCCAACATAACTGTTTGATCAGCTAATGGCAGGGGTACAGGCAAGTGTTGTCTCAAATTTGTGCTCACTTTAACAGCCACATCATAAGCTTCAAGTAGGTTGACAGGAGGGTTTTCTCTCCACTTCACAAAGGACGATGTTAAACTATCTAAAGCCTCATAATAAACCTCCCTGGCAGAGGCATCATCCACAGCATAAGGAGGTCGATGTCTAGTGTATGCTCGGTGGAACCTATTGTTGAATGATCCTATTGGTTCATTTATTTCTCTTTTTACCCTTGTAAAGTACAGATAAAGCTCATTGGAACTGATTAGGACCTCAAATCTCTATAAAAATGCAGTCTCCAACTAAAGCCAAGCAGTGATAGACCTAGCAGGAAGATGGTTATACCAATAAAAGGCCTCCTCTCCTAGAGAATAGGGAAAAATTCTGCAGGCAACATCCTCATGATTAATTCCCCTATCCTTGAGGGTAATTTTTAAAATCCTAATGTGCTCTTTAACAGTCCTTTTGGGATCATTTGTGTGAAACCTAGAGCAAAAATGCTCAGGGTTCTTGGGCATAACATTATATTCGTTGAAGAATAGAGGGGATGGGTTATTTGCCAGGAAAGCCATTGGTGGAGGTGGAGGTGGCAATGATTAATGGGTGACTGATTGGGGCTGTGGAATGGAACCAAACTCGGAATCGCATGAAGATCAAGTGGATGAAGGTGAAAATGGTGGGAATGATGGGTTGGAAGATGGCTCATCCCTTCTTTTGGTCCTTCTTGACCTCATTGGGGGTGGCAGTTCTTGAAACTCTTGTTTTTCTCCTAGTATAGATCTAGTTCTCCTTCTGAGCCTCTCAAGAGAGATGGCATTTAGAAAACGCTCCATATTGCTTGTCCAGGCCCTCCTTTTAGTGCCAATCCTGTTGTTTGGTGCTAGGAGGAGAAGGGTGTGAAGTGAATTAAGCAATGTCCTTGTTCTGCCCTCCTTCTAGTGCCAATCCTGTTGTTTGGTGTTTCTACATAGAAACATCAGACAGAATAAAATTTATTCGATCTCTCTTGAAAGGTTGATCTCTATGAACAAAGAGATAACCCCAAGGTCTCACGGGTATCAGGTCATGACAATACAGTAGAAAAAACTCAGTGATAAATGTGAAAATGTTGGTAATCACAAGGGGTCTTACAAACAAATGCTAGAAGCTCTAAACTCATCAGATTTTAAGATATGGTGATGCTTTAATTTCTAGTTCTAACCAAAAAATAAAAGAAACATCAATAGATGAGGGTTTCAGAAGTCCTAGCATTATAACTACTTCTAAGATTAACCATGCAAATGATGAAATATTTGGAATGGACCAATCCCTTAAACTAGTTTCTGTTCAACCCAGGCTATACTTGTAATCTTGCAGAAAACAGTGCAATCTTCTAAGGTGTTAAATATTTTCAAACTATGGGCATTCATTCAATAAAACTGGATGAATATCTAGAGTTGAACTAAGCACATGAGTATCAGGTACAGGTTGACCTTGCACAACATTCCCATAATCAATAAGCTGCCCAAAGTATGAACTGGGGATTGCTACAACTCTCCAAGCATTAAATCACAAGCATTACTAACTAAACCTAAGATAATTTCAAACATTTCCAAGCGATTTAAAAGATAGGACAAGAACCATGCAAGATTATTCAATGAAAAGAAGGCACCAGTCATAGCACAATGTCTGCACTTTATATTAAATCATCATATTAGCAACAATTCTGATATGTTACAACACTTGCTTCAAATGTAAAACTAACTTCTAATCTTCTAACATGCTACTCTACTGCTAAATCTATTGTTTACAAATCTTCTGGCTTAGTCAGCCAATGGAAGAAATATAACCTAACCTGTTGATCTCAAAACTCCACCGAACCTTTACAAATGAGGCCAAAGGCCATACTTATAGAAAACTTTCCCACGTGAACCAGAGCTAGGGTTACGGAGAAGGTTGGCCACCAACCAAATCAGCCCCGATAGCCTACAATAACTCATCATCCAGCAATGAATGCATCCAACGCCCCTTCAGATCAATCTGGGATCGCACAAAGTCATGGGAATGGATCCTTGAGCCATGCCCACCATCAATGCTCCACCCGCACAAATAGCAATGTGCACAAAACACCAACTCAAACACAAGTCATCGATCAGATCCGAACTGGGCAAACGAATGACCCAGATCAAGTCAAACCAAGTCGAGCCCTCCATTAATGGCCACCAAATGTGCCAACCTTGCGTGCAGGAATGGCTTTCGTCTGACAGTAGCCACAAAGCACTTGAATTCATTTGCAAATCTTGCCAAATATTCAAAATACACCCATTCTTCCTTTGGCCCCAATAGCAACCCTCAGTCTAATCCAACCTACATTCAAATAGGCCACCATTAATGCTCAATACATCATCAAAATCGAAGTCGATCCATTAGAGTTCCTAAGGAAAGAAAATCATGCACAAACCTAGGCGGAAGCGGAACCAAAGACAGGCGGAGACAAAGCCACGAGCATAATAGGAACAGAAACACAAATAGGCGGAGGCAAAGACGGAACCAAGATGGGGAAGGAAGGGAAATAGGTGAAAATGGAACCAACCTCGATGGAGGTGGAGATGGAACCAAGACGGGACCGGAAGGAAAATAGGAGGAGGCGAAAATAGAACCAACCCAGGTGGAGATGGAGACAGAACCAAGATGGGAAAGGAAGGGAAACAGGCGGAGGCGGAAACAGAACCAACCTCGATGGAAGCGGGGACGAAACAAAAATAGGACTTCTCACAAAGTCCCAAGTTCAGGCTTCATCCCGGTTTCGGTTCTGGCGATAGAAAGGAAGACTCAAGCAGACCAAAGGGAAAGAAACCAACCCAGAGGCCAAACATAATGAAACAACAAAGATGCGGAAACACGAAGCGGAGCCGAAATGGGGAAGGGAATCAAACCCTGAACTTTGTGAAAGTTCAGAGTTAAGTTCCATCCTAGTCCCACCTCTGACAAAATGGAAGAAAAGGAAAACCAAGGAAAACCTAAGGGAGGAAACCAACCCTTAGGCCGAAAACAAGAAGGCAGGAGGCAGAGCTGAAATGGGAATGAGAACAGAACCATGAACTTTGTGAAAGTTCAGAGTTAAGTTCCATCCCAGTTCCGCCTCCGAAAAATGAAGGAAAAAGAGAAGAAAAGAAAACCTAAGGGAGGAAAGCGACCCTTAGGACAAAAACAAACAAAACGAAGAAGAAAGCAAGAGAGCAGGAAGCAGAGCCAGAATGGGAATGGGAATGGAACTGTGAACTTTACGAAAGTTCAAAGTTAAGTTCCATCCCAGTTCCACCTCCGGCAGAACAAAAGGAACAAGGCAAACAAAGGAAAACCTAAGGGAGGAAAACAACCCTTAGGACCCAAACAAAAACACCAAGGGAAAAAACAGAAGGAAAAAAAAGACCACCCTAGAGAGGATATCCACGAGACTCCAAAACCACCATCAAATCAACACAAAGGCACCCACAACCAAGGCAAGCACCAAAGACAAAAACCCCAAGATTTTCAAAGATAAGCACAAAAGAGGGGGCAAGCCATAGAAATGGTCCAAAAGGGAAGGCCAAGAGAGGGTCCCCACTTTTAGTGGGGTGTGTGAAAAACTGCACAATAGCTTGGACCCTTTTTCCATATAATTGCATGATTCTTCTATCAAGAGGCTCATATTCTAGTTTTAACGAATTTGTAATTAACTTAGGCATGATTGTGGTGTTGGCACTAGAGTCAATCATAGAATTTTGTAGAAACTTACCCCCTACAATGAGAGTTAAGAAAAATGGGGTGGATTTTGACTTATTAACCTCTTCTTTTGCAACCTTATATTTTGTATTTGTGAATTCCATGGCTCCTAGGGCTTGCGACTCTTTCACTAGCTCTTTGATTTTCACCTGATTGCATTCTAGGACTGTATTGTCTTGCACCAATTTTTTACCATATTCCAAGGCTTATCGTAACAAATATATTTTCTTTGGGATAGCTAAAATATTCCATAGGGAGACATGGGTGGGTGCCTTCTTCAATTTCTCAACCACAATGAGTATTTTGGATGTTTGGGCCTTTAGCTCTTTTCATTTACTCAAGATTGGATCATCCTTCTTTTGAAATGCTAGAGTTGCTACTTATGATTATGGGTTTTTCTCAGAGTAAGGCTTGGGTTGCGATGTCAAGGTATCTACTCTTCGGTCAATGTCCTTTTTTACCAAGTATAATTTTCTAATTGGACTTGAGGAATCTTCGACATTGATGCCTCATTAGTGAACATTGCATCTTTTCCCTCCATTAAAGAGAATCTTTAGCACATGGTGGAAAGCAATTTCACCTTCCTACTCCAAGGACATGCATTACACTTGAGCCATTAGGATGACATTTTCCACTCTAGGATATTGATAGGCATACACACTTGTATCAGTTGTGACTCCTTGATTTTGTTGTTCTATGATCTTCTGTTGAAGATTACCTCTAGGTTAATTCCAAGGCATGTGTGCATCATTACATGGGAAGCACCATGAATTAGTGTCATCCGCCAAATTATTTTGACCTACCATTAGATCTCTATTATGATTAGGTGGTATATCTTGTAGTGGAGTTAGGATTAGTACTATATGATTTGTAGTTTGAACCTAGTTATTTGCTTGCATTCCTCCTTGATATTGGTTATAGTGTAAGGGAGGATTTTTGCCTTGAAAATTCTAGTAAGGGGGCTTAGGGAGCACAACTTGTTGTCTTGTGAGGTTAATTATCTCATTAGAAAAAGTCTGCAATATATTTTTCATATCACTCACCTCTACGGCCAAAGATGTAGAAGAAATTGAATTAGTCTGCACATTAGGATACACATACATTAAAGGAGGTGCAGAGGAGGTACAAGGGGAATCTTCTGGTGGTAGGGTGATATTCAAGGAATACAAGAATGGATAGTTGAGGAAGAAGATTTCAGAATCTATAAGGTTATTCTCGACCCTAATGACTAATTCATATGTATTTGAAAGGGTCTAACACCTTAATGACTGGATCATCACAATTGTGTCAAATTTAAATGCTTTCAAGTAAAAAATGATAGTCATACCTATTGAGGGTCTAGCTATCGTCAAGATCCTTTACCAAGTTTTATGAAACCTAGTGTTGAAATCAGTGATAGCCTCTTAAGGAGCTATTTTGATGGTTATCAATTGCTAGAGTAAGGAATAAAAAACACCCTTCTCTATAAATTGATTGAATAATCTATCTCTGAGTTGATCCAAGGTACTGATTGAATTAGGGGGAAAGGATCTATACCAGTATAGATATTTCCCTTTGAAAGAAGCAGCTAGTAGCCTTAAGGCCATATTTGAAGGGAAAACAGGGATGGATCTAATGACCCAATAGTGCAGAATACATTCCCTTAAGACTAATACAATAGAGGAGAAGAGAAAAAATGAGTTCTAATAGCTTCTAAAACTACTGAGATGAATACAAACAGCATAAATGAGATAACAGAATATTAAGCATTCACAGATTGACACAAGTATTTATGTGGGAAAACCTTTTCAGGTAAAAAACCCACCACACCAAGCAAAGACAATTTTGTATTACAACAATAAAATTATTACATACAAAATTCTTCAGCCTTCACCCTCTGATCAGCTCATAGTAGCTCTCAAGTTAAAACCTCTCAATGTTACAATAATTCTCTCAAATTATAAAATGAATTCTCACTGCTCACTTGCATCAACTTGCAACTTACATGTACACATCCGTCAACCTCACATTGACTGTACAAGTCTTAAATCGCATTTACACTTTCTAGCCAATCCCACGACCTCTAGGTTCATCCATCGATCATTCAAGCAAGCAATCGATCTGCACTGATTGCATCGAGCCACCCAAGCAATAACTTCACCACCCAAATCGGGTTCCTATCATCAACAGAAGTCAGCTTGCAATAACTACCTTCAACTATTTCAGTCTTTGGCCAATCAAACTATTGTCTCCAAGCCACGTGTTCAAACTTTATTCGCCTGTCGCTTTGACTTTCTATTCAAATTGGTCAAGCTTGGCTGACCAAGCTCCAAGATCAACCAAGCTCTTACTGTGCTACCATCGAGCTCACTGACTCACCTCGTGGTATGGCGGTGAGCTCAGCCGATCTCACCCAAGTCTTCACCGAGCCCAGTCACTCTCCACCGTGCTACCACTGCTCCATCTGAGTTGACACGCGGTGTGGTGGTGGCCCCGAAAAGACCGCTAACGGTCATACAGCGCTACCGCAGGGTCCGCTAGGCCGACCACTGGCAGTCTCACCGCGGCCACCATGGTGAGAGGACTCACCATCTACGATGGGGTGATAACTGCCAAGCACACCACTGGCAATCTCACCGCGGACACCGCGGTGAGAGGAACCATCACCTACAGTATGGCGGTAACCATCGATCCAAGCCGCTAGCGGCCTCACCGCAGACACCATGGTGAGAGGAACCACTGCCTGCGGTATGGTAGCCTCACCATGGACACCACAATGAGAGGAATCACCACCTGTGATAAGGCAGTAACTACCTAGACAGTCACCATGGTACTGCCAAGGCCAAGCGAGACAACCGCGGTAAAGTAGTAAAGGGAAAAAGGAAATATTTTTTGCCAAGTCTAAAATTAGAGGCTTCAAACTGGAAGTTGAGACACAATTTTCCTAGCAAGCTCCCGCTTGATGAAGACTTCCAGCTCCCTCCAGATTTAGAAAAAATCACTAACGGTCATAGGCCCCAAGGCCCATCGATTATGTGCACCATCTGAACTTGTCTATGCTCATCGGCTTTGTCAAAGCATCTGTAACATTCTTCAAAGTGTCGACCTTTTCAAGATAGAATCTTCCATCTTCCACCATGTCCCTCATGAAGTGAAACTGCACATCAATGTGCTTCATCCTGGCATGGAAAATCAGGTTCTTTGCCAAACAAATGGCACTCTGACTGCCACAGCAAATAGTGATCTTCCCTACATTAAAACAAATACACCTTAGCCAAACTGCTTCCTTGCAGGTGTGAGTTGCAGCCATGTACTTTGCCTCTGTCATGGATAAAGCAACCACAACCTGTTGCTTGCTCATCCAACTGATTGCTCCACCATTAAGCATGAATGTATATCCACTGGTGGATCTTCTACTATCAATGTCCACTGCCCAATCAGAATCAACATATCCCTAAATGTTGAGAGTCCTCTGTGATGCAACCAAACTGCCATGGTAACACAGAGCATAATCTAAGGTCCCTTTCAAATACCTGAACATGAAAACTCTATCATGGATAAAGCAACTACAGCCTGTTGCTTGCTCATCCAACTGATTGCTCCACCATTAAGCATGAATGTATATCCACTGGTGGATCTTCTGCTGTCAATGTCCACTGCCCAATCAGAATCAACATATCCCTAAATGTTGAGAGTCCTTTGTGATGCAACCAAACTACCATGGTAACATAGAGCATAATCTAAAGTCCCTTTCAAATACCTAAACACTCTCTTCACAGTATCCCAATGTGATCTTCCCGTATTTTCCATAAAATAGTTTAGAACTCCCACTGCTTGGGCAATGTTTGGTCTTGTACAGACCATTGCATACATTACACTACCAAAAAAACTTGCATAAGGCACACTGGTCATGTCCTCCATCTCAGTAGTAGATTTTGGATAGTCTTCAACAGATAGTTTCGTTCCCTGCATGACTGGAAAAACTAGTTGCTTGCAATCGTTCATACCAAATCTCTCCAGAACTGTATTGACATACTTACTTTGACTAACCCAAATCTTTATGCCTGTCCTATCCCTAGTTATCTCCATTTCTAGAATGTACCTAGTTGCACCAAGATCTTTCATTTTGAACTTTGCAAACAACTGAGATTTAAGATCAGAAATCATAGTCTTGCTATTTCCTATGAATAACATATCATCTATGTACAGTGTAATAACAAACACACGATCATTCTCAGATTTATGATAAACACAATGATCATATTTTGATCTTACAAATCCCATAGACAACACAAATGTGTCAAATTTCTGGTACCACATTCTAGGAGACTGCTTCAAACCATACATAGATTTATTTAACTTACAAACCAGATTTTGTTTACCTTTGACAACAAAATGCTCAGGTTGGGACACATAAATTTCTTCTTCCAGCTCACCATGGAGAAACATTGTCTTCACATCCATCTACTCAATTTCAAATTCATACACAACTTCCAATGACAACCAAAATATGATGGATGATAGCTTTGCTATAGGGGAAAAAATCTCTCCATAATCAATTCCCTCAATTTGGGAAAATCCCTTTGCAACCAGTTGTTCCTTATACTTCTCAACACTGCCATCAAGACCTGTCTTCTTTTTTAATATCCACTTACAACTAATAGGATTTTTCCCTTTAGGCAGTGGTAACAAATCCCAGGTTTCATTCTTCTTCAATGAATCCATCTCTTCATTCATGGCTTCTAGCCAAGAATTCGAATCAGACATGTTGATTGCTTCTTTTACAATCCTAGGCTCATCAGTGCTAATAATTAAGGCATAGGAACAGTATGAATTTAACAGTGAGAAACCATACCTCTCAAGTTGTCATTTTTCTCGTGTAGACCTTCTTATAGGCTAAGGTTGTGGTTCTTCATCATCAGAACTTCCAGAGCTGCTTGAGCTCTCCTCAGTCTCAGGTACACTATGCAACTCTTCCCTTTCTAGAGTTTGGAGAATCTCAACTACATCCTTATCCTTGTCTCTTTGATCTGTCTCAAGCTGTTGATCACTTACTGAAGGTTTCAGCTCATGAAATATCACACTTCTGCTATACAAAACCTTGTTAGTAACAGGGTTCCAAAGCTTGTATCCCTTCACACCAACTCCATAGCCGATGAGAATACATTTGACAGCCTTGTTATCCAATTTTGATCTCTTTTCATTTGGCACATAAACATATGCCTCACGGCCAAAGACACGAACATGTCTCAGAGAGGGCTTCTTACCAGACCATGCTTCCAAAGGTGTCTTATCAATAAGAGCAGAGCAAGGAGATCAGTTTACCAGATAACATATTGTAGCCATAGCCTCAGCCTAGAACTTCTACTCCAGACTAGCACCGCTCAGCATACTCCTTGCCTTTTCCATCAGCATCCTATTCAACCTTTCAGCAACTCCATTCTACTATGGAGTATAAGGCGTTGTTTTATGCCTTTTAATTCTATGATCAGTGCAATACCTTTCAAAATCTATAGAACAAAACTCACCACTATTTTTTGTCCTTAAACATTTAATTTTCCTTCCAGTCTGATTCTCTACCAAAGATTTAAATTCTTTAAACCAACTGAACACTTCTGATTTATTTTTAAGAAAGTATACAAATGCCCTTCTTGAACAGTCATCAATAAAAGAAACATAATATCTAGACTTCGATAATGAAGGAACATTAACTGGACCAAACACATCAGAATGAACATAATCCAGTATGCTAGAAGATTTATGAGGACTAGAGTAAAATGAAACATGGTGTTGTTTTCCATAAATATAGTGTTCACAAAAATCGAACTCAAGGTTACAGTCATCAAGTCCTTCTACAAGATTTTTATTCTTCAAGATTTTTAAACCTTTTTAACCTATGTGACCAAGTCTATGATGCCACAACATAGTCTTCTCAGCTGGGAGTTTTACCTCCAAAGCATTTGCAGACAGAGAAGAGTCTTCATCTTCCTCTACAAGAGAATCTTTGCTTGACTTTGCAGAGGCATTGTTACATTGAATGGGATGTGCATCCAGCTAATACAAAGTACCAGTATGAACACCCTTAGCTAGCACCATTGTACCTATAGCCATTTTACATCCTTTACTTGAGAAAGAAACTTCTACACCAGCATCATTTAACTTACTGACATAAAGAAGATTTCGAGCCAGACCTGGTATATTCAGTACACCACCAATAACTTTGACTCTTCCATCAGGAAATTGAATTCTGACTCTTCCTCTGCCAACTATCTCCAGTGTTGAATCACTTTCTAGGTACACCTTTCCACCATCATACTTCTTGTACTTAGAGAACCATTCTCTATGGGATGTCATGTGAAAGGATGCACTTGAGTCAACCATCCAGACATCATTTGATGCCTGAGTTGTCAAGGCTACTACAATGAAGGTGTCTGCATCACTTTGAGAAGAGTCATTTTTTGAAGCGTTCTTCTTCTTCTTCTCCTTACAATCCTTCCAGATATGACTAGGTTGCCCACAGTTCCAGCATCTCACCTTGAATTTTTTACCAGGATATTTTGAGCTCCCTAAAAATTCAGATTTTGACGTCTTGTCCTTCTTCTTGCCTTTCTCCTTTGGTCTACCTTGAATTGTAAGAGCCTCTTTGGCCATCTCAGAAGACTTCCCTCACATTTCTTTAGACAACAATGAGGCAACAACGTCTTCCATCTTGAAAGTAGTGGTAGTACTTCCAATGGCCATCACAAGATCCCAACTGTCAGGTAATGAACACAACAAGAGCATGCAATGATCCTCCTCCTCAGTCTTTACACCTACAGATGTCAGCTGAGTAACACTCATGTTAAACAAGTTTAGATGGTCTACAATAGATGCACCTTCTTCCATTTTCAAGGAGTACAACTTCTTCCTCAGGAATAACTTATTTACCAGATACTTTCCTTGATAAATATCACCAAGCTTCTTCCATAATGAAGTTGCAGACGTCTCCTCATGGACGGTCAAGAGTATAGAATCGGCTAGAATCAGTCTTACCAGACCTCTTGCTTTTCTATTACCAAGGTCCCAATCCCCTTGCCTCATACCTTGTGGCATAGTTCTAGACACTACTATCCAGAGGTCTCTATCCACCAGCAAGTCTTCCATTTTCAGTTTCCATAACTCAAAGTTGTTGCCATTGAATTTTTCAATCTCTACTCTACCTGATGTACTCGCCATCTCAAACAGAAACAAGTTTCAACAATGCAAGACTCCCACTGAAACAATATAAGCACAAAAAACTGACCTTTCTCTCAAGGATAACACAATTGGTCAAGCTCTGATACCACTTGAAGGGAAAACAGGGATGGATCTAATGACCCAACAATGCAGAATACATTCCCTTAACACTAATACAATAGAGGAGAAGAGAAAAAACGAGTTCTAATAGCTTCTAAAACTACTTAGATGAATACAAACAACATAAATGAGATAACAAAATATTAAGCATTCATAGATTGACACAAGTATTTACGTGGGAAAATATTTTCAAGTAAAAAACCCACCACACCAAGCAAAGACAATTTTGTATTACAGTAATAAAAGTATTACATACAAAATTCTTCAACCTTCACCCTCTGATCAGCTCACAGTAGCTCTCAAGTTAAAAACTCTCACTGTTACAATACTTCTCTCAAAGTATACAATGAATTTTCACAACTCACTTGCATCGACTTGCAACTTACATGTACACATCCATCAACCTCACATTGACTGTACGAGTCTTACATCACATTTACACTTTCCATCCAATTCCATGGCCTCTAGGTTCATACATCAATCATTCAAGCAAGCAATCGATCTGCACTAATTGCATCGAGCCACCCAAGCAATAACTTCACCACCCAAATCGGGTTCTTGTCATCAGCAGAAGTCGGCTTGCAATAACTGCCTTTAATTGTTTTGGTCTTTGGCCAATCAGACTGATGTCTTTAATCATTGGTGCTTGCACTTTTTGTACTTGATTTTGTACTTGAGCTTGTGTTGCTTCACTTTTTGAAGCTCTTTACCATTCGATAGCCACTAATGGGTGCAAGAGTAATCCAAGATTGTGTATTGTGAATGATCTTGTGATGGGTCTCTAGCTCATAAACCCACTTCTTATCTAGCTTTAGAGTGGTCCCATTGAGCATGCCAAAAAAGGAAATGTTGATCTCAAAAACTAACACTTAGGAGATATAACCTTGGGAATTTTTGTTAATGTGGGACCAAATTGTTATTGACAAAACAACCTACAGGATTTTAGAATTTGACTCTTCATTTTAACCAAGGGGGAGAAAAGAGGAAGAGATAAAATAAAATGCATACAAGCAACCATTCTAAGGTGATGTGCCAAAAATATTAGTGTACCTATCCCTGACAGTGCATAATATAGTGTAGGCCTTCAAAATATTACAAACAAATTAAAAGAGCATGCACATGATTTAGAGTTTGTAATATAAAAAAAAGCCAATACTATAGAATAAAAGAACAAAAATAATAGATAGCAATTGATTCCACATAATTTAACACAGAACACCAAATCCTCTTCACTATTGGGCAGAGTAAATTACAAAGGCCCAAAGGTATATTATAAACCATTCAATCCTTCTCATGAGGGGAACTTGCTAAGGTATTATAGTGAAAGAAAAAAATTGTTGCTATCTCTATTCAAAACTAAAACTATTACAATATGTTCTCTTTGGTGATTCTTATTATTTTTTAAAATATGATCAACCACACAATACAATGCCCCTCAAGGCCTTAAAATAACTTCTCCTTCAACACTAAAAATTATGATAATAGAAAAGATTCAAACTTTCTCATCCATGGACATTTCCATCATGGCAACCATTGAAATGACCTAACTGGGCAATCATAAGCAGTCGTTCATAGGCGGTAATGGTGCCATTTATCTCTCCTCAACCTTTCATTGTAACTACTTGCTCACTCTATCATTAAGTTGGCCAATGATAGTTCTCTATCAAAAATATGATCCTTTGCTCCTCATAAAGTGTGTGGGCTCGTCATGTGTCAGCCTCCTTCCTTACCGTATGGTGGACCCACCAAAAGTCCCTCATTTGGGTGGTGTGTGAAGTCGCCACATGGTGCCTCAACACATTGCACTATGATGTTAATCCTCTAGGCTCAATAGGAGTTACACGGCTTTGACATGTGGATCACCTTCATGTAAACTTTGAACTTAAGAACAATGAGGTCCCGCAAATAAATCCCAAATGCCCGAAATTTAGGGTCTGCAAATCTAGGAAATGAAGGTTGACTCCAGACTAGTGCAAAATCTTTGAAAGCTTTAGAAGAGGCATTGTTTCTAACAATACCTTGGAAAAAAAACCTCCAACAAAATAAGGTTGTGGTAGACAATGTCTACAAGGTAATTTTTTTACACTTATACACTACAAAAATTCAAACCCAACTCAAGTACTAAGAAAAATCCTAAACCTAATTCCAAAAATAAGGAAAAACATAGACCTAACTCAAAAAACAAGAAAAATATTAAACCTGGTATCTTGAAATTAATTACATCAAATTCCAAATTTTTTTGAATAAACAATGAAATATGCAATTTGACAAAACCCTAAAATCCATCACAAACTAAAATCTCCCACAACTCATAATTTAATAAATAAATAAATAACCATAAAGATCCACTTACCTTTGTACATAGCAATTATCCACTGGGCCTCTCATCAAAATCATCACTTTATCTCCAAGATAAGCCAAGAAGTGTCATGGAGATTTTTTTGGCTAGTTTGGATTGGATTGGTGGGTAATGTGGGTGTCACAAAAAAACACCTCTAGAAATATAGATTGCATCCTTTTGATTTTCCACTAGACCAAAAAGTAATCTAAATGAGAAAGTTGCATTGATTATTTTCTTCTACTCACATTGCTTCTAATCTATAAGAGCCTTTGAGCAACTATAGCCTAAATTTATGAACCCACTACAATTATTCTCAAGAGTAGCAAGAGGAAATTTTTATTTTCCTCTCTCAAAGAGGATAGGCAAGCCAATTGATAAAACACAATCAAAATTTTGTTTAGACTTTAAATCCAAGCACCACAAAAGGATTAAGAATGCACAATATAGACATGCAAACATAGCTAGAGACAAGTGACATTAAATGAACACTATTTGAGACATATTGGCTTCAAACTTTCCTATAATAGATATTTTTATCATGTATTTTTCTTATATTTTTAAATATAATCTAGGAATTTTTTTAGTTAGACACAAATAATACATAAAGATCTACACTATTGAAATCCAAACCATGAACATTAATTAGTTTAATTTTCATCTTTCTCTTCTTATCGACCGGGTTTTTTTCCATACTTTTTACATGCTAAATCATTTTTTTGCAAAAAAAAAGGACAAAAACCAATCAAACATTAGAATTAACCTTTTTCCACCAAAAAAAATATGACAAATAAAAAAAATTAGAAACCATCATTTTCTCTAACAATATTTAATTAAAAAGACTAATAAGAAAATGGTAAGTTAAAAACAAAGACTAAAATAACCATCCATTACAATTTTTAATATAAGCATTCATACAAGGCAAAAATAACCTATCAAATCAAAGGTGGAAGCCCTAGTATTTGACTAAAAAGGCAATTCCTTAATTATTTTTCCTAAGACTAGTTGGATGAAATTTGATTCATTTAGGGTCCACATGAGCAAGTGTGTTATGGATCCACAAACACTTCACTATAGTGCGACTTTAGTCAAAAATTCAACAACCAAGAAATGGCGGGAGCCAAATCAAAATGGAAACTGATTCAGAAACTTGTGTAATTTCCCAACTTAGTTCCTGTTCTGATTCCGATTCCGCCAACAAAGCTGAAAACAAAACCAAACACAAGAAAAAAACAAAAATACTAAAATAAAGAAACCTAACAAAATGACTTAATCTAAAACCAAAGTTCAAAAAGCGGAGGCGGAGACGGGATGGATTCTGATTTTTCAATTTTGAATAAACACTGACTTAACGTCCACTCCAGCTCTGGCTCCAACAAAGACAAAACAAAAGTTCAAAAGAAAGACTGTCGGCAAGGGGCCCCGAACAAGTTTTGATTGAAGTTTTAGAACCCGATTTGGTTCCAGCTCCGATTTCAACAAAGACTAAACCAAAATAAAACAAAGTGTTGGAAGCAAAAAGACTCCAGACTTTTTTTCAAAGACAACAAAAGATAAAAACACAAAAGGGGGGCCCATTTCGACCAAGGAAAAAGATGGGGTGGTTATGCAAGGCATAACACTTCTCACCCTTGGTGACAATTTCTTTCCAATATACACCTTTTTTGGTGATGCCTTTGTTCCAAGGTTTATCTCCTCCAAGTCATCACGGTGAGAAGTAGCACAATTAGCCTTCGTCCTATCCTGATTATCAAATACAGGTTAATCACGATGAGAAGTAGCACAATTAGCATGTACTTTTCTATTTTCATCTCCTTGAGCTTTCAACCTGTTTGTGCCTCTATTTTCTATAGATTAACCAACTTTTACAGGTTGAAGTAATCAAGAAGTGAAGGAGGAAACAAGGAGAAGTTCTATGATGGAATTATCACATGATTGTAACAAGTTTTTTTAAATACTTTGGGAGCAATTATAATCCCATTTTACAAACTTTGTTATCTTTAGCTTTTAGGACTCAAAATTATTTTTGTTTGGGTTTTAAAAAGAACAAGCAAAGGGGTTAAAAGGAACCTTAGGAACTTACTAGAGTTGGTTTTGGGATTTAAGAATTGAACAAACAAACTTCACATTTCATCTTGGTGTTATTAAAAAGAATCCATTATTGCTTTATGGTTTAAAATGAACACGTGTATTCTTTGTTTTGTAATCTCTTTTACAAGTTAATATCATTTAAAAGGCTTATGCACTTCTCTCGCGCTTCATAGCGATCTTGAGAATCAAAAGTATTTTGATGATATTAAGTTGCATAAAATATTGCCTCCACATTTCAATTTGGGCATTAAAAAATTGAACAAATCTTTCTAGTGTGAGTTAGGTATATCGTGTGTGTTCTCTCTTTGTTTACACAAACAAAGATTGATTGAACTACAGATGTGGTTTCTCGCTATTGTTTATCTTTAGAGGGCCTGTCTTGGTGGGAGAAAGTACACACCCCAAGGGAATGACCCAACCGAGAACACACTAAAGCCAAGCAACTTCCACCCGGTATATAAGTGTGGGTACTTGAGGAAAGTTCAAGTATCACGAAGATTGTTCCGACAAGAAGGGAAACAATGGTCTCTTGCCGTATGGATGATCCCCATGAATGAAATTCCTATACTAGATCCTTTGTTATAGTGAGCCAAATCCCTATCTATTTTTTGGTGCAAGAATGGTCGTTTTGAAGCCGTCCCACATACTTGTGGTTCAAATAGAGATGAAAATTTTGTCATGAGAACTGAAGCTTAGCTGACCCCAGAAGTGTGTGCTGTGAAATGGGGAGCTAGTGTGATCAAGCTTCTAGTCATCCACTTTGACTAAGCACATCTGGATTTATCTAAGTGGGAATTCAACAAATATTGTCTCTTTTTATCCTAGGGTTGTGCATCATTTTGAAATCAAAACACTTTGGTTGGATCTAAAACACTTGAAAACAAACATTCACAAAATCCTCAAAATTTGAAACCCTTTGGGAGGAGAAAATATATTTGACAAATCCAAGTGTTATTAATTTCCCTAAGGATTCCATCCTTAGAGGCTTCTAGGCATTTGGATTTACATCTTAATTTGCTCTTACGAAAGTCAACATTAAGAAACTATTGCCTTAATTTCTTGGATTTCCACATAATGGACCTTGTGGGATGAAAAGAAATTAGGACATTAGACATTTAGTTTGAAACCTAATCAAGAAAGGGTTTGAGGTAAAATTAATCAATCTAAGCAAGATAACATACAATTGAACATCACATGTGCTTGATCCCATGATTTCCCGAAAAGTCAAAATTCCTAAACAAAGTCGTCACAAGTTCCTTAGTCCAAAAGATTGTGAGGAACGTCTTTCAAGACTTCACAAAGTTGGAGAAAGGTTGGTCTATAATGTTTACAAGAAAGCTTCAAAGAACAATCCTAATTTGTACGAATTTTATTACAGTCAAAATCCAAGTCTCTTTCAAAGGTTTGAATTTCTCACATAGGAAGTACAAGCATGTTCTTCAATACCGAGGTCTTGTAGAAAGGAGTTATACTTTTGAATGAAAAGAACTTAACTTTTCAAAGGAAAGGAAAAGCAATCATTAATATGTTTTGTAATGATTTTCTTTTTTCAAGCATGTGTAGGCCTTACTTCCTACTAAGGGGGCAAGGATTTGAAACTTTCCTCATGAATTTTACTTCCCATTAAGAGGCCATGAATTTGGCTTCCATTTCTCTTTCAAGAGATCAACATAAGTAGGGATTGGGGTTTATATTGGTATAATAAATATTAAATATTCTATTTAAAATTATTATAGATAATTTTTTTATAAATTTGTTATATTGTTAAAATAAAATAAAATTATTAAAAGATTGTAATTTATGTTGTAAAGATGGTTGTTGTTGCATCAAAAAATTGATCTGTTAATGTACGATACAATCGTCAGAGTTAATGAATCTATGGGAGGTGGTTAAGTCATGTCACAAACCCGAGCGTTGTGTTGCATAGCACAAGGAGACCAAGGGCGCACACCTTACAACAACCCTCCCACAGTGCAAGCAAGGGGTTCAAATCCGTGACCTAGGCTCCAATACCAATTGTTGCAAAGACAGTTGTCGTTGCACCAAAAGATCAACCTGTTAATGTCTGATACAACCGCTAGAGTTAATGAATATGTGGGAGGCAGTTAAGCCATGTCACGAACCCAAGCGTTGTGTTGCACAGTACAAGGAGACCAAGGGTGCACACCTTACAACAATTTAATTGATTGAGTATAATTAATGTGGATGATGATATTTTTTATATTTTTATTCATCAAAGTTCATTTTTTTTAAGTGTAATTTAAAGGAAGAGGTCAAGATCACATCTTAAGTAATGATGAAATAGATACCTTTCGGACTTTGATCTTCATATAAAAAAATATCAACTTAAAATCGTTTTTCAATACTAATAAATTATTAAATCATTCCAATTTATTTTTTAATTTTAATTAAAAAACTATTTCAAAAGATTAAAATACATTAAAAACTATCCATTATAATATTGACTATATTTGATAGATGCAATGATCATACCCATTTGCATTAATGAAATTAAAAATAATTGTTTATTTGTTTTCTAATTTATTTTTGTTGGGGGTGGAATCACTAGTTAAAACCTCAAATTTCCTATGTCCTATAAGGAGGTAGGTATTGAATATTATTATTTTTTGTGGGGATAGATTTAGTTCCCTTACGTATCTTATTGGAATAGAGTGGTCATATTCAGATATTCTACTTTATTCCAAAGGCTACTCAAATGGTGGTAAGGTGGCTAATGGCTAGCTTATGTTTTTAGCTTTTCATATATTATATATTTATAAAATATATTAATTATAAAGCTTTTAGAAAAGTATGATAGAGAAATATTATATATTAAAAAATATATAAATAAGAAGTGGGCTAAGTCTTGTAAGGAAATAACTAAATAACTAATAGAGAGAATGGATACAAAATGTTATGTTTTGTTTTATAAATCTAGGAAGAAATTATTATGTTACTCATAATAATTGAAAAAATTTATCTCGAGAGTTGCTTATTTTTAATAAATTTGTTTTAATTAATAGAAAAAATAATAATTGAAAATATTTAGGTTTGGAAGAGAGTTTTTATAGATTTTTTAAAGTTTATTTTTAATGGTAATTTGGCTATTAAAATAGAAGAGGGGGCTCTTGACAAATTATAGGTGTTAAAATGATTTTTTTTTATGAAAATTAAATAAAGAGTTTTATTTTAGATTTTTATTATTATTATTTGAAAGATATTTGATATTTAAATTTTTTTAAATATAATTTTTTGTATGTAATTTTAAAATAAAATTATATTTTATCTATTTTTATATAATAATATTTTAATGGTGAAATTTACATATTCATGTTATTTTTTATTTAGTTTAATGTTTATTTTACTAGAATGATTTAATATAATAATATATTGATAGTCATAGTATTTTTATGTTTGGTTTGACTTATGTGAACTGGGTTAGAAAAATTTCTCCACCCAACTTCTCTCCAATAAAATATGGGTATCAATACTGATTACTCCCATAGTTGTGTCGGTCTCGAGTTTTTTTGTTGGTTCAAGACCGACGTCATGAGAAAGAAATGGATTTGAGCCGATGAAGAACCTAGGAGTCCAGTTGGTGAGGAAATCCCTATCCATATTTACCCTTTCTTTTTTGAAATAAAAAATTTGAATTACATAAAAGATAGTGTAATGAAATAGACTTGATAAAAATAGAGTATCAACAACTAAATAGAATAAAAATAAAATAACATGATACCATAGAGACAAACAACTAAAATTATATAAGGTTACATATCGTTGTGCAAAATAAAGTATCAACCCATCTTAAATAATTGGCAAGCCCAAATTTTCCATGTCATCCATCTCTTGACCAAGACAGATGTTTTAAATATATCTCATGCACTACATCAACAAGTCCCAATAGCCATGAGATTGTTTACCCTTGTTATACTAATTACTATACATTTATAATTCAATCATCATACACTTAATTCCATATATTCACTCTATAATTTAGATTTACCATTTTAGATTAAAAATTCATTTCAAGTGGCTTGCGATTAGCATGAGAGAATGAAATTGAAATTCAAGAAATATAAATTCAAATTCTATATTTTTCTCACTTCTATTAGCTATTATAAGTTGACTTAATGTTAATTTAATATTGTAGCTCGGACAGTTGTTTCTCCAATTCCAAGAATTAGCATTTAATTCTTGAGACTTCTAGATAGAAGTTAGTTAGGTCCAGATATTTAATTATTTAATTAAATAATTGATTCCTCTAGAGACTTCTAGAAACCAGTTAGTTAGGGTTTGTTAGAGTCTAATAAATCTTAGCCATTGATTGAGATTAAATCTTGGCCATTGGTTTTCCAATTAGAATAGTTTAAAAGGGGGTCATCGGGCATTTGGAGAACACATACTGATAGACACAAGTTAGAGAAATATTTGCAGTGATAGCAAGGGCATAGTGATAGCGTTGGAGGCAGCAGCAGTGGAATTTCAGCAGGAGAAATTAAGAGAAGAATATCCGATGAAGAATATTGTTGGAGCTTTGTCAATAAGAGGCAAGCAGTTTCTTTTGTATCTCTTGATTTACTGAAGATTAATATAATTCCTCATCTGCAGTACTGGTTTTCCCTCCGGGGTTTTTCCAGGGACAATTTTTCCAAAAATATTGTGTTTATTAGTTTGCATGTTTTCTTCTCTATTCCTGTGAGTTTTATTTGTGAAGTTACAGTTGTATTATTTTTCAGTATTTGCTGTGAATTAATTTTCGGCAGTCAAATAATCTTTATAGATAGGAGATTTATAATCAGTAACTGCAATAGATTTTTCACATGGTATCAGAGCAGATCTAAGGGCAGAAAGAGCTCAGCGCAGGCATAGGAAGAAAAGGAAAATAGAGGGTTTATAAAACCCAGTTCTACCTCTTCAGTATTATTATTTTTGTTATTACTATTTTTGTTTGAGATGGCCTCAGCAAGTTTAAGAGATCAGGACAGATTGGATGGAGCCACAAATTTTGGTGTCTAGAAAGCCAGAATCTCTTTATTGCTGGGAGAGAATGGTATCAAGGAATATGTTACCAGTGTTGTAGTTGTACCTACAGATCCAGCGGAGCTCTTAGCATATAAGGAAGATGCCAAGGCAAGGAGGTTGATTCTTGATGGTGTTAAGGATCATATTGTTCCACATATCGCAAAGTTGGATACTGCGAAGAATATGTGGGATGCCATTTTGAATCTGTACCAGAATGCTACCACTAACAAGAAGCTAATTCTCAGAGAAAAGTTGAGGAACACTAGGATGAACAAGGGAGAAGACGTTACAAGTTACCTCACCAGACTTAGACTTGTCAAAGATGAGTTGGCAGTTGTTGGAGATAAACCAGATGATGACGAGCTAGTACGGATAGCCCTAAATGGGTTTACTAAGCAGTGGGATGTCTTTGTTCAAGTTATTAATGGATGAGACACCTTACTGAGTTGGGATCGACTATGGAGTGACTTCACTCAGGAGGAGCTTAGACTAAGCCTTGTCAATGGTGCCAACAGTAAAAGTCAGAAAAGTGAGGCAAAATAGGAAAACGTTGCCCTAGCAGGAAAAGGTAAAGGAAAGAAGGGGTCTAGCAAAGGATCAAATTCTAAAGGCAAGAAGAAGAAGAACTTGTCTAAAGTCAAGTGCTACGGCTGTCACGAGTTTGGCCACTATGTCAGCAATTGCCCACAAAAGAAGAAAGGCAAGAAGCAGACGGCAGCTTCAGCAAGTGCAGATGAGCTCTCTAGCAGAATGGAAGATGAATTTGCACTCATAGCTTGTATGGTTAGCTCAACCTCACAAGGTGTTTGGTATATAGATAGTGGGGCGTCATTTCATATGACAGGAGTTAGAGAATACTTCTCTAGTTATAAGGAGGAGGACATCAGAATCCAAATTTCTATGGGGAACATGTCCAAACTAAATCCAGTTGGAAAAGGGACTGTTCTATTGCAGAGGGAGAATGGCAAGTCGATTCCCATTCATGATGTGTTGCATGTGCCAGGCTTGGGTATGAATCTTATTTCCGTATCTGTCCTTCAGGATAAAGGCTACAATGTACTCTTTAGAGGGGAAAATGTGTTAATCAAGCACAAGGATTGGAAATCACCCAAAGCTATTGGAGTTAGGAGTGGCCGACTTTACAAGTTGCAGTTTGATACTCATAAGGCACTGATGAGCAGCAGAAATTCTAGAGATCAAGGAGAGCTATGGCATAGGAGGATGGGCCATATACATCATGGAGCACTTAAATTGCTTCGTGAGATAGTGACAGGTGTTCCAGAGGTGAGCACAAAGCATGATGATGTATGTAAGGGATGTCTGTTGGGGAAGTTTGTGAAAGCAGCTTTTTCAAGGAGTGACACCAGATCCAAGGGTGTTCTTGATCTAGTACATTCAGATATATGTGGACCAATGTCAACGAAGTCTCTCAGAGGATACGAGTACTTTGTTACTTTTATTGATGATTTCTCCAGGAAGACCTGGATATACTTCTTGAAGACCAAGGATGAGGTTTTCAGTCGCTTCCAAGAGTTCAAAGCTCTTGTGGATAATTCGATGGGTAGGAAGATGAAGGTTCTTTGGTCAGACAATGGAGGTGAGTACAAAGGGAAAGAGTTCCAGGAGTTCTGTACCAGGGAAGGAATCAAGAGAGAGTGGACTATTCCTTACAACCCACAATAAAATGGGGTTGCTGAAAGGAAGAATCGGTTTATATCAGAGGTGGCAAGGGCTATGTTGTATGACTAGGATATGCCATGTTACTTATGGGCAGAGGCATGCAGTACAGCAGTATACATACAAAACAAGGTTCCACATAAGGTATTGGGCAAGATGACACCAGAGGAGGCATTCTTAGGGAAGAAGCCAGATGTCAGCCACTTCAAGATATTTGGGAGTTTGGCATATTGTCACATTCTAGGTGCTACACGTTCCAAGTTAGATCAGACTACAAAGAGAGGGTACTTTGTGGGGTACAGCGAGACCTCAAAGGCATATCGGATATTTATTCCAGGGGCCAAGAGGATTATAGTTAGGAATGATGTCAAGTTCATGGAGGACAATGCATTTAGAAGGTCCAGAGATTTGCCAGCAGATGATCAGAGTGAGCAGCCAACAGAAGTTCCAAGGATTGAGCAATCAGATCAGGGACAACGAAGCTCGAGTACAGTGACTAGTACAAGCATAGGCTCAAGTGTTGAGAGTTCACAGAGTATGGAGCAACAGATGTAGTAGATCCAAAAGATGCATCAGGAACACATGGGGGGTGATATTTCATCCTCTATAGTTGGTAGCAGTAACCAACAGGATACTCAGGAGTTTGTGGGAGCTCCTAGGATGAGTAGTAGGCAACGAAGACAACCAGCCAGGTATAATGACTATATGGCTTTAGTTAGTCAGTTGGTAGATAGTGAGCCTTCCAATTATCAGGAGGCCGCACAACAGCAAGTGTGGCGAGATGCAATGGTTGAGGAATATACCTCAATAGTGCAGAACAATGTGTGGGAGGTTGTGCCTAGATCGACAGATAGGGAAATGGTTGGATCTCACTAGATCTATAAGATCAAGCACGGTGCAGATGGTAGCATCGAGAAATACAAGGCAAGGTTTGTGGCCAAGGGTTTCTCTCAGAAGGAGGGAATACACTATGAGGAGACATTCGCTCCAATGGCCAGGTATACTTCTATACGAGCTGTGATCTCTCTTGCAGCACAGATGGGATGGCAGATCCATCAAATGGATGTCAAGACAGCATTTCTTAATGGTGAATTGAAAGAGGAGGTATACATAGAACAACCAGAGGGCTTTGTAGCACACAGCAGTGAAACCCACGTGTGTAGATTGAAAAGAGCTTTGTACGGACTCAAGCAGGCTCCTAGGGCATGGTATGAGCGCATTGATGAATACTTGCAGGGATTGGGCTTTGTGAAGAGTGAGGTAGATGCTAATCTCTACTACTTGGCAGTTGGGGGTGAGATTCTCATTCTTGTTCTATATGTGGATGACTTGTTTTTAATAGGTTCACTAGGGCTCATAGAGGAGTGTAAGAGGGACCTTGCAGCAGAGTTCGAGATGAAGGATTTGGGGCTTATGCACTACTTTCTAGGCATGGAGGTATGGCAGACAGATGGTGAGATTTTCCTTGGTCAAGGGAAATACTGCATTGAAATCTTGAGGAGGTTCGAGATGGAGGATTACAGAGCCATATCTACTCCTATGATCATGAATTGGAAGAAGGTAGACTCATCTAGGGAGAAGGATGTAGACCCCACCTTATATAGACAGTTGATTGGGTCTCTCATGTATTTGGTCAATACCAGACCAGATATATCCTTTGCAGTAAATTCTCTTAGTCAGTTCATGGTTGAGCCGAAGAGAATGCATTGGATAGCGGCAAAGCATGTGTTGCAATATTTGTGTGGTACAATCGAGTATGGGATCAAATATACTTGAAGTGATGGTATCAAGTTGATAGGCTATACTGACGCAGATTAGGCAAGTAGTACAATGGATAGGAAAAGCACTTCAGGGTGTTGCTTTAGCTTGGGATCAGGAGTTGTCTCTTGGTATAGCAAGAAGCAGAAGTCCATGGCCCTGAGTTCTGCAGAGGCAGAATACATAGCAGCTAGCATGGCAACATGTGAGGTGATATGGCTTCGAAAGTTGCTGGTAGCCTTATTAGGTCAGAGGGTTGAGACTACAATGATACACAGTGACAATCAGAGTTGCATCAAGTTGTCTGAGAATCCGATGTTTCATGATAGGTCTAAGCATATAGACATCAGGTATCATTTCATCAGGGATTGTGTACAACAGGGGATTATTCAGTTACAGTATATACCTACAGATCAACAGGTAGCAGACATTATGACAAAGGCTTTGGGGAAGGTGAAATTCATCTTCTTCAGAGATATGTTGGGTGTTATGCAGAACACCTTCCTCGCTAAGAGGGAGTGTTAATTTAATATTGTAGCTCGAACAGTTGTTTCTCCAATTCCAAGAATTAGCATTTAATTCTTGAGACTTCTAGATAGAAGTTAGTTAGGTCTAGATATTTAATTATTTTTTATTCCTCTAGAGACTTCTAGAAACCAGTTAGTTAGGGTTTGTTAGAGTCTAATTAATCTTAGCCATTGATTGAGATTAAATCTTGGCCATTGGTTTTCCAATGAGAATAGTTTAAAAGGGGGTCATTGGACATTTGGAGAACACATACTGATAGACACAAGTTAGAGAAATATTTGCAGTGATAGCAAATAGTCTTGTAGTGATAGCAAGGGCGCAGTGATAGTGTTGGAGGCAGCAGCAGTGGAATTTCAGCAAGAGAAATTAAGAGAAGAATATCCGGTGAAGAATATTGTCAGAGCTTTGTCAGTAAGAGGCAAGCAGTTTCTTTTGTATCTCTTGATTTGCTGAAGATTAATATAATTCCTCATCTGCAGTACTGGTTTTCCCTCCGGGGTTTTTCTAGGGACAATTTGTCCAAAAATATTGTGTTTATTAGTTTTCATGTTTTCTTCTCTATTCCTGTGAGTTTTATTTGTGAAGTTGCAGTTGTATTATTTTTCAGTATTTGTTGTGAATTAATTTTCGGCAGTCAAATAATCTTTATAGATAGGAGATTTATAATCAGTAACTGCAATAGATTTTTCACACTTAACACATGTCGTATCATATTACTATGTCATGGTACTCAAATACATACAATGTGTAATTAATTCACATGTGGTTGCAAGGAAAAAAATATTAGAATAAATTTTGGTTTGTAAAGTGTAATAAAAATTCATATCCACATCATCATATGGGTCATTTACATGTTTCCATATGTGATCTTTAATATCACCTATCATTATTAATTCATTCCAAAAAAAAGGTTTTTCCTAGATGAACCTATTCACCTATCAAATTGAGAAACTGTAACACCCCTCCATTTTGTTTTTTGGATTGGACAGTGTGTCCTTGTTTTGCTTTGATTTGTGTTTCTCGATATTCAGATATTTTATCTTGTGTGTGTATTTGATCGCTATGTATAGAGCGACGAACTATATTATGTGATGTGATTTGGTTTACCTGATGCTTTAGTTTACATGCTTTAATTGGTGTAATGATGTTAGTGGATATAACATGTAATTGTATATGAGATTATTGAATAAGATGGAAATGTCAGTTTTGATGAGTGTATTGGTGAAAGGGATGGGTTCACATCACTCGCTTGCAAGCGCCCTGCGAATCCGAGATTTCTTCACGGTGTGTATTATATGCTAGTTATATTATATGATGTTTACTTGGTTTTCAAGTTGTAGGTACATGACATCGACTCCACTTAGTTTCACAGGTTTGAGCATGTTGATCCAACGGTTAAGTTGAATAGGAGATAGTAGCTAGGTAACTTGTGTCAATTCTACACCCTAGCCATAATGTGTCGTCAATTGTGTTTGTGTTGAGTCGTTGATTGCCTTGTTTTAATGTTATTTATTTCTGAAAGGATTCTTGTTTTGGAAATAGATATTTAGAATAATTACATTAAATCATGTTGATGGTTAATTAATTTAAATTATGCAATGTGGATAGAAGTTTATATTTAAATTAATTAATTTAATTTAATTTATTTAATTAATTAAATTTAATCCAAAGGGTTGAATTTAATTATTAAATAATTAAATGTGTGATTGAGAAAATTAAAAGAAAGAAAAGAATTAAAATTAATTTTGGAAGTTTATTTCAATTTTTGGGAATGAAATTAGAATTAGAAATTGAATTTTAAAAGGAAAGTTAGTTTTCAAAATATTGGAGTAATATAATATTTAAAATTTATATATTGCATGCAAAATTAGATTTGGTTGTTGAAGATATTTTCAATTATGGCAACATGTGTAACTTTAATTAATGAGAAGAGTTTGTTAAAAATTCATTCACGGAGAGAATTTCGGAGAGGGAAAAGCTTCTTTTGGTGTGAGAGGATATTTTTGGGAAAAATTGCACAGAGGAGGGTTTGAAGAAATTTTTGGCTGTAGAATTGATTTGGAAAATTCTGTTGGAGTTTCGTTGTGCTTTTGGATTGTTTGCTTGCTTGGATTCACTGCACAGTTGAAGAGAAATTATGAGATCTTTGGAGGAGGCTCTTCAAAAAAAAAAAACTTCTTTGCCTATAGCTTCAATACCAAGTTTTATTCTATGATTTACTGTTCTTGTTTTGTTAAATCGAATTTTGTAGTGAATAAGGGATTGCCTGGTAAATCCTTTTAGGATTAAAGATTGCTATTTGAGAATATAAATAAATTATTTAGATTTTGGAAGTTTTGTTTTTTCCTGTGAAATTTCTTCAGGGAAATTGTGAAAACCTCTATAGAATTTAATTTACTTGAGGAAATGGTTATTTTATGCTATTAAATCAAACTTAGAGGTTAAACAACACGTTTGGATCTGTTTTAGAAAATTTGAAGCTCTATAGAAAATCAATTTATTTATTAAACCTTGCAAAAATTGTAGTGGATAAAACTAGAAGATTTGAAAGCTTTTGGGAGTAACTTAGTTTCCTTTTAGTTTTATTGTTCTTTTAGTATTTAAAGAAATCAAGAAACTAGATTAAAAGAATCAGTGTTGGAACTCTGTGAAATTTGTTCCTTGAAAAAAAAATTGCATAATTTCACCTATAGGTGAATATTTTCTTAAAATTTCTCCAATTTATGTAATTTGGTAAATCAGTATATATATATATATATATATATATATATATATATATATATATATATATATATATATATATACAATGTTTATGTTATTAATATACTGATTAAAATATTGTTTTTGTCGTCCGTACGGCGTCCATGGTTAAGGGTTTGAGATAACCGAGGTTTTAAATTAAATTTTTACCAGATTATTGTTTGTTTATATTCCAACTTGGTGGAAGGGGAGGCGTGGGAGGCCCTGCCTCCACAGCCGCCCCCATGAGGGGACGACTGTGGAGGGAGACCTCTGTAGCCTCTCCCCATCATTTGTTACGGCACGGCCTATGGTAGGAGAGGGTCGGTGGGATAGCCGCCCCCTCCTTGTAGTGCTAAGAGGTCAGCAGATATACCTCATTCGTCCACCCTTTCCCCAATGAAAATGCGTTGGGGTTTGTTCTTCTCTCCTGTGATCAAGCAAAGAACAATGAACCCTGACTTTGTTCGCCCCCTCTCCTCTCAGCATTTGAATGGAACTTATTTTATTCCATTTTTTTTTTGTATTTTGACAATGTGATTAACCTTTTTAGGTACGGTTGGAGAGTTTAATAATATTTATATATTATGTGGTTGTTATATATATACTAGGTATATATATAAGTTGGGTTAAATGTTAATATGGTTATATATTTACATATACTATATATATGTGGTGATTAGATATTGCATATTATTTCAATATGTTTAATTTAGAAAGTTTAATAATAAAGTGTATTTTATTTTGGGTTAAAAATTTGATGTTTTGTAAATATTAGTAGATATATTTAATGTATATATACAAGGTATATATAGTTAAATATATTACTATATATTTAATATATATGCATCAGTATTTTCAATTAGGAGTATAATCTATATTTATTTATTTTTATTTAAGTGCATGTAATTTAGTTCTGAATGAAGATTTTAAAAGATAAGATTTGAATGCATGGTCAAATAGATATGGAAAATATATTTTAAATTGAAGATATTACATGTTTTAAATAGAAAATTGAAAGAGATATAGGTTTTTGGAAAGAAAATTGAAAAGATTATTTGCAATAGCTTTATGTTGTATTAAAAGTAAATTAAAGAATTGTTTATTGATGAGGCAATTAATTATTTTATTTATTTATTTTTGTTAGAGCAATTAAATCATTGTGATTGGAATATGAAAGAGATGTGGATTTAGGATATCCAAAAATAGTAATTTTCCTTGTGATTGCTTTAAATATTTTATTTTCTCCGTATTTCGTAAAGGGAAGTGAGTTTAATTTTTTTAGACGTCCAATTATGAAAGAGGAAATAGGGTTATATGATTATTTCAGATGATTTAGTTATCGTGCCTTTGACTTTGTCAACGTTACCTAATGAATGAGTATGGATTTAAGAAATCCAAATACTAGATCTGATTAATGACTTGAATGCTTTTGTAGCTATGTTGTCAAGCTGCATTGTGGGGATAGGGGATTAAGTGTTATTTCAAAAATTGTAAGTCTTCCAAAGGATCTTAGAAGATGAGGGTTGTCAATTCTTTATGTCAACCAATTGTTTTTCCCTTGGGTAGTGCATGGTGTATTTTCAGTAATTTACCCGGTTTCCACTAACGGGGATGTTTTGTACCTCCTGTGAAAGGAGTGGACTTTGTGTTTTGTTGACTCTAAGATGTTTGGAGTGAATTCTATTATTTGTTTCCTCCTAGAGCTGGAGTGGTTGTTTGATCCAGTTTGTATGCACTTGGGTTTCCCTTGGAGTGTAGTTTTGTATGGTGTGTTTTCCATTAGAAGAGTGGCTTCTGTTAGGCGCCGAAGCCCAAAGAGGTAAACCGGGTAACCTTTGGAAGTAGTTTAAGTAAGTGATAACTAAATTAATGTACTTAGATGATTAGGATGCATTTCACACTAATCAAGATAATTTATCCTCACTCATAGACACAAGGGCTCGTTTAGACTTGGGATGAGTGAGAAGGCTTGAAATGGCATGGTCATCTATCTTGTCCTTACGAGAGGTATTTGATGCCGCATGAGTGAGCATGAGGGTTGGGGTTCAATTGAGGTCACCAGGAAATCCAGAGCCTATGAAGAATGCCCAGAGGAGATCTCATGACTAACTATGTGATGGCACTCTATCTAGGACAATAGTTGTTTATTGTTTTATGTGTATGGTTCTCTGAACATGCTTGATATATTTTATGTCTGAAAGCAATGTGACCTATGTTAGTGATGTTGAGTTGTACTTGTGTCATTCATTTATTTGGTTATGTTAGTATGAGTCTGCCTATGGTTAGAGGTTGTAGATCTTTGTCCATGTTACTTTGTTACTATCTCCTAGCATGGGGGGTGGGCCTTCGGGTACCACTTGGTTGGGTGGAACATGCACTATACACCGTTGGGTCCCCATTTATCTTCAGTACTTGGTGGTGAGACATCCAGTTGGATAGCTCGCGAGTTCTTGTGTTTAATTCAAGCTTTGTAATATTTCATTTTGTATAAGTTATTTTATCCCTCTTATGTTTATGAGGTGGAATTATGTAATTATAACACATTTGTACTATTGCCTCATTCCGGGAATGAGTGATGTAACTATTTGATTAAAATGATTATGAAATTGTATCTTGGATGTTTATCTTATTATGTTATGTGGTATCCTTTTGTTGTATGATGCTTATATCAAAAATTTATTTAATGCTATGGTTATATGTTGTTGTATGTGTGGGTTTAAGTAATCTTAGTTATGTAGCCTTAGGGGATGTTAACGATTGCAGATGAACATGTATGTTTAATTCACTTTTTTAAAAAAAATTAGTACGCTTTTATCATGAATTGAAACTTCCTCTAGGGTTGCGTGGCAGGGCATTACAAAAACTCTTATTATTGTCCTTAGACACCGCCTAAATAAATTTAAATAGAAAGAAGACAAAATTGAACATTTTTAGATACGTATTCAAGCAACTCATTCTCATGTGACATATATCATGTATTTACATTCAATTAGATTGGCAATAATCAATATTGTATCTATGACATTTAGATTTGAACTATGGGAGAGGACACGGTACCTAAGCATGTTCCAATAGTTGTTATAGCAGTTGTTGATTTAATGCCCGATATTTTTAACAATATTGGACCAATAGTTGTGACTTTAAGGTTGTTAGTGTTGATGTGGCATCACATGATTTGTTGTTTTTAGATCTAAGGATGATGTGGTCCTGAAACCTTAGTTATAAGCAAGGGACTTGTCAAGTAAGTTGTAAAAAATTTGGAGTGATTTAAAATTTTCACGTTAAGATTTTGAGAAGCGTGAAATTAGGGTGCTCAACTATTGAATCCTCTCCCTATAACAATTTTTAAAATCACGTAAATTTTAAGATAACTATCAAACCAAAAACACAAATTTTTTTATATAATAATAAATCTATTATATCAATATTAACTTTAAAATTAAATATTATTATCCTTTATATTTAATTATCACTTTGATTTTAAGTTAACTACTACATCAAATAATAAATTATATCATTCTATTAATCTTTATTATTTATGTCGTATGATTATATTTCATTATAAATGTGTAATTCTACTCATCTTAAGCATGAAATCATTTGAAAAGTAAACATTTGAACTAGGATTAAGTTAAGTAAACTAGATTAACCTTGGTTCAATATGGTATATAAATAATAATAAAATAAAATAAAAACCGGGGGTTTCATCTATGCTTTAGTTGCTATTGGTACATATTTTTATTAAACTCGAGAAAATAATTGACTTTTCTAATGTAAATAAAATAGTTTTGTAATGCTTCTAGATATAATGTTTTCATGTCTATAAGTAAGCGTTTCGTAAGAAGTAATTGCCCTAACTTGTTATTAATTAGTTTTTTTTAATTATATAATATATGTTTATGTTTAATTTTGTGCTGGGTTATGGTAATGTAAAATTCTATATAAAATTTAAGGTAGGGTAGGTTTGTTTTATATATTTGTATTGAAGTTTATTATAAATTTTAAATTTTAATAGCATAGTTTTTTTTGATGTAGATTTAAAATTGATGTTTTGTTTTTATAATATGAATATTTTTATGTGTTAATAATGTTATTAAAAAAATTGAAATCTAAATTTAACATAAAATCATTAAGATATATTAATTCACAATAATTTTTAATATATTTTTATTAAGGATATGATTGTCACAACATACTATTTTTACATTATTAATATTTGTTCGCGCAAGGATTATGATTTCTTTCTTGTCTATATGTAACTTCAGTATTCATGTTATGAGTTTCTTAATAAAAAAAAGTCAATGTCGTACCGTCTGATAAATTGTCTTTTTATATAGTAAATGTTTCTATTCATTTTTTTAATATTGTACATATTAATATATGTATTATTGTTGATTTTGTGAATTTCATATGCAATTTAATATCTTAATTATATAAAGGCTTCTTTGATGTTCATCACACCTTGATATTCACTATCTCAAATAATTGATTTCATTTATCACGTGCTAAGAATACCACTAACAAATTTTAATTCAATATTTAACTAATATCCAATGAGATTTATCCCAACTATATGACAACCATTGACTCATGGATATTTATTTATATTACCTTTATAAAGTAATGATGCATATCATTTTATTCTTTAATATTTAATGTATGTCAGCCAAGACCACAACACACTATTCTTTTATTTTTAGTTCTTGTTGTAAAAAAGATTGTCTACTAATATCACAACACACTATTAATTTCTTATTTTACATACAACTTCAATACTCATTCTATGAGTAAGTCTCTCAATAGAAAGTTGTTGTCTTAACCTAATATTATTTTCTATTTTTATTTTATATATATATTTCTAGATTCATTTGTCTCGTGGGATATGGTGTTGTGAAAAGAAATAAAATTATATGATAATTTATGTTGTGTTACACTTGTTCCATGTGTTAGTATACATTTATAGTAATTGATTGTAAATTTTAGTTATATATCTATGCTTCAATAATATTGATCTTGATTTAATAACTAGCTTATCTATCTTAATATATTAAGATATATATATTATACGCCGAGAGATATCATTATCTCGGCGTTTTTTTTTTTTCTTTTTTACTTTTTAGAATTTAAAAAATACGCCTCGATAATGATATCTCCCGGCGTATAATATATAGATCTTAATATATTAAGATAGATAAGCTAGTAGCAGTCGTGATGTACGTAACACATTGAATAAATTAATATATTTAGGGTTATGATTAGAGTTAGCATTTATGATTAGGGTTTATGTCATGGTTAGGGTTAGCATTAGGGTTAGGGTTTGGTTTAGATTTATTATTATGATTAGGTTTAGGGTTTAGTGTTAAGGTTGGGTTTATGGTCATAGTGTTAGAATTATGTTAGGGTTAGGGGTAGAATTATGGTTAGGGTTAGGGTTTGGATTATAATTATAACAGGTTTTAGGTTAGGAATAAGGCTTTGGTTAGTGTTAAGGGTAGGGTTGGAATTACTATTAAGGTTTGGATTGGAATTATAATTAGCGGTAGGGTAAGGATTTATATTTGGTCAAGGCTATGCTTTGGGTTAGGGTTAGGGTCAAAGTTAAGATTAAGGTTAAGATTATCATTAGGGTTATGATTTGGTTTGCGATTATGATTATGGCGAGGGTTAGGGTTTAGACTTATCATTAGGGTTATAGTTAGCATTAGGGTTTAGTGTTATACATTGAATAAATTAATATAATTAGCGTTATGATTAGGGTTAAAATGTAGGGTTATGATTTATATCACAGTTGGGGTTAGCATTAAGGTTAAATTTTATATCATGGTCATGGTTAATTATTATAATATAATATTAAATTATATTTCGATATAATATTTGAACCCTAACCCTAACCTTTATATGGCTAATTGAGCTTGAACCCATAATTGAACTCTACCCTAACTTTAATTGAACTTGAATCTTGATTAAACTTGAACCCATAATTGAATCCTAACCCTTATTAAAATCAAACCCTAACCCCAAGCTTTATCATAGATCCCTAACCTTAGCTAAACCCCAACCCTAATTAAAGCCTAATTATATCCATTATTGAAGCCTAATTGAATCTTAACCCTAACCTAATCTAACTCTAACCCTAATTATACTTGAACCCTAACCCGAACCCTAACCCTAACCCTAACCAAATTGAATTCCAACCCTAACCCTAATCCTAACCTTTACCATTATTAAATATTATTCCTTATTGAATTTTAATGCTAACCCTAACTAAACCTTACACTAACCATAACTAAACGATATCACTAACCTTAATATAAACCTATCCCTAACACTATTTAAACATATCCCTAACACTATTTAAACACTAACACTAACCCTATCCCTAATTAGACCATAATACTAAACCTAACCCTAATTGAACCATAATACTAATCGTGATCCCAATATAAATTGAAACTCAACCTTAATTTAACTCTCAGAACCCTAATCTTGATCTTATTTAAATTGTAAAACTAACCCTAACCCAAATCTTTATCAAAAAATTATAACTGTGACCCTAATTGAATCCTAATTGTACACTAATTAAACCCTAACCCTAATTGAATTATAACTAAACCCTACTTCAACCCTAAGCCTGATTAAATTATAATCCTACCCTTAACCCTTACCTTAATTGAACCCTAACCCTAATTATAATCTTACCCTAATTCAAATATAACCTTAACCTAAACCCCCGTAATTAAACCTTAACCATAATTAAATGCTAACCCTAATTGAACCTCGAGCCTATCCTTAACCCTTACCATAATTGAACCCTAATAGTAATTAAACTCTAACCCTAATTGGACTCTATGCCTAGTTAAAATGTAACTCTTATTACACTCTAATCCTTATTGGATAATAATTCTAATTGAACCTTATTCCTAACCCAAATAATATCCTTATTAAACCCTAATCCTAATCTAAATTGAATATGAACCCTAATTAAAATTTGATTAAAACCTAACCCTAATTGGTTTCTAACCCTAACCTTAAACCATAATTAAATTTTACCTTAACCCTAACCCTAATTGAATTTGACACCAACCCTAACCTTGAACCTTATTGAATCTTATGTCTAATTAAATTGTGATCCTAACCCTAACTAAACCCTAACACTAACCTAATTAAACCCTGTCACTAACCCTAATATAAATCTAGCTCTTATGCTACTTAAAACTAATAGAAACCCTATCCCTTACCTGACCATAAAATTAACCCTAACCCTAATTAAGCCCTAATACTAATACTAACCCCAATATTAATTGAATCCTAATACTAATCCTAACCCCAATATTAATCAAACCCTAATATTAATCCCATCCCTTACCTGACCATAATACTAATCCTAATTGAACCCAAACTCAACCCTAATCCTCACTAAGCAAGCCTAACCCTAATTAAATTGTAATCTTAACCTTAACCCTTACCCTAATTAAACCCTAACCCTAATTAAAATCTAACCCTAATTGAATGTAACCCTAACCTGAACCCTTTCCCTAAGTGACCCTTAACCATAATTCAACACTAACCCTAAATGTACCCTAACCCTAACCCTTACCATAATTGACCCTAACACTAATTAAACTCTAACCCTAATTGGACCCTAACCCTAACTAAACATTAACCATAATTAAACCCTAACCTAATCCTTATTGGACCTTTATTCTAGTTGAACCCTCATTGAACCTTAATTGTAACCCTAAGAAAATCCTTATTTTATTAAATTTTGGTTAGTTTTATGGTTGGATTTAAGGTTATAGTTGGGATTAGGGTTAGGGTTAGGGTTAGAGTTAGGATTAGGGTTAGGGTTACTACAAGAGTTAGGTTAGCTTTATACTTACAGTTAGGGTTACAATTAGTGATAGAATAAGAGTTAGGGGTAGGGTTAGATTGAAAATTAGAATTAGTGTTAGTTTTAGGGTTGAAGTTAAGATTAGGGTTAGGGTTAGATATTGATTGAATTAGGGTTGGTGTTAGAAATTGTCTTACTGTCAAGGTTAGGGTCAAAGTTAAAAAAAAATAGCATTAATTTTAGGGCTAGGGTTATAGTTAAGGTCGGAGTCATAATCCATGTTAGAGTTAAGTTTAGGTTTAGGAATAATGATAGGGTTACAATTAGAATTAGTGTTAGGGTTAAGGTTAAGGTTGGACTCAAGAATATGGTTAAGATTAAGGTTAAGGTTATGGTTAGAGATATATTTAGGGTTTAGAGTTAGGAATGGAGTTAGAATTATTAAATCTTAATCTATTCCTAATAATAATTAAACCCTAACCCTAATTATACCATAACCCTAACTAAACACTAACCCTAATTAAACCCCCACTTAACCTTAATTGAACCCTAACTCTAATCCTAATTAATTCTTAATTGAACCCTAATCCTAATTGAACCCTAACCCTAACCATAACCCTAACCTTAATTTACCATATCCTTAACCCTAATTGAACCCTAAACATAACCCTAACCCCAAACCTGACCCCAATATTTATTGTAGAACCCTAATCCTATCCCTAACCTTAATTCTATCTCTAACTCCATGATTTATCCTAGAACTCTAACCCTGAAACTAACACTAATTGAACCATAACCCTAACCCTAATTGAACCCTAACTCTAACCCTAACCCTAATTATACCCTGACTCTAACCCTAGCCCTAATAGTACCCAAAGAAAAACTATACCTAAACCCTAATTAAAACAAATCAAAACCCTACATGAACCCTAATAAAATCCTAACCCTAACCCTTACCCTAACTCTATCCTAATCTTAAATCTAACCCTAACACTAACCCTAACACTAACCCTAACCCTAACCCTTATGCTAACCCTACCCAAACCCTAATTCAACTCTAACTTGAAATGAATCATAGCCCTAACCTTAGTTGAACCCTAACCTTAACTCTAACCTTAATTCCAACCCTAACTCTAACCCTAACCATGATCCCAAGCTTAAAGTACACATGCTTTTCGTATATCAAATTTGATAATTGAATATATGCTAAATACATATTTTTAGTTTGAAAATGTGTTCTTATATACAAACCATGTTAAATATGTTCTTTTGTTGCATTGAAAATCAACATCCATGAAAGGAAGAAACCTTAAAATGAATATTTCACTTATGTATGTTACAAATTGATTAAAGAAATAAACCTCTTGACATATTTTAGAAATTATAAATTTTAATGATGATGTCTAAACTTATTCCCCACAATGTTAAAAGGCAACTGTTAACTTTTTTGTTAAAAGATAATCCATAATTATACCCAAGATTTATTAAGAAAAACTAATTCCATATTTATACTCATTTCCACTTATGTTACTCTAGTTCATATAAAAATTTATATTGCATTGGATTACAAGCCATCTTATGTTAATTTCCTTGATTGTTTGTTTGCCCAAGCAATGTGAGACTTGGTGATGTCCATTGTATTTCTTATAATCTTGTGATAAATAAATATATAATAAATTATTAAATAATTTTTTAAATATTTTATGATTAGTAAGTTATATTAATTATTTTTTATATGATTGATCTACTTAACACACATTTAGATGATGATCACATTAATTAAGCATCAAAAAATTAGAATAAGACTATTTTAAAACTTACTAATTATATATGCTAATAATACTATAAATTTCAACATATGCTTCTTACCCTTTGAAATAATATTCTTGTGATCTTATTTAAGAACAACTGTTTTGGTGCCTAGCATGGTTGCCACTCCATTAAATGACTTATGTTACATTGATAAATTCATTGTTCATTACTCTAGGTCATTTCATTTTGCAAAAATGATCTTCACACCTACAAAACAATCCCTTGTCTATGGCTTCAACCTTTTTATGTGAATTGAATCTAACTTCATTATATCTTTATATGAACTTGCTCACTTGAAATATCTTGAAAGGTCTAACATGAAATTGGATGGAATCTATAGCTATGGTTGAATTTTGTTGTGCAAGATTTTTTTTCCTAAATTAAATCTCAAGTTGATTTAATAGTTTCAACAAAAATGAAAACATTCTATGCAACCATAAAAATGTCTAATATGTTCTTACTAATGTAAATTATGATTCTATACTTTGTAGTGACATACAATGTACATCGTAGAGCCCTCCCAAGATAAATCTAAAACAAATTGAGGTTATCTATTAATACAATATCCTAGTGTACAAATTTGACTTGCATTGAAATCAAGTATGACTTGTAGAAATGTGATTTACTCAGTCTATGATTGAATTTGAATTTAAAAATTAAGATATTTTTACATCATAATTCTAACCTTTTATTAGTTTTACACTTACAAATTTGATTCAAGATAAAAGATGCTAAAACTAAAGATTAAATCTAAAAAATTTGGATGAACCTACTAAATGCTTTCAAAAATAAGCTTTTCTCACCCTTAAAATTATAAATATTTTTTTCTATACATTTGTAAAAATTAAGATATTCATATTTGAACTCTATAAAAGCACAATATTTAAATAATACCATATTTATAATTTTGAAAAAAAAAAAAGTGAATAGTGGCATTTGTATCCATGGTTAGCATAGTAAACACACTGGATATTAAGATATTCATATGTTTAATTAAATAAAAGTACATTTGAGTTCTAAACATTTTAGTAAGAAAATTATATATTTTTTATATTTAAAAAAGTCTAAAATGAAGATCATAAATAAACATGCGATTTTATTTAGCGCTAAAGTGCTATAAATTTAGTTTGGAGCAAATTATTATTATTTGAGGAGAAATTCAAGATTTTATCCTATTATTGTCTTGGCTACCGATGTGAAATTGTAGGATATATACATGGCTTTGAATTGTAGGATATATACATGGATTTGAATTGGATCTATTTTAAGTTAAAAAATACCTTCCTCTTCTTTTTTTTGTTGCAAAATTTTAGATTGCATTCCATCATAGTTCTTTCAATTGCATTGCAATGTTAAAAGGCTTTCTTTTTAAAAAGGCATTTTATGAAAGTTATTTGATGAGCTTTTGATTGACACAAATGAACACCCTGTCCATTCATCCTCACTTCAACCACAAACTCTGGTCATCATCATCATTGATTCAGAATATGATAGTGGGGAGCATTAGGAAAGAACCTGCAACAACTGCAATGAAATTCAAAATAGTTGCAGATTCAAAACAAAATAATTATGAACATGAATCATTCAAGGATGAAAAAAAGATGAAATAAAGGGAGATTTCCTCTGGGAAATGGTATATATCATATAATCAATAAGCTTCATACATACAATCACACATGATCTTGATCATGGCACAGAGCCTGTTTGCCCTTCCTAGGAAGCAAGCGGGCAACATTTGTAGTAGGCAGTGTATTGTGTCATGGCCAAGTAATCTGAAATTGCATCTTGAAATCAATATCATCAACAAACAATCATTGTTGAGCTTGAAGGCGCCTCTGTATTCATCTTTCAATCAACAAATCAATGCACCTACAAATTACCTTGCAGAGTTCAATTCGGGTCGCCCCACCAATTGACCGGGTGATGAATGGACTCGAGCAACTCCTCACTACCACTGCCTACCATTAATGTTAATTCTCTTTAAATAAAATGTAACGGGTACACTTAAAACTTGTGATATTTTAAAGATTAAACTACAAATAGAGATGCATGCAAACTGTAGAAGCAGACGTCTATTTCTGATTCTGAAAGCACTAATTTTGTTTCATACCTCTATTTCTAATTCTCGAAGCATACATGTAAATAGATCACATAGATCACTTACATGATGTTTTTGAAATAGTTCCTCACCAGACTATAAAGATGGCACTGTCTACAAAATCACTCCTCTTCATAGAATTCGGTGATATGCTACCTCCTAAAGTTTGATATCTATTATACCCGACTTTTCATTTGACCTCCTTGTAATGCAATCCGTTGATGTTTAGCAATGGCTAGAAGAGAGGTAAGGTGAACATAAAATGGCGAGTGGAGACACGAAATACTTCTTCACATATGTTACTGCCATCTCTTTTGATATAGAATTTTCTTCCAAATACCTTGAAATATTTGACTATAGGGATTCTTCTATTCCATAGCTCGTAGGGAGTCTTTGTACTATTTTCTCTTGCCTGAACTTGATTGAATACATATACAGTATTGTGAATGTCTTATTTCCAGTAAACTTCTGGTAGTTCGGCTTCAGTGATCATTAACCTAACAGCTTCTTGAATTGTTCTATTTTTTCTTTCAACAACTCCATTTTGTTGAGGAGTTCTCGAAGCAGATAGCTGTCTCTTTATACCATGCACTTCACAAAACATATTGAACTCATAGGAGGTGAATTCTCCACCTCTATCAGATCTCAAGCATTTAATCTTCAAATTCACTTCATTTTCAACCATACCCTTGAATGCTTTGAATGTATCTAATGCATATGATTTCTCTATTAGAAATGCAACCCATGTGTATCTAGAATAATCATCAATTAAAAGCATAAAGTACCTTTCACCAAGTACACTTCACACTATCATAGGACCACAAAGGTTTGTATGAACCAAATCCAATAATCTAGTAGTAGATTGTTCTCTTGATCTGTAATGACTTCTTGTTTGCTTTTTGAACTAGGAATTCTCGCAGATAGCATTTACAGGCTTTGTAATTCTTGGTAGATCTCTCACAACCTGAACAAAATTGATTTTTTTCCAAGTTATCAAAATTTATGTCACATTCTCCTATGCCATAGCCAACTATCATTTATTTAAGTCATAAAACATCATCCATCAGCACCTTTAATGAATGTTACCTTCATATTTCTTCCCTATAGCAATCAATGATATGTATCTCACATTTCTCATCCTTAAACATAAGATCATATCCTTTTTTGCACATCTGACCAACGCTCAACAAATTATTCCTTAAACCCTTAACATAGTAAACATCGTCAGTATGATGCTTACCATCAAAACTTATTGAACCTATCCCACATATTTTAGCACTAGTATCATCTCCAAACATAACCAAACCTCCCTCATATTTTTCAAGTTTCACAAACTTACTCTTGTCACTAGTCATGTGATGTGAGCAACCACTATCAACTACCCAAAAATTATTTTCCTATTTACCATGTAGGGTAGAGATAACCGTACCTTCAATTGTCTCCTTCTCTTTTTTTTTCTCATTCTCTTTCTCCAGAGGACTTTCTTTTGACTGTCTTTCTAATTTAGTAGAAGTAGGTTCATCCTTAATCACCAAGGACAAGATTTCATTGTCATCCAGATCTTCATATTCTAAATCTTCATCTGAAATACTAGCATTCTCATTCACATAGTAAGCTCTATTAATCTTCTTTCCTTTCTTATTTTTCTCATATCTTTAATTATTCCTTTTAGCTCTTTCCTGACACTTTGTAGCATAGTGACCAATTTCTCCACAACTAAAAAACTTAAAGGGCAATTTACCTTCATACTTATCAGAGCCTTTTCTCATTCTCCTTACAAAGTTAGCTTTGATTTCATCAATTTTTTCTTCATCCAAATCTTCAGTTTTTGTAGCTTTAAAAGTAGTCTTTGTTTTACCTCCACTTCTTAGTTTTTACTTCCTCATCTCATAAGATTTCAAAAATCCTAGCAGTAGATCCTTAGTACAAGTCTTTTAATCTATAGTCTGCTCAATAGCACTCACCTTTTCACTATAAGCATCAGGAAGAGTTTTGAGAATCTTCTTTACAAGTTTGATTTCATCTATAGTAGCACCAAGGGATTGCATCCAGCCACAACCTCATCCAATCTTTGTACATAGGCTTTAACATTCTCATATTTAGACATGTGTAAAAGATCAAACTATGTTTCTAGATTCTGTATTTTTTCTTATTTTACCCTTTCATCACCATCGTGTGCTCTTTCTAAAGTATCCTAGACTTCCTTAGTTGTCTTCAAATTTTGCACCTTAATCAACTTGGAATGTGCTAGACTATTCTTCAAGATAAAATTTTCCTTGTTATTTGCTTCATGTGCCCTGATTTCTTCAAGTGTAATCGTACAATTAGCAGGAGGAGTGTAGGGTTCCTTATAATATTTCTCTACATCATATCCGCAATACTCTAGATATTCTTCCATCAATACTTTCCAAATACCATAATTATTTCCATCAAACTTCAGATAATCATAGATCATTTTTCCAACCATCCTGAACCTTCCTCAAGTGGTTAAGCTCTTCACCAAGAAACCAAGCTCTAATATCAATTGTTGGATAGGACAACTTAGAACGGGGGGTGAATCAGGTGTCATAGATTTAAACCTTAAATTCAATTATTGGGACTAACACATAAACGGATTAAGTGATTAACCATCAAATGCCAATGCGCAAACACAAAAACACCAAATTTACATGCAAAACCCAATGAGGGAAAACCACGGCGAGGATTAAATCACACTATAGAGAATATCAAAATCGATTACAAAAAGGCTCACTCCCTAGAATAAGGCTCATTACCTGAAGTAAGGACTCACTGTCCATAGGGCTCCAACTTGGATGGCTCACTACCACAGAGATACAAAGAAGACTTGTTACAGACAGACAACAATCCCAATGCAACAAAGTATTCCACCATAATCATTGATCCACTTGCATGAATGATAGAGTTTTCCTTCTTCTCACTACATCTGGAAACTCAGAGTTAAGCTTCACACTGATCAACCACACACATAACTCACACACTTTCATAATAGCATCAAAGTCACATTTTCTCTTTCACTTATCTTTCTTCTTTTCTTATGTATGTTTTTCATTGCTAGCGCATTTTGTATTTATACCATCTCCAACTTTGAAAATATACAAAGTCGACCATCCAACTTCAAATTCAAATTAGGTCGGTGCCAAACATCCTAGGGTGGAATTAGAATGAGGGTGACCCAAACACACGCTTCATCGGGACCTATAATAGATCCAACACGCTTCATCAACTTCGAATGTAGTGCTTGACACGCGATTGGAAAAACCAATATAAAACACATAGATCAATTAAGCTCGATGCTTCCAAATATCGAAACCATCTTCAAGAGAACCAGGGCAACACAACTCTCAAACCATAAAGAGAAATTTGGACCAACAACAATTCTTATGGACCTCATCCAGGACAAAAAATATAGTTCACAAGCATCGAACCAACAACCTCAACAGTTGACAACCTGCAATCTTGTTTTTATACAATTTTCTCAATATCCTCAACATATACAATCAACAACAACTAGTAGATAACTAGCTGACTGGTTTGACATCAATGACAACACTTTCATTCCTCTTTCTATTCTTGCAATATTTGGTAGTCCTAATAGAAATTCCATACAAAAATATGTTCATGGACCACCTAGTATTGGTAATGGCATGTAAATTCCTATATTTTGTGCATGGTTTTTAGCTACTTATAAGAATACTTGACATCTTGATACATATCTATTCACTTCTAGTCAATAGTAAATCTCCTCAAGTAGAACTACTATCTTATTTATATCAAAGTGTCCACCCAAACCACCACTATAAATTTCTCTCACAATGTTACCTATCATATATCCAATTGGAATATAAAGTTGTTTTCTTGTAAATTGATAACCATCCTACATAAAATAATTATCATTAATGATACCAGTCTCACTTGCTTAATGATGATTTCCTTGTTCAACAAGTTTTCAAAACTATGGATTAGAATTATACAACTCCTTGATAGTCTCAAACCAAACTACTTCACTAACCATGGTAGCCAATAATGTCACATGCCTACTCTGAGTATTATAAATTTGATCCTATTTTCCTAACATACACTTTAAAATAAAAATGTATTTGTACAAGAAAAAAACTCACTTTGTATGTTTGCTATTTAACTTCTTCTTCTCAATACTTACATATCTTACAACCGCATGATTCATAAATAAAATAAACTCATTAGAAATCAAGTAATGTATCCAATATTATGAATTCAACAATAAAACAAGCTTACATTATTCTTATCATTAATTTTATAGTTTATTTTAATTTAATTATCTCTACCAATTAATTAAATATATTATAAAATACTTAAGTAAGATAGCTATATTTCATTAAAAAAAAAAATTAAAATTAAAAAAAAAATCATGTTAAGAAATTAAAGTTAAGTTACATAAAAAGTAATTCTCACTTGGTGGAGTTCCTACCATGATGACGTAGTATTATGTAAAGTAAACTAGATTAGCCTTGGTCCCACATTGGTTTCGTATTATAATGATTTCCATGTTAAGTCTAATCTACTTAATCTAGATTAATCCTTGGTTTCATTTAAAAAGATAGATTTCATGATGGCTATGGTACTATATCCTTCTTAAACTAAGAGTAAAAATTCAAATGACTTCTCTAATAAAAATTAAAGGTTTTTTTTTTCTAATTATTTATTTGTCTCAATTTGGTATTATTTATTATAATTGTTGTTTTGTTCATAGTACATGTCTATATTTTTGTTTGTGGTGACTAATGGAAATAGAAAAAAGTAATTTAAATTTTATGATATAAAATTTAAATTATATTAGGTTTGTTATATATGTATGCATAAGTATATGTATTATTGTTTATTTATTTTAGGTTAATGGTTCATTCTTTTATAATATAAATGTTTCTCACGTGATAAGAATGCTACTAACAAATTTGAAATATGAACTTAATTAAAAACTAATAAAATGAATTAATTTATAATATTTTTGCAGAGTAATGATGCATATTGATTCTGTTAAAATATTTAATATATGTTTACTAAGAATATGATTGACACAACAGGTTATTCTTATATTATTATTTTCACTATAAAAACTTCAATACTCATAAGTTTCTTAATAAAAAGGTCATTGTCATAACCTCTTATTAATTATTATTCTTGTTTCACAAAGTACATTCTTATATTCATTTGTTTTATATAGGACATGTTATTATGTATGTGTACAGGTGTTGATTAAAATTTTTAATTATATGGAAACTTCTTTGATGTTGATCTTAGCTTGATAGTTCAGTCTCTCATACAATGGATTGTCCATAATATACACGTTTATCATGTGCAATGTCACTAACAGATTTTAAACCAAGACTTAACTAAAAATAATGAGATGTATATTAGTTATTTAACAACCATTGACTGATACATATTTAATTATATTATCTTTACAAAATAATGATGCATGCTATTTTTTCTTTAATATTTAGTTTATTTTTACTAAAGATAAGATGGTCATAGCATTATATTATTTGTTGTTAGTTTTAATCACAAGGACTATAGTTTGTTTCTTGTCTACGTACACTTCATACTCATTCCTATGAGTAAGTCTCTTGATAAAATATCATTATCTTAATCTATTATTGATTATAGTTTTTGTTTTATATAGTACACACTTACATTCAATTGTGTAGTTAACAACACACAATTTTATGATAATTTAAGGTATGTTTGCTTGTTTTACACATTAATATACTCATATGATCTCTAATTATAAATTTTAGATATGATTTTAAATTTCAATTATATATAAATCTTTTTGATATTTATATCAGTTTAAGGGTTCACCCTCTCATACAAAGGATTATTCATAATATAAATGATTATCATATACTTAGAATGCTATTCAAAAATTTCAAATATGAATTTAACTAAAAACTATTAAGACACGTTAAGTACTTAACAATCATTGAATTAGACATCCTTATTTTTATTACCTTCACAAAACAATGGTGAATGTTGTTATTTCTTAATCTTTAATGGACAAAAATTTAAAAAAATAGCTTCCACATATTATTCTTTTATTACTAATTATTTAATGAAGTACTATAGTTTTTTTATCTATATACAAATTCAATATTTATTCTATGAGACTTTTGATAAAACTTGAATTTAATATATTATTAATTAACTTTTTCATTCAAAATAGTACATGTTTATATTCATTTGTCTAGTATTCTATGTCCAAATAAAAAGAAAAATATTTTTTGTGTTAATTTATGTTGTGTTAGGCTTGCTCCACAAGTTAATATACATGTACAATTATTGATTATAACTTTTAGATACATTATTATCTAATTAATTATATATTAACTTCATTGATGATTATTTAAATTTTTTGTTTCACTATTTTTTATAAGGGATTGTTCTAATATAAATATCTATCATATTTTAAAATATAATTGTCACATGTCTCACCTTTTATATCTTATTTGAACTAAATTTATTTTATTTCTAGATTTGGATTATATGTTATATTAGTACTTTTTGACTATTGTTGGTAGTTGTGATATATTTAGAACTCTTGTTTGGGCACCCTATTTTTGATATGATAAGCAACATTTATAGGGTGTCGTACCCTTTACACATCGAGCCTCAAGGGCCAAGAAAGATCAAGTCCCAAAAAAAAAAAAAAACCACCAACCAAAAAAAACCATAGACACGGTAGACTAACAGCTGACAGAAACAGTAACTAACATTCTCTCAATTCTAAGAGAGGAGGTTAATAACATCCTTCCTAACCCATTCAGTACCATCATCTATAGCCTTTTCCATCTTGTCCTTAAGCACAACAGAGAGGGTGCTAGTCACAGTGGACCAACTAACTCATTTGGGCACCCTGTTAAGTTTGATTATTCATTTTGTTACTCTATGAATATTTGACCCTCTAACTCATTAATAATATCTCACAATACAATATGGATTATAGTTCTTGAATTATAATTAAACAAAAAATTGTGATATTTTTATTACAATTCTTAAGTAATCCATTTCATTATATATATACAAACCAAATAGAGTTAGAATTGTAAAAAACACATTTATTTTATCTTATTGATATTCAAACATAATTATATTATTTTTTACAAATTAATAACAAAATTAGGAGTTAACAAACCACTATGTTGAAACTGCGACAACCTATCATAGTTTATAATCGGCAAGGGACAAGGAGGTTTCTAAGATTTGGTTGGAAGGGGACTCATTGATCATAAATTGCCTTAGCAAGATCTTTCCTCCTTCTTCGTCCATTGAAAGAATGATCATTGATACTATTGTTTTGTTGAATAACATTGATGAAGTTTACATTTCCCATTCTTTTTGTGAGGTTAATGGTGTTGCTGACTTCTTGGCCAACTATGGTATTTCATCAGCTAGGTTGTGGGAGACTAATGAAAACCTCCTAGTGGAGCTTACCTCTTTGCTTAACAATGATAGTCGCTAATTTTTTGAAGGGGCTCAAATTTTATGCTAAACATAAGGGGTGGATGTATAATGATTACCCTCTGATGTCGATTAAACATTTGATGGTCGTAGACCTTATTGGAAATTTTGGGAGGATGTGGTGTGTTCTCAAGAGGGATTTGGTCATTATTTTCAACTGTCCTCGCAAGTCAAGATTGAACGCTTTCTGGGTGCAATTTTCTCCTTGGTGTTTTTGTTTATCTGTATATATGTTGTGTTGGGTTTCATTCTGGTAAATTGATCGATGCAATTGAAGATGGGGGGTGGCAGATGCAGAACGGGGCCCTTGTCATGTGTTGAGAGTAAATCCAATGGCGAAGTGTGGAAGATTTTGTAGAAAGGTGGGGTCACTCCTTTCATGGAAAAATTGCATGGGTTTGAGGCTAAGGCCTCACAAGAGTTTGTGGAATCTTGGCATGGTCGGGTGCTTAGTTTGTTTGGCATTGACATCACTGTTAATGAAGATTTTATTGTATAATTTATTAGGTTTTCAACTCAGGGGAGGAAATTCTTTAGAGAAAAATCAATGTCTAGGGTGGCAAGAATGAATTTTTGAGGGATAAAGAGAAAGCTAAAATGGTCATAGCGTGGTGGCTTTGATCGCACCAAAATTAAGCTAATTTGGGGAGATGTGGCTATGGATCTCATGTAGTATTTTACACTGGAAGGGAAGTATATGGCTCTTTATGGGCACCATTTTGTGATGCTAAACCATTTCCACCATGGCAAGTTAATCTCTTTCTCATTTTATCTTCTTTCTTCTTTGGATAATGGGATTATGGATTATAGAAAGAATCCAAAAAATCCCTTTTTACATGAGGGATTCATATTGTTAATTATGGAGCATATCAAAGCTAGATATACTAAATTGCTTCCCCTATTCCTAGTAAGGTCGATAAACCTAAGAAGAAGGCTAATCCGAAAGGGAGATATCAACCTAAGGAGGAGGAAAATGATGGTGATATAGAGTCTGAAGATGAGTCTATGGCCTAGTCTAATGGATACCAAACAAATTTGGAATATGTAAACCCTCTTGTGGGGGTTACGAAAAGCTCTGGGAAAAAAGGCAAAGCCCTCATCCTCTTGTGCTAAGCACAAAACTTAGGTTGATAGTGAAGAGGTGGTTGAGGAGGGAAAGGATAGTGGTAGAAAGGTTCCTAAACAAGGGCCAGAGAAAGTTGTAGTTTCCCATGATGTAGTGGATAATTTACAAGAGGGTGTCGGGATTGTTAAATATTGTGAGGTGGAAAAAAATGTTATTGATGAAAAAATTATAGACTATGGTGGGGACAAGAGGGTCCCAGCTGATGGGGAGGTGAATTTGCAAAACTTTGTTGATTTGGATGTGTCACATGCTGTCATTTTTTGAAGGAAAAGTAAGGATAAGTTTGTACCACCTACTAGTTTTTAGGAGGAGGATCCCTTAATGAGCTCTCATCAAGGGAGGGGTTTGTATTGGGGTGCAATGGATTAAACTCAGGCATCGGGTTTGGTGAAGGAAGGGAAAGATGTCTTCTTTAACATGCTCATGTGACTCATTTAGGAGGTTCAGTATCTTCATGGTAAGTATGATACGATTTCTCATTGTAACATCTCTACTCTTAGAAGCTTTAGGGAGCAGGATTCTATTTTTAGCATGGTTAGGCCTTTGAACTCTAATCTTGGCCTAATGGTGGAAGATATGGCTAATATGAAAAGAGACCATGATCCAAATTTTTCTACTTTGGAAAGGAATACCTTGCAAATTCGTAAATATCTTAATGCCTTAATTAATCACAACAAGGATTAGCTTGAGACCATGACTGAGGGTTTGGTGTTGTTGAACAAGAAAGAAAAAGAATGGACTAGTAAGCCCCTATTTGATGATCATTTGAAGCAAGTGATGGATGAGGACATTGGGATGGGTAAGTAGGCTATTGATTTGGGTTCTGGTCCGAGTATTAGGACTTACAGCAAAACAAAGAAAATAACTATGGTTCCCATGCAAGATATCAAAGAGGTAATGGATATGCATGATAAATTGATTACAAAGTATGTGGAAGCAACAAGGATTTTAAAAGACCTTTTGTAGTTGTTTCTTTGTTTATTTTATGTGCTTCTCTTTTTTGTTGTTTTTTCTATTTGATTCTAACGGTTGGTTGATTGTAGTTTAATCAACCTGGTGTTTTTTGGGGTAGTTTTTAAAGATTTATCTTCGAGCTTCCTTTTATTTTGTATAGGGTTCCAGGGTCCCTTCAAAACCTATTTTACACTAATCAAAAAAAAAATTAGGAGTTACTATTTTCACTTTTACATGCATATTTATTTTTATATAAGATTACATTATTTTTTATATAACATACACCATATAGTCCATGATATATAACTTATAGCCAATTTTTCACATATGAACAATATTATAAAATCCAACTTTATTGAATGAAAGTAATCAACCTCTAACAAGGTGCATGGAGGGAGAGCATCATTCAATCTAACCATAAATCAAAAATTCCTCACACACCTTCCCACTAAAAGTGTCCCTACCCTTTTATGAGGGTGATACATCTTGGTAGTTGTCAATTCAAGCAATCAGTGTATGATTACTACACTATCACCCTCTAACTACATGATATCCAATTAAAATACAAAATAATAAATACTTATGAATTCACAATGCCTGCAAAAATATATTACTTTGGCCAAAGTTTTTAGTATAATCGCATTCCTAACATGAAAATCCATGTCATATGATCACACACTATTATCTATTTATTTCAACTAAAAATACATAACTTTCATAAAATAATACCATGATAATAAACTAGAATAAGTTTCAAATTTTAACAATGGTTTTCACATTGCAATTGATCTTAACAAATTTTTAGTTAAAATGAATATTTAACACAATTTCACCATTTTAAGCACTTAAAATTTCATAAAAATAAAATTATTCAAGGAAAACAACCCTACATTAGCCTATTTTATGGATAGGTTGATGTAGACCTATTCACCTAAAGTAAGAAATCACCAAATATTCAAGTTTAAATCTTCATAATTCTTAAGTATACTTCATATTTCATTATAAAATAATCACTTTAAACAAATAATTTCATAAATCACTATTAATTTTGTATAAAATAATATGATTCAAAATATTTGATAGATTTAAACTCATAAATACTTACTCATCAAATAAAATGTGTAGCAATGATGAATCAATATTGATCATACCATATATATCGTACTCAGTCACATCGTGCAATATAATACAATAGGTACACATTTTTAAATCATTTTAAATATTTTAAATATTGAGTTATGTTAATATAAGTGGTGTAAATTATATATATAATTTATACCACTTATATTATGATGGATCAATATTAAAAATAATTTATCAATCATCTATTTACATTTTTTTAAACTTAGTTATATATTTGGTGCAGCCATGGATGGAGGGTCTAGACAGGACTGTCCAACCATGCAACCTTGAGTTCACACAATGGAAAATAACACCATAAATAATTAGCAAACATAGATCTTCATTGATTCAACAATTCACATTCTTACATGTATTGTATGCCTCATATGAAAAATCACTAGGGCTCACAGGCCTACCATAAGGGTATTACATATATGACAATTGGCTCAATGTCTTATTACATTCCACAATCTAGAAGGCTAGATCAAACTATCTAATACCTAACTCATGAACTGCTAAAATAAATTATTTTCAAAGGATTACAAATGATCTTAAATATGAATCTCTAGCTCCAATTATTATTTGAATCGACCTCTAAGGTTTACAAACCCAATGCAAGATCAAATGTGTAGGTCGGCCTCAAACATGAAGAGATAACACCTCAATAAATGAAATGAATTGTGAATCTCCAAGAAATTTCCCCTTGGACCTAAAATGCTTGAATTTTGTTCCATTAAGCTTTTCCCTCTCCAAAAAGGTCTGCATAAAAAACGTAATCTAGTTCTGAATGCTTTGTCTGAGATTTGATAGTGAATTTTTTAGAGCAATAAATTTCTACAAATAAATGAAAATATCTTGAAATATCGATATGTGATAAATGACCTCGTGTAGAGGCTATTCCTAATCCGCGAGCTAAAAAATGATAAAATGGTAAAATGTGGAAGAAACTACTGAGACAACTATAAATTGAAATGAAAGAAAAAATTATTTTGGTTGATACAGGATTGCTTTGCAACCAGGGATGCTCTTGCATCAAACACCCAAGGTTGGAAGAAAAGTGAGTCCCTAAATTTCTAGGGGCTAGAGGAAAACCAAATTAGTCCACCTTAGCCAAAGAAATCCATGATGAATCCTCCACTAGTTTTTCTTTCCACTTTGCCAGGTACTACTTGTATTGCTTGTTCATAGTGCTCCTTTCAATTCTAGTATCCAAGATCTTCTCAATCTGATCTAGTGGTTGATGTGGTAACTACTTCTCCAATTCCAATTCTTTATTGCTCCCACTTGACTATCCTTCATGATACTCATAGATGTCTGCAACATTAGAATTAGGTGAAATACCAAGTGTCTTTGGTAACTCCACTCCATATGAATTTCTTGAGTCAAACTTCTCGAGAATCTTACATGTTCCAAACTTCCTCATCTTCAACTTATTGTATGTTCCTAATGGAAGACTTTGCTTCTTGATATATACCATAACTTCATCTCCAACATCAAATTCCTTGTGTCTCCTTTTCTCATTTGCCTTACACTTATTGTTTGTCTTTCAAGTGCTTCTAGACCTGACTATGCAATGTGTCCATGAATCCTACAAATTCTTTTGCTTCTACACTCATCTTATCCTCCATATTTATGTCTCTAAGCTCCACAACTCCTCTATAATGTATCCATGTCACTACCTCAAATGGTGTCTTCCATGTGCTCTAGTTTACTCAATTATTGTATGCAAACTCTACTTGTGGTAGAACTATGTCCCAATTTTCTGCCTTATCTCCAACCAAACATCTCAATAAGATACCTGAAATAATGTTTACTACCTATTTTTATCCATCTATTTTTGGGCAATATTCTAAACTGAACTTCAGGTTTGTCTTCATCTTCTTCCACAATGTCCTCCAAAAGTATCCAATGAACTTGGTGTCCTTGTCTGAAACTATACTCTTTGGTAATCCATGCAACCTCATAATCTCCTTGAAAAATATAATAGCAACATGCACAACATCATTAGTCTTCTTACACGGAATGAAACGTGCCATCTTATAAACTCTATCTATTACTACCATTATAGAATCATATCCTCTCTGTGTTCTTGGTAATCCTAATATGAAATCCATGCTCAAATCTTCCCAAGGTCCCTCTAGTATTGTTAAAGGTTTATACAATCCAGTATTCTAACTACTCCCTTTTTCTACTTGAAAAATTCTACAGCTTTGAACATACTTCATGACATCCTTATATATTTGTGATCAAAAATAGTGTTCACTCATCAAATCTACTATCTTATCAATTCAAAAATGTCTCGCTATTCCTCCACTATGCTTATCCTTAATAAAATTCTCCCTCATTGAACTCCTTGGAATACACAACTATTTTCCCTTGAACAAACTATCTTTCTAAATGAAATAATCCAACCATTGAATTCTATATGCAATCATTGTGTTGTGGTATGCATGATATTTATGTCTATTTATGTTTAAGTTTCTATAACTGTTAAAGATATGTAAAAAATTTGCATTATTCTCCTCTCAAGGTTAGTGTATGAAGTTGTTCCACTACTTTAGCATCCTTACAAGTGGTATCAAACCCTGATCACCTTTGGTTTCAGTTGTGATTTGTTGGGTTTTTTGAACTCATCCAGATTTGGGTGGGATCTTGTGTAAAAGATACTTTGTGATCTTGCTGCAATGATTTTTTAGATGGCAAGTTCATCAAGGAGAATAGAGGTGGATAAATATTCTAGAAATAATTTTGAAATGTGGAAGCTGAAGATGGAGGATTTGTTGATAGATCAAGATCTGTGGGATGATGTTGATTAGAATGTTTCAAGGCCTATAGATCCTACTCAGGATGTTCAATATGATGTTATAGACTGTAAAGCTAAGGGTCTAATTATATTGTTCTTGGAAAACTCTAATTTAATCAATGTCCATGAAGAGACCTCTGCACATAAACTATGTAAAAAGCTTGGTGAGATGTATCAAGCCAAATCATTAGTGAACAAGATTTTATTGAGGAAGAAATTGTATTTCTTGAGAATGGAAGAGGGTGGATGAATTACAGACCACCTGGAAGAATTCAATATGTTGGTGGCTCAACTGGTATCAGTTGGTGTCAAAATGGATGAGGAGTAGAAATATTAGATCTTGCTTTGTTCTTTGCTCGATTCATGGGATTCTCTTGTTATGTCTATTGGGAGTACTTATGTTATATTGAAGACTAAATATGTGGTGGGTTCTTTTGTTTCTGAAAAGATGAGGAGGAAGGTATCCATAATTTCCAAGGAGTCCCTAAATTTTCATGGAAGACCTAAGGAAAAATGCAAGAAGAATGTGAAGCGTGATAAATCCAATTCTAGGGGGAGATCCAAATCTCTTGGAAAGTCCAAAGTTATTTTCTAGAACTTCGGTAAACCTATACATGTTCATAAGGATTGCAAAGAATAAAAAGAAGAAATTTGATTTTGAGTCTAAGTCTGAGAAGGAAGATGGTGATGCATTCATTGCAACTTGTGCAACTAATGATGCATGGTTAATTGACTTAGGTGCATCTTTCCATATAACCTTTAATAAAGACTGGTTTTCTAAATATGAATAATATGATGGAAATAAGGTGTACTTGGGTGATGATTCTTATTCAAATGTTGTGGGCCATGGTAAAGTTAAAATTAGGTTTTTTGATGGTAGAATAAAAAGGATTAATGTTGTGTTGCATATCCCTGGTTTAGCACGAAATTTGTTATCTATGATAAAACTAATAGATGCAAGTGTGCAGGTAGTATTTTTTGATGTAGGATGCAAGATGGTCATATGTGCTATGGTGATTAGTAGAGGTGTCAGATATGGCACATTGTATAAGCTTGATTCATTCAATGTTGAGTGCAATAATACTTCTATGAAAAGAAAGTCTATTGAAGAAGTGAGGGTTTCACCTTCAGCAAATGGTCATGGATTTTGGGTACCCAAGGGTGCTCTTTCTTCTGAATCAAAGTTAACTATAGAGAAAACTATCCCATGGTACCAGAGACATGGCCACATTGGAGAAAATGGTCTAAGGACCTTTAAAAATCAAAACCTTGTTGAAGTTCTATTTGATTGTAATCTTGAATTTGATTTCTGTGAGCATTGCATTTATGGAAATAAAAACCGTGTTCACTTTTACTCGAGTTCTCATAAATATTGTGGTGTATTTGATCTTATTCATTTTGATGTGTTTTGTCTTTTTGATGTTCCTTCAACTAGAAAATCCACATATTATGTTTCATTTATTAATGATTATAGTAGAATGACATGGGTATATTTTTTAAAGAGTAAATTTGAAATTTTTAGTTGATTTAAATAATTTAAAGCAATGGTTGAGTTGCATACTAGAAAGAAAATAATTTTTTTTAGGAATAATAATGGTGGTGAATGTTTCTCTAATGATTTTGATAAATTATATAAAGATTGTGGTATTCATAGATAGAATACAACTCCGTATTCTCCATAACAAAATGGGGTTGCAAAAAGAATCAACAAGACACTGATGGAGAAGGCTAGGAGTATGTTGAGTGGTGTTGTTCTAGAGAATAGGTTTTGGGCTGAATTCATTGCCACTGCCTGTTACCTAATTAACAAGTCTCCTACATCAGCTCTTGTTGATAAGACACCTATAGAGGCATGATCGGGCTATAATTCTTCATTAATAAATCTTAGATTTTTTCGGTTGCAAGCCATATGCACATGTGCCAAAGGAGAAGCAAACAAAGTTGGAGAACAAGGTTGTGAAATTTATCTTCATCAGGTATAGTTATGGTGTGAAAGGATACAAGCTTTTGGATCTTGTTGCACAAAATGTAATACATATTAGAAGTGTTATTTTTATAGAAACTAAGCCTTCTTTTGTTACATTGCAGCCAAAACAAATTAAATAGGAAGATGTGATTCAATTTCCCTCTACACTTGAGAAAGTTGAATCGAGGCCCATGGATAGACAAGAAGTTGAGGAGATCTCATCTAGCTATGAATCTTCAAAATAGGAGGAAGAACCTCCAACTCAACTTCTTCGTAGGTCTACATGGCATAGACAGCCACCTGAAAGGTATTCACTTGATGATTGGCGATGTATTTTTTCTTTGAATACTAACATGGATGAGCCCAAATCGGTAGAAGAGGCATTAGGTATGAATGATGCAGAATCTTGGAAGATTACTATGGATGAAGAAATGACATCTTTGAAAAGTAATGATACATGGGACCTTGTACCATTTCCTGAAGGAATAAAAATCATTGGTTGCAAATGATTGCTCAAGAAAAAGATTGGTTCATATGTAAATATTGAGAATTAAAAATCAAGGTTGGTTGCAAAAGGTTACTCTGAAGTTGAGGGTGTTGATTATGGTGAAATATTTTCTCCTATTGAAAAAATGACATCCATTAGATTTTTTCTTTCTATTGCTGCTACGTATGATTTAGAGGTTGAGAAAATAGATGTGAAAATTGCTTTCCTTCATGGTGACTTGGAGGAGGATATTTATATGGCACAACTGGAGCACTACATGGTGAAAGGTAAAAGTAAATTGGTTTGCAAATTGAAGAAATCTATGTATGGCCTAAAACAAAGTCCTAGGATGCGGTACCAAAAATTTGATACATATGTGTTGATTTTGGGATTTTAGTGTTCTAAATCATATCATTGTGTTTATTATAATACTAATGGTGATAATTTATTGTTTATTGCATTATATGTTGATGATATGTTATTTATTGGTAGAGGGAAAGGTATGATTTCAGAACTAAAATATCAACTTGCTACTAAATTTGAAATGAAAGATCTTGGTGCAGCTAAACACATTCTTGGGGTGGAAATTAAAAGAGAGAGTGAATAGAAAGCTATGGCTTGGCTAAAGTAAGTATGTCAATTCAATTTTATAGAGGTTTGATATGCAATATTTAAGACCATTGTGTGTTCATGTTTCAGCTAGAAGAAAGTTATCTATTTCATATTGTCCAGCATCCCTATCAGAAATGGAAGACATGAGAAGAGTGCCTTACCAGAATGTAGTTGGAAGTTTGGTGTATGATATGGTTTATACTAGACCACACATTTCCCATGCAATGCGATTTCTTTCTAGATATATGTCTAATCCTAGTAGAGTTTATTGGGATGCAATTAAAAGAGTCTTCAGATATTTGTGTGGTACCTCAAATTATTCCTTGTGTTATCATAGTAATATGATTGAAGATGAGATTTCCCTTGATATTTATGGTTCTGTGGATTTAGATTAGTCGGGTGATGTTGATAGTAGAAGATCCACCAGTGCTTATGTGTTTACTTTATTTGGTGGTGTGATTAGTTGGATGAGTAAGAAATAGGCTATGGTTGATTTGTCCACTACTGAAGCAAAGTATATGGCAGCTACTCATGCTTGTAAAGAATCCATTTGGCTTAAAGAATGTGTTCACATATTGGAATAAAAAAAGGTGTAGTGAAAATTTATTGCAATAGTCAGAGTGCGATATGTCTAGCCAAGAACCCAATATTTCATGCCAATACCAAGAACATTGATTTACAGTATCATTTTGTTAGAGATATGGTTGAAGATGGAAAGGTAAAGCTGGTTAAGGTAGATACTTTGACGAATTTTGTTGATTCTTTAACTAAACATATGAGCACAAAGAAGTTCAGATGAGAATCTTGTTTTTCCCTCTCACCCTACCCCACCCACTTGGGAGGATATTATGGTGCAAGAGAAAAAGATCATTGACACATTTCTCAAAATCACCTTCCTATTCTCCATTATCTCCTAGCATCTCCCCCACTTGTTAGAATATTTTAGTGCAAGAGAGTGCAATCATGGATAATCATAAAAACCATAGTTATTCTTCTCCAGATACCTCTCCTACTTGTGATGAAGGTATCTTGGTGTTACAAGATACAATCATTGATAATCATGAGAATGTTATTCCAAATGAAGATGATATCATAGATACATTTCTTTTGAAATACAATATAGATGAAGAGGCTAAGTCAACCTTCGATCCTGACTCATTATAAATCCATCAACAAGAAGTTACGTCTACTAAGGTTATGAACACACAAGTTTCCATTAGATATCCCTTAATTATTGGACCTCCTAAGACTCCTTTAATCATTAGACCTCCTAAGAGTCCTCTAATCATTGGACCTCCTAAGAGTCCTCTGATTATTGGGCCTCCTAAGAGTCCTCTAATCAATGGACCTCCTAAGATTCCTCTAATTATTGTACCTCCCAAGTCATCTCCTAAGCCACTTCTTCCAGGTGATATCTTAAATTTTGCAAGGCAACATTGCAGTAATAATATTTTGTAGCAACTGAGTTATAATACCATTGCTCACACATATAGCACAAGGAATAATAGGAAACCAAAAACCATACCTACTTCATTACCACTATCTCAACCTATTTTTCCTAGTGCTCCTCATTTTCCTTAGCACAATGGAAAGGAGTGTGATCTTGTGGAACAACTTAGAAACACTCTTGCTAAGATTTATTTATGGTATCTCATTCAAGCACCACCTAATTATCATAGCATGCTTTAAAATGCTTTGAAACAAGTTGTTATCCATCCTAGTGTGCAACCAAATGATGTAGTAGCCCTAATTCAAGGTATGAACTTGGTCAACTTAGACATTATCTTTCATCATCAAGATGAGTTATCTCCAATAGAAATATAAAAATAAAATAAATCTTTGATGATAGTGGCTATTATTAATCACTTTGGTATAAGTTGTACCATCATTGATAATGGCTCAACACTCAATGTTTATAGTGTAATCCTTCTAGACAATATTGGAGGGGACGAGATTCAAATTCAACCTAATTCTTTATCTATATGTGGATTTGATAATGTGGGGAAACAACTGATGGATATGAAAATATTACTTGTTAAAGCAAGAAAGGTAGCATTGCACACTCCTATTCATGTTATGCCTCAAGAACTCTCATATAATATTCTCCTAGGTAGACCTTGGATTCATGTAATGCATGTGGTGTCCTCAACCTTACATCGTTTAGTGAAGTATGTTTACAACAACAAGGCTTACACAATAAAATCTAACTTGTTGATGTTAATGTAGCGGCGATCATCTCTTCCAGCCGACCACACTTAATAAAGATGAATAAATTAAGTTATAGCTATCAACTATTTAATTTATTGTAGTGATTTATCTAAGAGGCACAATTTTATTAAATAAATAATTGATATTTTATCTTGGCCGACTTGTCTTATTGGCACTTAAAAAGACATGTCTTTCTCCTTAAGGGGCTGACTTCTTGTTATGAAAAATCATGTCTTCTACTCTCTTGGGTATATATTCAAGTCGCCCTTCATTCATTGATCACCAAGTTCATTCATGATAATTTGCATTCCTAGAAGAAGTTTATACTTGAGCGGCAGATCATCATCCTATAGCAGCAGCACATCATTCTGTTGCAGTAGACTGATTTCAAGGAGGAACATATTCATTGTATCCTTGCATCAAGGAGAAGTGAAATTATCTATTGTATCAAATTTGGCATTGTGTTATGCCTGAAGTTGTAAGAAATTTTTTTCTCTTATTACAGAATATATAAGAGATATATTTGTTAGGTTTTTCTCCCTCGGGCTGGAGGATTTTCCCAGGGTATCTAGTTGTGTTCATTGTCTCATGTGTTGCATTTTATGATTACTTTTTGCTTCCATGTTTGATCAATAAAATCAACATGGTATCAAAGTGGCTTTAGGGGAAGATCTTATCAGATCTTTATTGAAGGCAGGTTCTTATAAATATTGTGTGGCACTTGTGTTTGCGTACACACAGTTGTGGTTTTACTTTCTATTTTGGCGTACATACAGTTGGTAGCTCCAACACAAGGCCGATATTGCTTAGATTTATTGTGTGATGTTTCTATGAAGGAATATTGATCAATCCTTCAAGAGATTGTGGGGAGTTGCTGACCCGAGATTGCAAGCTTAAGCCCTAACGGAGGTTCTCAGAGTTTATCAACACCATTGTGGAGGTCATCTTTCAGTCTGAGGTCCCTTGCGACTGACATCCAACCGAATATCATTGCGATCAAGGGAAAGGTGTAATTTTGGAAGCTTCTGCAAGGTGTCAAGATTTGTTCCTATTTGACATTGTTCTGTCGCATGAACTTGCATGTGGAGAGTTTATTCTGCAAATCAAATCTACTTCTTGATCGTTTATATCCTAAGAAAGAACATGATGGGAATCCTTAGATTTGAAAATCATGAGTCACCCTAGGTCGCTCGACAACCTCAATTCTATATGACTGTCTGGAACAACTTGCAAGTCAATACACCTTGGGTTTGACTATTAGACTTACAGATTCCTTGTATCGATACGCATTAGTCATTGTCTGAATCTATACTTTTGAAGCTTTAGAAGTATTTTTTTTGTGAAGACAATTCAGGATTCTCACGCAATTCAATGATGGCATGCCAATAATCTAAGGAAAGTTTAAATAGGTTGTGTTGTTTTAGACCCTTGTTGCCAAAGGTTAGTGTGGAAATCCTCAATTGGTTGTATGTGACAAAGAACCTGGTTGGAATTTTTCTTAAAGATCTTAAAGCTTACTGGTGTGAGGAACAGACTCAGTCATTTATGATTAGACACTAAGCTTTAGATAATTTATGGTTGGACCACTTCTAATTGCAGCAGTTTCCTCAAATTTGTGTTTGTGCCAACATCAACATTGGGAGCACTATAGTGTAGTTCATGGAAAACGAATTGCTCATGTACATCACTATTATTGGGAGTTGTGTGGATTACAGTTAGAGTGTCGATTAAGACTGCAGTTACGATCGAAGTCAAGATTTTTCATTGAGAGTAGCAGCGATTGACGCCACTATAAAGGGCAGAGAGAGCATATATTGTGATCATAGATATCGATCCCTCAGTTCTGCATATAGGATTCTGACTTCATTAAGATAAGTATTACATGATGTTCATGAATTGTTATATAGTTATTAATTCATGCTTTAACATTGAGAGAGTAAATCATGTATGTTTCTAGCAATGGTATTTCTCTTCAAAATAGTTGAGTTATATGAACTATTAGTAATCTCTTCTTAATGTGCATTAGGATGGACCAAGAGATTGCTTTCAAGAGAAAAGATAATGGAGACACTGCTTGCAGCCATGAGACTGAATGAATGGTTGAAGAAATCTCTTTGAAGAGGAAGAATTAACCTTCAGAGGGATTTTTATGGCTCACTGAGAACAAGAGGTTGATGCAAGTTCTTGAAGATTCAGAGGGAGCCTACTAAACCTAAAGAAGATGATCAAAAGAGTACCTTTGGATGTTGTTTCAGGTTGGGGTCTATGATGATATCCTGGTGTAGCAGGAAGCAGTCTTTTGTGGCACTGAGTACAGCAAAGGCTGAGTACATTACAGCTTGTGTGGCAGCTCGATAAGCAGTGTGGCTATGAAAGCTCCTTGCAAGATGGTTTGGATAATCATTGGAGCTAATAGTCATCCATTGTGCTAATCAAAGATTTGAGAAGCTTTATGTCATTCCAGTGTTTCATGACAAAACTAAGCATACCACTATATCAGAGATATGGTATTGAGGAAAGGAATTCAATTGAGGTATATCAACACTGATGAGCAGATGGTAGACATTCTCACCAAACATCTCTTCAGGATGAATTTTGTGTACTTTTGAGATAAGCTTGGTATGGTGGAGAATATAGCCTTAACTAAGAAGGAGTCTCAGTATCAGTGATCCTCTTTAATGATTTCTTCTCTGTAAGAGAATTTTGAGGTGAAATCCCTTGATTCCACCCTCTGGAAGAGCCATGGTGGATGTCATGTGTGTGACTCCATGACAACATCATGTGAGGGAGTTCATGATAATTTACTTGTACTTGTGTTTCACCCTCTAGGAGAGCCATGGTGAGCGTCACGGTGATGTGATAACATCACATTGAGTGATGAGCACTTGTATGTACCATCTATGGAGGTAGCCATGATGGTTGATATCACGATGAGGTGATAAGTTCTTTTTCACATGGGCATAGCCATGTTGTTTTTCATTCACAATGAGGTGATCTGTCTTTTGTAGCTAGAAGAATTTTCCCTAGCTGAGAGGGAGTGTTGATGTTAATGCAGCGGCAGTCATCTCTTCCAGCCGACCACACTTAATAAAGATGAATAAATTAAATTATAGCTATCAGCTATTTAATTTATTTTAGCGATTTATCGAAGAGGCACAATTTTATTAAATAAATAATTGATATTTTATCTTGGCCGACTTGTATTATTGGCATTTTAAAAGGCACATCTTTCTCCTTAAGGGGTCGACTTCTTGTTATGAAAAGTCGCATATTCTTCTCTCTTGGGTATATATTCAAGTTGCCCTTCATTCATGATAATTTTCATTCCTAGAAGAAGTTTATACTTGAGCGGCAGATCATCATCCTATAGCAGCAGCGTATCATTCTGTTGTAGCAGACCGATTTCAAGGAGAATCATACTCATTGTATCCTTGCATCAAGGAGAGGTGCAATTATCTATTGTATCAAATTTGGCATTGTGTTATGCTTCAATTTGTAAGCATAATTTTGCTCTTATTATAAAATATATAAGAGATTAATTTGTTGGGTTTTTCTCCCTCAGGCTGGAGGGTTTTCCCACGGGTATCTGGTTGTGTTCATTGTCTCATGTGTTTCATTTTATGATTACTTTCTTCTTTCATGTCTGGTCAATAAAATCAACATGACCTACAATCAAAAAATTGTTTACAAATTAAAATAGGAATGAAAAATCCTCTTACAACATTGACACCAACTAAAAAAGTGGAACTGATACAAGAAGCAGAAGAGAAATCATCATGAAACTACTGGACAATGATTGGGGTTCCTTGGATTTTGCACCTACATTCATGGGAGAATACAAGATTACACACAAATCAAAAAAAGAGAAGGAACCTAACATAATATCAACACAGGATGAGTCATCAAAACCACATGAGTCCACAACCTTTGGAAAAGAAGTGGAGAACAAGAATTATACATCCACATATGATGAGTGTGATCATGAGAAACCACCAAATTCAAAAGAAATGGAAAAAAATTATGGAAGAGGTTATGAGATTTTAAAAAAAATTGGTTATAATGGAAAACGATGTGGGATAAGAGAAAAAGGTAGTCATGTCCCTATGGATCCTACCCCGCAAGAACAAACAAGAGGTATTGGTTATTGTCCTTCGAAAGAAACAAAAGCATCAAATAAACCTTTGATTAATATCAATGTCATCACGCAAAACATTCCTAGGACAAATATTGCTTCATCTTCAAACACATGCCTTAGCAATTATTGGGTTTCATTATATTTTACACCCTCCTTTAAGGGAGAGTACAAAATCTCACAATCTAGAGAGTCTTGTGTATGTATGACACCTTGTAGTAAGCAAGAAGTATCTATATCACAAAATAAAGTAATATCTTCTACTATTTATCAAGAGGGTACCTTTTTTAGGCTTCTCCAAGACTGCTAGATATCTCTCCCTCCAAGAACATGAAATAAGTTTTAGAATAAAAGTTAATTTTTTGCATATCATCGAGTTCATGGTCATTCTACTATAATTTAAGGCTTTAAGTAATAAAATTTAACATCTTAAGGATTGTGGTGCTCTTCCTTGTGTTAATGCACCTACTTTCTCTAATTGATAATAATTTTCATCCTATCATGTTGCTCATCACTATGTGGCATTGGTAGCTTTGTGTGTCTTGCTCATTTCCATTCATGGTGGTACAATATCAAGTGCAACCATATCTATCTTGGCACCAACATGATAGTCCTTGGTGGTTAAATTTGTCTCTATGCTTGGATAACTAGCTTTTAGAGGTGTGCATTCTTTTCAAGGATCCCCTCTTCCCCTCTTTCTACTTAAAATACCAACATAGCAAGTATGTTGACATTTTAAGTGGGGTGAATATTGTCCCCCGTTCATTGTTTTCATGTTCCCTTATTAGTGATGATATCATACATCTCCTACGAAGTGTGATCATTACATTGTCATTACCATATTGACATTAGCATTATTTCATTTTGGCATTAATATTTTGACTTTTCTTGCTTCATTTTGAACTCATAGAGGTTGAATTTAGTGTAGCATTAGCATAGCATCTTGATAATATTGTGGCACCTTATCGAGGTTATCAAGGAGTATAACTTTTGGTATGGTTGATGTATGGGAGCCTATAGACCTAGCATGACTTGCCCATTGCCACTTGTTTTGTGAGTTCACACCTTGTAGACCTAGTGTGTAAGCCTATTTTCATGGCCACCTAGCATAACACAAAGTTCTTTCCTATAGAGCTATGTGTTTCATAAGTGATTTTACATCCTTATGAGTGTATTTAATGGATGTGGCATAATGAAACTTTCTAGTCCTTCCATATTTTTCTTGTCCCATCAATTTTGACATTGTATGTTTGTGTATCTTGTATCACTTCTTCATATCTTACATTCATGTGTGTTCCTTTATGCTTATGTTGATTTACCCTGGGACCTTAGATCTTGGGGGCTTGTGCAACTTCCTTGATCCTTGTCATCATATCCCATCAATATTTATGTAATTGGACCCCTCTTGACATATATTTGTCTATTTTAGTGTGATTTTGAGCATAAGCTCATACTCTCACTAAAGTGGGGGCTAAATGTAGTGTTGAAAATTGTACTCCTTTACATTTTTACACTATGTTTGCATCCCCTTAATTAATTGGACTTAATTAAGCTTCTAATTTCCTAAATTATGCATTCATAAGCCTTGTTATTCTCATTTTTCTGAAAGGGGATATTATATTAAAAAAATTCCTACATTAATTTAAACATATTGGAAATTGTGTGTCCTAGATTTGGGTCCCAAGACCCATTCTCCCAAGGGTGAATGGGTCCTCCTTAAGTGCTAGGACCCAATTTTTAATATGTTTTTGGAAAAAATTTAAGGATTTAAATTCAAGTTTCAAATTGTAAACACCAAATCTTCATATGCTTCAAAGAATAACCAACATTATATTGTTAGCTAGTTTAAAACGAGCAAATCCAGCATTCCTATGAAATATTCAATCATGCTACATATGCAAATAAGGTAAATAGAACAAAAACAACTAAATGAAATCACATCAAAACATGATCAAACCCTATCCTATAGTAGGAGTGGTTCTCCTTTGATATAAAAAGGATGCCCTTTCCCACCCCCCTTATAAGCTTCTTGATGATAAACAAGATGGATATGTGTATAGTGAGAATACTAAGAATGTGGATGATAATGAAAATGCTTGAGATTGTAGATGGATTTGGAGTAGAAGTGCCTTATATTTATAGGTTGAAGGTTTCAAAGATGGGGAGTTAGGAGGAATGTGGGACTAAACATGAGTCAATGGAAAGGTGCCACTTGTCAACATGCTAGTGGAGGAGGAATGAGCATATTTTGGTGAGTGTGCAAATAAATGAAATTTGGTGGATTTGAAATTTGAAAGATGGCTTTAAATGCATATGGTTGATACATTTTGAAGGGAAATTTGTTTAGGCAAGAAATTCAAACAAATGGATTTAATGAGGGAATATTCCTTGGGAATATGCCTTGTGAGGGAAAATAGGAGTAATTAGATAATTAAATAAAATATGACGATGAATGATGATGAGGTATTGCTTATCCAGGGATGGGAGAAGTAAAGAGCATAACTTTCCTTATGTTTGATAACACACATAGGTATGATGCATCAAGGTATAACGAACCAAGATGGCGTTCCACCTAGTGTGATGGACTTTGACTCGACAATCAGATAGGAGTACTCCTGTTCACACCTAGCATACAAAACCTTATTTAAAATGTAGTTCAGATATTTCAAATATCTCGGACCAAAACATAGAAAGGAAAGCCTTCCTATGTGGTCAACAAGGCACCTAAAATACCTTCCCTACAAACCAAACAAAGCATGCAAGACCAAGGTTATATTACAAGAACATCCAACAAGCACATCAGATAAAATATAATGATCATTGCCCCATTCCTTTCTCTCTCTCTCTAAATCTATTTGTTTAGATATCATAGAGAGGTCATTGGAATGACCGCAATAAGATAAATCAAAAGACAAAAAATCAAATAAACAAACAAGCTAATGTTCTTCATACCTCTACCCAAGACTAAACTATGTTGATGCCTGATGTTGATGTCAATTATAGGAAGGATTCATCCTAGGACATGATGTTATCAGATGATTTGGGACTGGATGATAGGCTATTGATACTCTGAGTTGACTAACTTGCTTACCTACTAACCTAGACTTAAGACCCTGACGATTAGGTTTTCACTTTTGAACCTACTAGACTTGCTTCTGATTGTTTCACCAAAGATTGAGGTTGACAATGATTTATTATGAGCGAAAATTTATTTTGGGTGAAAGTGAGATGAGATGGATAGATTTTTCCAAATATTTAGATGTTTTTGGTGTTTTTTGAATGTTTTGAGGCTGTTTTGATTTTTTTATTTTTTTTTTTTGGTTTTTTATGATATTTTATGAATGTTTTTGTATTTTGTGTCTCGGGGGCTGATCAAAGATTAACCTTTCCTATGTTTAAGCTCAGAGATGACGTAGTTCGGATAACCATGGTTTTGATGTTTTTTGACTTTTTGACCTATTTTTGGATTTTGATATGTTTTGGACGTTTTTTTTTTTTTTGGATTTTCTGATTTTTATTATTTGGATATGGATATGTGTGATGATATCAATGCTCCATTTTAGGATTTTTTTGAAAACCAATCTAGGGTTGATTGATCAAATTAATGGATTGATGATGATAACATTATTGGGGATACACAACAATGGAAGGATAGTGTTAAGCAACATGAGGATTGGGAAGGATATCCTGAGATGATGATGGATTGATTGGATTTTGATTGATCGAGATTTTGAAGCTTGATTTGGGACAAAAATGGTTTGAATGATTTCATGTGACGTTGAAGAACATGTTAGATGCAACTGATATTGATTGTTTGGATTGATGTTCGATGAAATATAAAGCTTGATAAGGAACATATTCTCATCAAAATATGCTATGGGCTAGTGATTTGGATTTTGGCTCACAAATTCTTGACCAATTTGATTTTACGTTTGCTAATGTTCGGATCACCACATAAGTTGGAGGATATAGATCAAGATTTATTCTTGAAGCAAGATGTAAATATCTACCCCCAATGTCTAGCAATGTATGGAATTCCATGGGTGGATTCTTGGATAGATGTATGGATGGATGGATATGGAAAGCATGCAAAGGATGCCAAGGATTATCTTGCGATAAGATAAGGTGTTCAAACAAAGGTTTATCATTTGGATAATGCTTCATGGCTCAAATAATGTTGGGTAGGATAGGATCAAGGAAAATGACCCATGTCAATATGTTTACCATAAGCAATAGTAAAGTGTGCACCAAACTTTTATCAAGATCAAGATAAGGTAGATAGATGTAAATGGGTTGGATGAATACATTTATTATGGATAAGATGAATGGAATGTTGGATTTTATTATGGATGGGATGAGATGCTTCCACCTAAAATGGCGCACGTAGATGTTCAATTCTACACATGATTCCCGTTTTCCATGTTTTCATCATGGTACCTATCCAAAGCACCACCGTAGTGGTTTTCACTAGAGGACGATTTTTATCTTTACTATTTTCATGATTTTTTTTATTTTTTGGAATTTTTTGGATTTTTTGTGAAACACTTATGCTCATGTTGAACCATCTGGTATTGCTGATGTTGATGCTTTTGTCACAATGTTTCATCGATATCCTGCTTGAATAATTTGTCTTGCTAAGATACGTGCACTTGAATGCAACTTTTGAGAATTCTATTATGCTTTGTTGATACCAAGGTTAACTTTCTCTCAGTGTGTACATTGTGATAGAGTGCCTTTTGAATTCTTATGATGAAGGGTAGCTTCCAATACATGGTCAATATAAGAATTGGATATCATGCATGGAGGAGTGGATGGTGGTGTATGTTTAGGAACAAGAGATGGATTGGTTGACATCTTGGAACCTTTGACTCTCCAAACTTAGGAAGATGAGCAATGGTGGGTGGATACGGAAGTGTGCATGGAATTAGGACCAACAACTTGATATACTTTTTACATTGCTTGAGAAGCCTGATTTTTTCTTTGTGGACATCTTTGATGGATACTTTTCCCTTTTTTATTTTTCCCCATAGTTTCTTTGACTAATGGAGTTTGATAGGGATAATCATTCTTTGTATTCTTTGGTATCCACTTGTATTTGATTTGTCCTTTGTGTTTCTTTGCTTCTTTTTATTTGATAATGTTCTTTGTGCTTTGATTCAAATATTTATTTTGAGGTTGGTCCTACTTCGTAGATGAGGTGATGGGTGGATGAAGATTCATAACATGGCAGGTTGTAGTATTGGCATTGGTTTCATCATAATGATTCTTCGTGCTCCCTATGTTGATGTTTGCTTGAGATGAAGTTTCCCCTAGTTTTATAAAGGTATCAATGATATGTTTAGATCCCTTGTGTTGGCATATGGATTTTAGTGTTGTCATTGATGGTAACCTAAGTCATGGATATGGTATGCACTTTAATATCTACTCATATCAGAAGTCAAAGTGAAGAACAGGGTATCCGATTAAAGTTGAGTCTATCAATCAATATGCATTATTAATTTATCAGTTTATGTTGTGCATCTCAGGGAAGGTCGTTGGGTATCTGGAATACCTTATTCTCAATTTTTGGTCCTTTACATCAATCATTGTACATGTAAGAGGATCCATTGTATTAATTTTCTATTTATCAGGACTATTAGGTCGACTTGGTGGATATAGCCATTGTGTATGTTTAAGGAGTAATTGCTTAAGTTTTTTTGTGTTCAAACATGTTTATTTAATTCCTCACTATGCTATGGCCGACTGTGGATGGTACAAGTTAAGAATCATTTAAGGATTTAGCTGACGGTTGGAAATTATTATATATTTTATTAAAGTTGACATGAAGATAATATTATCCTTTGATGTGGATATATAAGATAGATTGTTTATATCCTTTTGATATTGAAGTAGCATGGATGTGAAGTGTGTTGTTGTGTGATGCAAAATTCAGAAGGGCAGTTGTGTGAATTCATCTATGCATATAAGATTTGTGATGTGAGTTCAAGTAGAGCAGAGCAAAAGAGAAGAATTAGACAAAAGGTCCAGAATCTGATCTATGAGCCTAACCCGAAATATTACCTACCATTAGAAGATGATATTCCTTCAATTCAACCCTTCAGATGGATTTAATCTGAAAATTTTGTAAGGAAGTGAGCCTTCCTAGTTTGAGCAGTGAGCCTGAATGCAAGTGCATTCCCATTTTGTAAAACTTATATTTGAGTAATCAAATTGTGGATTGACCTCCACCATGGTTTTTCCCCTAACAATTTTTCCACATAAAAATCCTTTTGTTATGGTGTTGTGGATGATTGCTTTGTGTTTTTACATTTTTTCTTTGTTTTAATGTTGAAATGGTTTAAATATCAAAATAATGTTATTGAATATTACAAAACACTAATTCACACCCCCCCTCTCAGTGTTCTCAGATTCCAAAAATTGGTATCAGAGCCTAGTTCCTCAGAAGGAATTTGACAACTTGAGGTGGATCTTGGAATGTAATGGACTCTAGTAGTCTTCAATAGTAGCTTGTGGTGGCACTTGATGATCTAGATCAGTCTAAAGTAGAAGTCTAGGAATTGAAAGAAAATCTTAAGGATGCTGAGAAATGCATTCAATCATTAAAGGGTCAGATTGTAAAATCCAAGGAAAAGAGGAAGGATCTTTGTGATGAAATTTAGAAAAAAGAGAGAAAAAACATGGATGATACTCACTTGAATCAAACCTTGAAGGAAATAACTCAAGAATGTGAAAAGCTTGCCAGAGACAATGCTACGCTAAAGCATGAAATGGAATCTATGGTGATGAAACTGACTAAGGAAATTGAAGAAAGGAAGAAGAATGAGGAGAATCTTGCTCAGTACTTAAAAGAAAGATCGGATAAATGCAAAAGAATAAATGGAGACTTCATTCAGTTAGAAAATGAATTGCAACAATCCAAAAACAATGAAGAAGAACTTGAAAAACAAATTATTATTCTCAGGGATGAACTTGCTACTACAAATGAATACAAGGAGAAGTTTAAAGTTAGCTCAGTTAAGCTTGATGAGCTAACTCAAGGACAGAATAATGCTAAAGACAAGCGAGGTACTGGATATGAGAAAGGAGAAAGTTTCGGATCTGGACAAAGAAATTTTAGGCAAGGAAATCAAATGAACAAAGGTGGAAGGTATCTGGTAAGACAACCTAATGCTCAAAAATTTAATGGATATTTTTTTTCTTGCAATAAATTTGGTCATATGGCTACTCAATGTAGAAGTAAAATGAAATCAAGTGATTCATCATTCTTTGGTTAATGTTTCAATTGCAATAAGTTTTGTCATAAATCAATCGAATGTGGAACTATGTCAAACAACTTTGTCAATAGAAGGAATGTTGAATGTTACACCTGTGGAAGATTTGGGCATATTTCTAACCAATGAAAATCAAGAAGAAATCAATGGAATGATTGGTCTGGACAAGGAAATATTGTGTACTACAATTGCAACAGATATGGTCACATTGCAAGATTCTATAGAAACAAAAATGTGGCTAGAAGAGATCTAGTATACAAAGGCAGAAACTTACAGAATGATGATAAAGGGAAAGAGAAAGTGGTTGCGGATGAAATAAGAGATTAGATGAAGAATAAATGGGTAAGGAAGAATGAGTCTGATACTAGAAATGGTTCTGCACCGGAACCTGCTTCTGGTAATTCCTCTGGAATTTGATTTCAGGCCATTGGCCTAGGGGGAGTTTTTTCAAGAAAATCCTTTTTCGTAAGCTGGTACTAGAAAGCGAAAGATTTTCAAAAACTATATCAATGATCTACAGAGGCTTTGGAAAACACTCACAAGGAAATTCAAGCAATTGAAGATGCGCAGAAGAATTTTTCTTACGCTGTCTAAGAAAATAGGGTACTTGGAACACCTTAGGGAAAAAGCATTTATTACAACTAAAAGTTAGATAAAATACATGTTGAAACCCTCATTTTTCACTCTACATCAAAGAAAAGAAGAAGGAGAGTGCTTTGCAAAATTTTTTTGAAGGAGTGAAGATAATTCGATGGTGAATCTCTAAATCCATCAAGTATTTCAGTCGTTTGTGGGATTTTCATTTAATTTGGTGCTCAGTAGAAGAACTTGTTCGGTATGCAAAATGGAACAAATCAAAGGAACAATCAATCTAGATGAATATAGCAATGAGAAGTTTAGAGTTTTAAGAATCTTGTTATCACTCGATGAATTGAAATGGCTGTAAGGTGTGAAACACAAAAGTCTAGACATTTGGAGAAAATTCCCTTATTTCAAAAATGCAGAAATTATTAAATGCATTCTGGATAGATTGAATGATGGCACTCTAATTCTGGACAAACCCTATCATATTTCAAAAGAGATAATTGGAGTCTTAACTGGATTATGCAAAATTGGGGATATATCGAGAAAGAAGTCTATCCAGAATAAATAAGTCAAAACCCTAACCGAAGTAATTGGAGACCAAAGGGCATTGATAATTTTGACAATCAGAGATTTTGTAACAAGGTACATTGCACATGGAGTATCCTATAAAATCATTTTCAAAAATAGAGAAGGAGCAACCTCGACTGGTGCAGTTTACATCTCTCACAAAATAATAATGGAAGATCAAGACTTTGACCTATGTGGATTGCTAAAAGATCAACTAATGGAGAACGTGCAATTAACAAAGGAGATGGGTTATCCTTTCAAGTTTGGCACTTTGATTACATGTCTTGTGATGTATTTTCTAAATTTCTTGCCACTAAAGAACAATGTTGTATGGAAAAAAAATGAACCAATTTGCAAGCAAATTTATGAACACTCTAACAAACTAGAAAACTATGATCAATAATATGCAAGTTTCTTTAGAGGTTTACTAGAAAAGATTGGATCAGTTTGCATTTCCCTTCCGGTAAAGGAACTTGAAGTTGAGATGGAGAGAAAGAAGTCTAGAGAAAAATAAATTATTGTTTGTACCCCTCCGATATGCAAGACTCCAAGAGTTTAAGGCAAAGGAAAAGAACAAGTGGTTGTAGATATTCTAGATGAGGAATCTGATAAGGAAATTGAGGTCACTCGGGGAAAATAATTGGAATCAATTGAACCAAAACAAGAAAAAGCAGAAGGAAGTGAAGAAGAAGATGAGTTAACCAAGGAAAATCTACTGCAGCTTGTTCATGAGGAAATTGGAATGCATAAAATTGCTAAGTTATGGTCTATCAGACCCTCATATGATCAGGATATGATTTTGAGTGTACTAAGTGCTCATGTTGTGCACAACCAGATCAAATTGGAGAGTTTGCAAAATTTTCTACCTGAAGAGATGATTGAATGCATCAAGGAAACCATGGACTCTGAGTCTCAGAACAAGAAAGAAGAAGAAATAATTCTACACTTGAAGGAGCAATTCAGGCTATCACTTACCAAGTTGAAAAGGAAAATGAATGATCTGAGGCAATGCATAAGCATAGAAAATAACATTTATAATTATTGCATCGGTTGGCCTCATGCAGTTGGGAAATACAAAGAAATGTTGGAGCAAATTGAAACAGAACTGAATAGAATTAGACAAAGTTTTGATATGTTTCAAGATCAGGATGGTGCAATCAAGAAAATAATTCAAGCGTTACAGTCTAAGCATAACAAAATTTAATTCACCAGAAATAAGCTTGTGGACACTTTTTGGTAAGTAAAGGACTTAACAAAATACAGACTGGAGCAGTTGATTGAGATACTAAGGAAAGGAGAAAAACTAGAAGAAATCATCACTATTCCAGAATTGCTCATCCAGATTATCAACTAGACATCTGAAAATAACAGTATGATCATAAGCATTGGGATTTTAGTACAAGCTTAGAAGAAGTTTCTTCCAGAGATGAAAGAAAAACACAAGATAATATTCTGAATTTAATACCAGTTGTTCTTTTTCAAATTTTGAATCAATTTTGAATCAAGTTTTTTGGTCATAGTAAAAAAGGGGGAGATTGAATACATGTTTGTCATTGATGTCAAAGGGGGAGAGAGAGAAGTGAAAAATGCCTTATCAATTTCAGGGGGAGCTATGTTTTGAAGTTTTGAAGTTTGGTAGCATACTCATATTGGTTTTGAAACTTATTCATTTTTTACTGTGTTTCCATCAATGCCAAAGGGGGAGATTGTTGGCATATGGATTTTAGTGTTTTCACTGATGGAAACCTAAGTCATGGATCTAGTATGCACTTCAATATCTACTCATATCGGAAGTTAGAGTGAAGAATAGGGTATCCGATTAAACCTGAGTCTATCGATCAATATACATTATCAATTTATCAGTTCATGTTGTGCATCTCAGGGAAGGTCATTAGGTATCTGGAATACCTTATTCTCGAGTTTTGGGCTTGCACATCAATCGGTGTATGTGTAAGAGGATCCGGTGTATTAATTTTTTGTTTATTAGAACTATCAGGCTGACTTGGTGGATGTAGCCATTGTGGATGTTTAAGGAGTAATTCCTTAAGTGTTTTTGTGTTTGAACATGTTTCTTTAGGTCCTCACTATGCTATGACCAACTGTGGATGGTACGCATTAAGAATCATTTGATGATTTAGCCGACGGTTGGAAAATATTATATGTTTAATTAAAGTCGACATGAAGATAATATTATCCTTTGATGTAGATATATAAGATCGATTGTTTATATCCTTTTGATATCGAAGTAGCATGGATGTGAAGTGTGTTGTTGTGTGATGAGAAATTCAAAAAGTCAGTTGTGTGAATTCATCTGTGCATATAAGATTTGTGATGTGAGTTGAAGCAGAGTAGAGTAGAAGAGAAGAATCAAATAGAAGGTCCAGAATCCGATCTATAAGCCTAACCAAAATTGTTACCTGGCATTAGAATATGCTATTCCTTCTTTTCATCCCTTTAGATGGATTTAATCTAAACATTTGTAAGGCAGTGAGCCTTCCTATTTTGAGCAATGAGCTCTAGGCAGTGAGCCTAAATGCAAGTGCATTCCCATTTTGTAAAACTTATATTTGAGTACTCAAATTGTTGATTGACCTCCACTGTGGTTTTTCCCCTAACAAGGTTTCCACGTAAAAATCCTTGTGTTATGGTGTTGTGGATGATTTCTTTGTGTGTTTGCATTTTTTCTTTGCTTTAATGCTGAAATGGTTTAAATATCAGAATAATATTATTGAAGATTACAGATTACTAATTCACCCCCTCTCAGTGTTCCCAGATTCCAACACCTTGATTTTTGAATAACCAAGACCTTGATACTTAGGATTTCCAATAATCTTTACTGGTTCTAGGATACCCTGTTCATGTAGGCCTAATCCTTTTCCTTGATAATTCATTTGTTGAAAAAAATTATTTGCAATAGGATATGATTTACCTTGGAAACAAGGTGCTAATCCTTTTTTTCTCTGTTGTGGATCTTCATAGGTGATAACTTCTTCATTGATAAGATAGCTTTCCCTAAAAAGGTAAGTGATCCAAGTTTATAAGTGATAGGATCCTCCACGAGTGGGATAACTTCCTGATTCATTTCTTTGGCTTGATCTTGTGAAATATCTGATTTTAATGCTTCTTCAAGAGGTGTTAATGATTCACTATCCACGTAAAATTATTCCTCATGATTCATTCTTGATATGCTTTCACATGATGTTTCTAATTCATAAATTTTGTAGAAGCCTTCTTCATGATCTATTTTTGATATGTCTCCACAGGATGTTTATGATTCACAACTTATGTAGAAGCCTTCTTCATGATCTATTTCGAATATGTTTCCACATGATGTTTCTGATTCACAACTTCTATAGAAGCCTTCTTCATGATCTATTTTGGATGTCTCTAGATTTTTCTATATCTTGTTCATGTGTACAAATGTTAAGAGTAGGAGACTCTTGTTCCTTTATAATGATATCAAGAGTATGAGACTCTTTTTTTGAATGAATATCATCCACATGCCCATTAGGAGTAAGCATCTCATGGGTAGATGGAGGAATATGTGCTATATGGATATGATCATCATTTGAAACATCTTGTATAGATTGGAGAGTGTCCATTAGATCAATGTAGTATCTTGGAGATATGAATTCTTGATCTTGATTAATTTTGGAGTTTCTTTTGACATGCTTTGGATCAAGTTCTTGACATGGGTCAATTTCAAAGGATGGATTGCTTACAAAGGGTTCTTGGATATCTTCATTAGGAATGGGAAGTGTCTCAATATCCTCTTGAGCTTTGAGTGGACTTGGATCAAATGTTGAGTTGAGGATCCCTTTAGTATCTATAACCATGAGGTCAAAGGATGTCAATATGTCTTGGAAGGGACCATTGCTAGACTTTGGTGAAAGATGTTGATCATGCTTTGGAATAAATTCTTGAGATATTTCCTCTAACTCATTAGGTGATGTAGAGACATTTTCAACATGATCATTGGTTGATAGATCATGGATTATGTCGATAGGATCAAATAATTCTAACACTCCTTTAAATAGATCATTGTTTGATGGGTTTTGATAATGACTAAAAAGTGACTCTTGATGTATGTTGGTTTAATTGTTGGATGAGGTGGAAACATCTTCAAGGTGCTCATTGATGGATAGACCTTGATCATTGTTTTCAACAATTATGGTGGAGAGATTGTCAATGTTTTCAACCATAGCATCAAATGATGTTAACATTTCTTGAATTGCATCATTGTTGGGTATTGTTGTTGGATTTTGATCATGATTGAAAAGTGACTCTTGATGAATGTTGATTTGATCATTGCATGAGGTAGAAACATCTTCAAGGTACTCATTGATGGATAAATTTTTGATCACTAATCTCAACAGTTATGGTGGAGATATTTTCACTGTTATCACTAATGGATGAATCTTGATCATAGTCCTCAACAATTATTATCCGTTGATCAATAAGGTCTTGGATGATATTTTTGAGTTGAATACAATTTGATGTTTTATGAATATTTCTCTATGATACTCACAATATGATCCACCCCTAATCCAATGGAATTTTAGGACAGAGTTGAAAGCACTTACTTTTGGAAGAGTGATGAGTTTTGCATTAAGTAGCTTTCTTAGCACTGTTTCGATTGTCACTCCAAAAGGAGTGTATTCACATTGGTGATCTTGTGATATTTGTGCTTGTTGATGTGATTCTTTTTGTGATTGATCTTGGAGATGTGGTGATTGATCTTTGAGATGTGTTGATTGGGTTTTTTGTTGATATTGTTGATCTTGATATCCAACCTCTTGACATTGGAGATATTTTTCTTGATGTGGTCGGGGACACAATCCAATACTTTGATGGCATGGTTCAACCAATGGAAGAGTGTATTGATTTTGGGGTGGAGATGTCTCTTGGGGCAATGAATCAATTATTTTGGTAAGTGTAGCAATTTGATCTCGCAAAATTTGATCTTGATTTTGATCTTGAAACCCTTGATATAGTTGATTTGGTTTTTGTTCATGCAGATTTGGAATGTATACTTGTGGTGTTTGCATGGGATCATGGAAAAATTGATTTTGGACAATGTTATGATTTGGGATGATGTTTAGATTTGGCATTATAGGTTGATAGTGAACATTGTTGTGGTTTGGAAACATATTACCTTGATTTAGGTAACTTTGATTTTGCATGGTGTTACCTTGAATTGGATCAATACATGGAGTCGTTAACATATTGTTTGGACTTTTAACAACATTTTTATGATTTGCAAACATATCTATCCCAAAGTTTACCAAGTGTGAATTTGAAATTTTCATGTTTGGTAAACTTGTACTCGGTATATTCACATTTGGCATGTATGGATTTGGTGGGATAGTGTTGTTTTGCTGAAGACTCATGTATTGATTTTTTGGTTGATAGATTTGTAGGTTTTGAATTTGATTCAAATCTACCATAGGGAAAGGTGGTCCAAAATTTAGATTGGGAAAACTCACATTTGTTATATCGTTGAGGTTTGTAGGCGGTAATGATCCCATGTATGGATTGTATAAATGTGAGTTTTGATAGTCAATTGGCATTGTAAGGCTTTGATAGTTTGGTTGACTTAGATCACTCATGATGTATGAATCAAGTTTATATTCCATGTTTTTCTTGTGTTTTGACTTTGATGACTGCTAAGGGATTTAGGACCAATGATGATATGAAGGATGAAAGGGTGAATTATATGGGTGTTTGAACCTTTAGGAATTTTGGATTAATGCTAGACTTTAGGATTTGATTCTGATTGGTTTGATTTGGATAATGAATTTGTAGATCCCAAGATGTTGGATGTGACCTTAGGATGAACTCATCCAAGACATGCTAATTTAACTAGATGTATTAGAAAGGATGCATTCTCACACTCTTAACTACATAGGGTGATTTTGATGTGATTTAAGGATGTACGCAAGTCTAGATAAGGATGTTTCCAGAGCTCTAAAGTTGTTTTGTGCGGTGGAGATGATAGATGTTTTGGGATGGATTAAAGGGTTGATTTGATCCTAAATGAACCTAAGAAGGACTTGTTTACAAGACCAAGGTAATGAAGAACATGCCTTTCCTCGAGAGAATTTCAAACCAAAAGACCAATATTTGCATGAAAAACCATATGACCAAAAGATAACAAGTACATGTGTGGGGTTCAATTGATTTCATCTTGATTAATGAATTGATTTTACCACATACAATGTCTTGCTTAAGTTTCAAACTGAATGTCTTCGCCTCAATTCCTTTTCATTCCACAAGGTCTATTATGTGAAAATAAAGGTTTCAAGAGAATAGTTTCCTAATGTTGACTTTAGAGGGAAAATTGAGATATAAATCCAAATACTTAGAAGCCTCTAAGGATGAAATCCCTAGGGACAAGTAGTAGCACTTGGGTTTTTCAAAGGTATTTGCTTCTACTAAAGGGTTTGAAATTTGATGTCCTTGTTGAATTTTTGTTTTCAAGTGTTTTAGATCCAAGCAAAGTGTTTTGATTCCAAAGTGATGCACAATCCTAGGATAAAATGAGACAATATTTGTTGAGTTCCCACTTGGATAAATCTAGCTATGCCTACTCTTAGCGGACGATTAGATGCTTGACCACACTGGCTCCCCTCCATGGCACACACTTCTTGGGTCAGCCAAGCATCAATACCCATGAAACTCCCATGGTATACTTATCATCTCAACTAAGAGCCATAAAAATTTGGGACAGCTTCAGAACAATTGTTCTTGCACCAACAAATAGATAGGGATTTTGGCTTCTACACAAATTGGTTTGTAATCAAGGCACTCATTCAAAAGGCCACATGAGAGGAAATATCAACTCACATAAAGAGTATCACTTGCTTGTTCGTAGGAGCTCCAGTAATGATGAGATTTCCTCAACATTCAAATCTATATACCGATTGGGAGTAGCTTGGTGTTTAGCTCATTACTAGTTTGAGTCATTCCCTTGGGGTGAGTACTTTTTCCCACCAAGGTAGGCTCTCTAAAGGTGAACAATAGTGAAGAAGCACATACATAGTTTGATCAATCTTTATTTTCATGAACAAAGAGAGAACCCACGTGATATACCTAACTCATGCTAGAAAGATTTGTTCAATTTTAAGAAACCCAAATTGAAGTGGGAGGCAATCTTTTATATAACTTAATATAACCAAAAGGCTTTTGATTCTCAATATTGTCGTGAAGCACGAGAGAAGTGCATACGCCTTTTAAATTATATTACTTTATAAAAGAGATTATAAAACATGAAAAACACATGTTCATTTTAGACCTCAAAGCAATAATGTATTCATTTTATAGCACCAAGATGAAGTGTGAAGTCAATTGTTCAATTTTAGACCAAATCAAAATCTAGTATGTTTCTAAGGTTCAATTTTAACCAACTTGAAAATGTCAAATCAATGGTTAATTTTAAACCCCAAAAAGAAGTGAGTTGGCCTAAAACAGAAAATGGAAGCCCTAGATTATTACAATTAGCACTTAAAAATACTTTTGTTAAGTCCAAGTTCAATGCTCAAATTTTCCAACTCCAATATGCTTGCCTTTGTTCAATTCTGATGCTCAACTCCAATTCCAACCTATCCCATAGTGGATTGGTGCTACTTTGATGTGAAAAGTAACCCATTCCCAACCCTTGATAAGCTCCAAATGATGTTGATGATAAGATGCAAGTGATGGAGATGAAAATGCAAGATGAACTCAAAATTCCTATAATGCAAATACTTAGATTATGGATGATAATAAAAATGTTTGAGATTGTAGATGGATTTGGAGTAGAAGTGTTGGAATATGGGAACACTAAGAGGGGGGGTGAATCGGTTTTCTACAATCTTCAACTTTATTAATCTGATATTTAAACCATTTACAACTTTGAAGTGAAGGAAAGATGCAAACACACAAAGCAATCATCCACAACACTATAACACAAGGATTTTTATTTGGAAACCCTATTAGGTGAAAAACCATGGTGGAGGTCAATCCACAATTTTTGTACTCAAATATAAGTTTTACAAAATGGGAATGCACTTGCATTCAGGCACACTGCCTAGATCTCACTACTCAAAATAGGAAGGCTCACTGCCTTAAAAAATGTTCAGATTAAATCCATCTGGGAAATTGAACTAAAGGAATAGCATCTTCTAATGCCAAATTACAATTCCAATTAAGCTCGTTTGTCGATTTCTTGACCTTCTGTCAGATTTTTCTCTTCTTCTCTACTTTGTTGCAACTCGCATCACAAATCTTATATGCGTAGATGAAATTGCACAAATACCCTTCTAAATTTATCATCACACAATAATACACTTTGCATCTATCATGCTTCGATACCAAAATGATATAAACAATCAATCTTATATATCTGCATCAAAGGATAATATTATCTTCATGTCGGCTTTAGAAAAACATATAATATTTTCCAACCATCAGCTAAATCCACAAATGATTCTTAATGTGTACCATCCACAGTCGGCCAAAGCATAGTGAGAACCCAAAAAAATCCATAAACCCAAAAATACTTAAAACAATTTTGCCTCGAACATCCGCAACATGCCACATTTACTTAATCGACCTTCTAGCACTGTTAAACAAAGAATCAGTTGATCGGATCTTCAAACTCATACACTGATTGATGTGTATGCACAAAACTCAAGAATAAGGTACTCCAGATACCCAACAACCATCCCTGAGATGCGCAACATGAACTGATAAGTTGATAATGCATATTGATCGACAGACTCAGCTTCAGTCAGATACCATGTTCTTCACCTTGACTCCCGGTATGGATAGATACTAAAGCGCATACCAGATCAATGACCTAGGTTGCCATCAATGAAAACATCAAATTCCAACAATGTTGAGAAGCCATATGCCAACAATCTCCCCCTTTGGCATTGATGGCAACACGTAGTGAAAAATGACTAAGTTTCGGAACCACCATACTACAATCCTTCAATGCTTCAAATATTTATAACTAACACAACTCCCCCTAAGTTTGATAAGGAATTTTTCACTACTCTCTCTCCCCCTTTGAAATCAATGAAAAAGCCAAAAAAAAAAATTCAAAAACTTACTTATCCAAAAACTGGTTCAAATTTTGATGACATCCATCCGCTACTTGAGTTAAAAGATTATTTTGTAATTTTCTTCGGTATTTCAATCAATTGTTCCAGTTTGCATTTTGTTATGTCCTTTACTTTCCAGAAGGTGTCAATCATCCTATTTTTGGTGTTCTAGACATTTGTATGCTCTGTTTGTAGTACTTGAATTCTTTTCTTGATTGCACCATTGTGATCTTGAAACATATCAAAACTTTGTCCAATCCTATTTAACTTTGTTTCAATTTGCTCCAACTTTTCTTTGCATTTCCCAACTACATGAGGCCAACAAATGCAATAGTTATAGATTTTTTTTTATGTACTTATGCATTGCCTCAGCTTATTCATTTTCCTTTTCAACTTGGTAAGTGATAGCCTAAACTGCTCCTTCAAGTGTAGAATTATTTCTTCTTATTTCTTGTTATGAGGCTCAAAGTCCATGATTTCCTTGATACATTCAATCATCTCTTCGGCCAAACACTCCAATTTGATCTGGTTGTGCACAACATGAGCACTTAGTACACTTAAAATCATATAATGTTCATATGAAGGTCTGATAGACCATAATTTTGCAATTTTTTGCATTCCATATTCCTCATGAATAAGCTGCAATAGTTTTTTTTTTGTTAAATCACCTTCTTCTTCACTTCCTTCTAACATTTCATTTTCTTGTTTTGGTTCGGCTATTTCTAGTTCTTTTCCTTGGGTGACCTCAATTTCATTAACAGATTCCTCATCTGGAATATCTACAATCACTTATTCTTTTCCTTTCCCTTCAACTCTTGGAGTCTTGCATACTAGAGGACTACAGACAACAATTTCTTCTACTCCTCTCTTCTTCTTTTCTATCTCACGGGAGGAGGAACCAACTTCAAGTGCCCTTACTGGAAGGAAAATACCAACTGAGCCAAATTTTCTTAGCAAACCCTTAAAGCATCTTTCAAATACTTTATCACATTTTTCCACATTGTTAGAGTGCATGAAAATTTGTTTGCACACCGGTTCACTCTCTTTCCATATTATATTGTTGTTCATCGGTAAGCAATTCAGAAAGTACATTACTAGACATATAACCAAAGTACCAAACCTGAAAGGGTAACCTTTCATCTTTGATAATTGCACATTCTCCAACAATTGATCTTTCAGTAATCCGTAAAGATCAAAATCCTAATCTTCCATTATCATCTTGTGAGAAATGTAAATAGCACTTTCCAAAGTTGCACCTTCTTTGTTTCTGAAAAATATTTTGTAGGATACTCCACGTGCAATTTACCTTATTACTGAATCTCTGATTGTCAAGATTATTAATGCCCTTTGATCTCCAATAACTCCAGTTAGGGTTTTGACTTCTTTATTTCGGATAGACTTCTTTCTTGGTATATCCCCAACTTTGCATAATCCAGTTAAATTCCCAATTACTTCTTTTGAAATGAGGTAGGGTTTGTCCAGAATTAGAGTATCGTTATTCAATCTGCTCAAAATAAACTTAATGATTTATGCATTCTCGAAATAGGGAAATTCATTCCAAATGTCCAATTTTTTGTGTTTAGCTTCTTTCAACCATTTCAATTCATTGGGTGACAACAAGTTCCTAATGGCTCTAATCTTCTCACTGTTATACTCATCTAGGTTGATCATTCCTTTGATTTATTCCATTTTTCCTTTCGTACTCATGTTTTGTTTCTATCAACCACACACTAAAAATGAAAAAAAATTGAAGTACCTGATGAATTAGGTTTTCACTGTCAAATTGACTCCACGCCTCTGAGATTCTGTTGCAGAGTGCTCTCCTTCTTTTCTTTGATAAAGTGGCAAATGAGGATTTCAACATGTCTTTTTATAACTTCACACACCTAACTTTTTGTTGTAATAGATGTTTTTTCCCTAGGTGCTCTGGATACCCTATTTTCTCAAACAGTGAGAGAAAAATTTCTTCTACAGACCTATGATTTCTTGAATTTCCTTGTGAATGTTTTCCAAAGCATTTGTAGATCATTAATACTATTGTTGACAATCTTTCGCAGTTTGGTACCAGCTACAAACAGGGGAAAAAGGATTTTCTTGAAAAACTCCCCCTAGACCAATGGCCTGAGATCAATTTCCGACGGAATTACTAGAAGCAGGTTCCAGCACAGAACCATCTCCTACATTAGACTTGATCTTTCTTACCCATGTCTTCTTCATTTGATCTCTTATTTCATCCGCAATCACTTTTCCTTTTTCTTTATCATTTTTTTGTGTATTTCTGCCTCTATATGTTGGACCTCTTCTATCCACATTTTTGTTTTTGCGGAATCTTGCAGTGTGATCGTATTTGTTGCAATTGTAGCACACAATATTTCCTTGTCCAAACCAATCATTCCATTTATTTCTTCTTGATCTACATTTGTTAGCAATATTCCCAAATCTTCCACAGGTATAACATTCAACATTCCTTCTACTAACAGAGTTGTTTGACATATTTCTACATTCAATTGACTTATGACCAAACTTTTTGAAATTGAAACACTGACTAGAGAATGATGAATCACTCAATTTTTTTTACATTGAGAAGCCATATGACCAAATTTATTACAAGCAAAACAATATCCATTAAACTTTTGAGCATTAGGTTGTCTTAGCGAATACCTTTTTTCTTTGTTCATTAGATTTCCTTGCCTGAAATTCCTTTGTCCAGATCTGAAACATTCTCCTTTCTCATATCCAAGGCCTTACTTGTCATTTCCATTCTTTTGACCTTGATTCAACTCATCAAGCTTAACTAAGCTAATATTGAACTTCTCCTTGTATTCATTTGCAGTAGCAATTTCATCCCTAAGAATAATAAAAAAAAATTCAATTTCTTCTTCATTGTTTCTAGATTGTTGCAGTTTATTTTCTAACTAAATGAATTCTCCATTAATTCGTCTGCATTCATCAAATCTTTCTTTTAAGGACTGAGCAATATTCTCCTCATTCTTCTTTCTTTCTTCAATTTCCTTAATTAGCTTCATCACCATAGATTCCATTTCATGCTTTAGGGTAGCATTGTCTCTGGAAAGATTTTCACATTCTTGAGTTATTTTCTTCAAGGTTTGATTCAAGTGAGCATCATCCATGTTTTTGCTCTCTTTTTACTTAATCTGATCACAGAGATCCTTCCTCTTTTCCCTGGATTTAATAATCTAATCCTTCAATGACAGAATGAATTTCTCAGCATCCCTAAGATTTTCTTTCAATTCCTGGACTTCTGCTTTAGACTGATCAAGATCATCAAGTGCCACCAAAATTTTTTGTTGAAGGCTACAAGAGTCCATTGCATTCCAAGATCCACCTCAAGTTGTCAAACTTCTTCCGAGGAACTAGGATTTGATACCAATTGTTGGAATCTAGGAACACTGAGAGGGGGGGGTGAATTAATGTTCTACAATATTCAGCTTTAGTAATCTAATATTTAAACCATTTACAACTTTGAATTGAAGGAAAGATTCAAACATGCAAATAAATCATCCACAACACTAGAACAAAAGGATTTTTATGTGGAAACCCTATTAGGGGAAAAACCACAGTGGAGGTCAATCCACAATTTGAGTACTTAAATATAAGTTTTACAAAATGGGAATGCACTTGCATTCAAGCACACTTCCTAGAGCCCACTACTCAAAATAGGAAGGCTCGTTGCCTTACAAAATGTTTAGATTAAATCCATATGAGAAATTGAACTAAAGGAATAGCATCTTCTAATGTCAGATTACAGTTCTGGTTAAGCCCGTCAGTTGGTTTCTTGACCTTTTATCAAATTCTTCTCTTTTGCTCTGCTCTGTTGCAACTCACATCATAAATCTTATATGCGCAGATGAAATTGCACAACTACCCTTCTGAATTTCACATCACACAATAATACACTTTGCATCTATCACACTTTGATACCAAAATGTCGATCTTATATATCCACATCAAAGGATAATATTATCTTAATGTTGACTTTAGCAAAACATATAATAATTTTAAACCGTCGGCTAAATCCATAAATGATTCCTAATGTGTACCATCCACAGTCGGCCAAAGCATAGTGAGGACCCAAAACAAAATCCATAAACACAAAAATACTTAAAACAATTTCTCCTCGAGCATCCACAACATGCCACATTACTTAGTCGACCTTCTAGCACTATTAAACAGAGAATCAGTCGATCAGATCTTCAAACTCGTACACCGATTGATGTGCAGGCACAAAAATTGAGAATAAGGTATTCCAAATATGACCTTCCCTAAGATCCGCAACATGAACTGATAAGCTGATAATGCATATTGATCGACAGACTCAACTTCAGTCGGATACCCTATTCTTCACCTCGATTCCCGGTATGGATAGATACTGAAGTGCATATCAGATCAATGAATTAGGTTGCCATCAATGACAACACCAAATGCCAACAAGAAGTGCCTTGTATTTATAGGTTGAAGGTTTCAAAGATGGAGATTTGGGAGGAATGTGGGACTAAACATGAGCCAATGGAAAGGTGCCACTTGTCAACATGCTAGTGGAGGAGGAATGAGCATATTTTGGTGAATGTGCAAATAAATGCAATTAGGTGGATTTGAAATTTGAAAGATGGCTTTAAATGCATATGGTTGAGATATTTTGGAGGGAAATTTTTTTGGGAAAGAAAGTCAAACAAATGGAGTTAATGAGGGAATATTCCTTGGGAATATGCCTTGTGAGGGAAAATAGGGGTAATTAGATAATTAAATAAATTAATTTCATATGCAAGTGGGTGGGTTATTCAAGGGTTTAGGTTTGACCCAGGTTGATTCAAAACCTAGAGGATGAGTAATTAGGATTATGGGTTAATTAATTCAAATTAATTAACTTGAAAGAATTTAGGGGTTTTGACATTTAATTTAATCAATTTGATTTATTAAATCAGATGAGAGAACCGTTAGGACTTTAATTAAATAAATTGATTTATTTAATCAAGTATGATGAATATTAGTGAATTAATCAACAAATTTTTTTAATTGATTAACAAAAGAATTGATGTTAATTCAAGCGGAATTAGATTCATTATGTCGGTTGATTATTTTGAGTGTCTACACAAATGTCGGCTTATGGAATCTATTTTTTTGGTAAATTAGATAAACACATATAAATACATAGTTATTTTATCAATTCAAATCTAAGCAACATTATCTAGCATTAAGGAAACTTTCACAAGAGAAAATATTATTGTCAAGAGCATTGAATATCATATTTATCAATCATCTACAATAGTAATCAAGATCATATCATCATGTCAAATTTATTTGTGTTCATATTATATTTTGGAGCTAACATTGTGATGTAGATTTCAAGCATTCAAGCATTAAATCAAGCAATCATTTAATTCAATTTATGCAAGATCCAATCCTTAGAGAGATGTGTTATACTTCACTCCTCTAAGGTCAACCATTGAGGTTTTGGTGAGTTGTAACATAGATTTTTTCATTCATCAATCCTTGTCATTTATCATTATCTTTTATCATCAAAGTTTCATTACCAAAATGGGGTTTGACCAAGGCAAACCCCTATTCACCAAAAACGAAAAAAAATCCCTCTCTTTGTGTGTGCAGATTTACAGGTGAAGAAGGACTGGAATTGGATTTAAAGTGTAATTTTGTAAAGTTGTCAAAGTTGTCAAGCCACAAAAATTCACCTACAAATTTTATTTATGACTTTATGACATTGGAATTCAAAGGAATTGGGAGCTCAGATCATGGATCAAATGATTTTGAAATCATATTTTGGATCCTTGTACAGAGACCCATTCGCCCTAGGAAAAATGTCCTGGAAAGACACTTAGCAACCACTTTTGATGACATGTATACATCAGTCTTCCCTTCTCAAATTTGCCTAAAAAATATTATTTATGTTTGTGCTATCATTTAACTTTTCATTTCAAGTTTTACATCATATAATTGAGTTCGTTAGGAATTTTATTTTCATCTCCCAAAAAGTGCATTTTAGACATTTTCTATCATAAGAAAACAACAAGTCCTAATAAGGTTGACTCACCTCAAGGTTGAAAGTCAATCGTATCCTTGGGAGATCTATTTTTCTAATGAAATTAGGAAAGTTTAAGTGTATATATCACACACCTTTTAATCATTCCACATTGATAACCCCACTTACATTTTTCTATGTTTCACAAGGTCTATGGAAATCCCCTCTTTAAAGACCGCATACCCAATAAGTTTTCCTTGTGGACTCTAAAATTACATTTAAGACACCTCAAACTCTTGGCACCTCTAGAAGACCTCTAAATTATTGAAATGATCCTCTTTAGACTTGGAGAATAATGTGAGGTCATCCAGATATATAAGGATAATCAAACTGATCAAATCCTTACAAGAAATATCCATTTCTTGCTAAAAATTAGTCCTTGCATTTGAAAGACCAAAAGAAATCTTGGCATAAGAAAATATTCCCCATTTTGTAGTGAATGTAGTTTTATGTCGATCCTCTTCTTTAACCCATACTTGATTGTATCTAGAGAAACCATCTAGTAAGGAAAACATCTTTAACCTTGCCACTCTTTGAAGAATTTTCTCCATGAAACGAAGGGGATAGTGATCCTTCAAAGATGCTCTATTTAGGTCTAACATCCACAAAAATTCTAATATCACCATTCTTCTTTCATACAAGGACCAAGTTGGATACCCGGGTAGAATGCTTAATCAAGTACATGATCCTTGAATCTATAAGTTTCCTCAATTCCTAGGCCATAAGAGATTCTATTTTCAGGTTAACCAATCTCTACTTTTGGAAAATTGGATTAGCTAGATTTCAATCAGGTCTATAGTAAGCTGGATTACACTGCAATCATACCCCTTCAAATCATCATAATTCCACACCATGACTTTATCATATTCTCTATAAATGGATATTAGCATTTCCTTATCCTTTTGAGGGACATCCTTTCCAACTTTTAATTTTCTACCACCTCCAACATATAGATTAGAGTAGTCACCTTTGTTTGCAATAAATTTTCTCTTGTCACTTCTAGCATTTTCATAATCGAGTAGATTCTCTAAAGTGATTAATCCTTTTCAAAGCTTGTAGGTTTTGAGCTAGATAATTTGGTCTTCATAAGATTCTTCAATTTTTGGTTGTAATTGTTTCACAAATTTACCAGAATGTTGAATAAACATGGTGATTTGAGTATCACTCTCAAATACTTTCCAATTTTGATCATTATCATGGATGACCGATCTCATGATCACCTCTATCATATAATTTTTTGTTAGCAGGTCTATCACTAGGTCAAACTAGGAACCAACTATCTCCATTCTATCTACCTCAACATTCTTAGATCTCAAAATCACTTGGATGTTGAATGCTTAAAATCCTTCAATTAAATCCTACACTTTGTGGTAGTAGGATCACATTCACACATTTTTTTAGTTGATGTTCCTCTTATATGTTTAATCAATAGCTCTGAATCTCTAAAGACCTTTAACCATTTTATTTTCATCTATTGTAATAGATTTAACCCATGGACTAGGCCTTCATATTCGACTTCATTGTTTGTATAGGAAAACTGGAATTAGAAAGCTCTAAGGGCCTCATCTCCAATAGGGTCTACTAGGTGCATACTAGCTCTTGAACCTTCCTTACATCTCACACTATCAAAGTGCAGAGTCCAAAGGCTAGACTCATCATTTGGGCTTCTATATTGGCTCCCTTGAATTTAGTCACTTGAGGAATGACTTGATCTTCATCATATATCACGTATGTGTTGAGTCCAATAGCATCATAATTATTAAATGGATCACTCCTCATGAACTCATTAATCAGAACTTATTCATTTGAGCTCCTATATCTGGTTGCTTCTCCATCTTATAATATTTCCACACAATACATCTCACTCTTCAAAAAAGATGTTTCGGTGGCCTCAAATTTCATCACAGCATCGTTTGTAATGTGTTCTAAGTGTAAAGGTTTAGACAACACTTTCATCTAGGCACCATGCTTAGTCCTTAGGATTGGGTGAGACCAATCTAGAGACAAATATCCTCCAGTATTAGCAGTGAAATCTCTAGACAGACATAATCCAAAAATGGGAGGGATATATATTACTGCCACCTCTTGGGCAACCGTAAAGCTAGTACATGAATACAAGGTTAAGGGAAGACTTTTGATTATACCTATAGCTTGGACCATTTTTCCATCTAATTTCATGATTCTTCTATCAAGAGGCTCATATTCTATTTTTAACGAATTTGTAATTAATTTAGGGATGACTATTGTGTTGGCACTAGAGTCAATCATAGAATTGTGTAGAAACACCCCTACAATGAGAGTTAAGAAAAATGGGGTGGGTTTTGACTTATTCACCTCTTCTTTTGCAACCTTATCTTTTGTATTTTTGAATGCCACGGCTCCCAAGGCATGTGACTCTTTAACTAGCTCTTTGATTTTCACCTGATTGCATTCTAGGACCGCATTGACTTGCACCAATTTTTTACCATATTCCAAGGCTTACCGTAAAAAATATTTTTTCTCTAGGATAGCTAAAATATTTCGTAAGGAGACATGGGTGGGTGCCTTCTTCAATTTCTCCACCACAATGAGAAGTCTGGATGTTTGGGCCTTTAGCTCTTTTTCTTTACTCAAGATTGGATCATCCTTCTTTTGAAACGCTAGAGTTGCTACTTACGATTATGGGTTTTTCTTGTAGATAGGCTTGGGTTGTGATGTCAAGGGTATCTACTCTTCAGTCAATCTCCTTTTTGACAAGTATAATATTCTAACTGGACTTGAGGAATCTTCGGCATTGATGCCTCATTAGTGAACACTGCATCTTCTCCCTCCATTAAAGAGAATAGTGCATGGTCGAAAGAAATTTCACCTTCCTACTCCAAGGACATGCATTACACTTGAGCCATTAGGATGGCATTTTCCACTCTAGGATATTGATAGGCATGCACACTTTTATCAGTTGTGACTCCTTGAATTTGTTTTTCTATGATCTTATATTGAAGATTACCTCTAGGGTAATTTCAAGGAATGTGTGCATCATTACATGGGAAGCACCATGAATTAGTGTCATCCACCAAATTATTTTGACCTGCCATCATATCTCCATTATGATTAGGTGGTATAGCTTGTAGTGGAGTCAGAATTAGTACTATCTGATTTGTAGTTTGAGCCTGATTATTTGCCTACACTCCTCCTTGATATTGGTTATATTGTAAGGGAGGATTTTTTCCTTGAAAATTCTAGTAAGGGGGCTTTCAAAGCACATCTTGTTGCCTTGTGAGTTTAATTATCTCATTGGAAAAGGTTTGCAATATATTTTTCATATCACTCACCTCTACGGCCAAAGAGGTAGAATAAATTTAATTAGTCTGCACATTAGGATACGCATACATCAAAGGAGGTGCAAAGGAGGTACAGTGGGAATCTTCTATTGGTAGGGTAATATTTCAGGGAATACAAGAATGGGTAGTTGAGGAGGAAGATTTCAGAATCTATAAGGTTATTCTCAGCCCTAATGACCAAGTCATATGCATTTGAAAGGGTCTAACCCCCTAATGACTGGATCATCACAACTATGTCAGATTTAAATTCCTTCAAGTAAAAAATTATAGTCATACCTATTGAGGGTCTAGTTGTTGTCAAGATCCTTTACCAAGTTTTGTGAAGCCTAGTGTTGAAATCAGTGATAGCCTCTTGGGGGGCTATTTTGATGGTTATCAATTGCTAGAGTAAGGAAGAACAAACACCCTTCTCTATAAACCGGTTGAAGAATCCTTCTCTGAGTTGATCCAAGGTACTGATTGAATTAGGGGGCAAGGATCTATACTAGTCTAGATATTTCCCTTTGAAAGAAGCATCTAGTAGCCTTAATGCCATATTTTCCTGTCACATGATGTACCATGCTTAGGTTGATAACATCTTGCAAATGTTTCATTAAGGTCTTACAATCCTCTCCCATGAACTTAGGGAGCACTTTTAGAGCATCGATAGGAATTAGATCCCATGCAGCTAGAGGAATTGAAGGAATGAGAAAGATACTGTTATTCCATGCTACAAAAGTTTTGGCAATCATTGGTGCTTGCACTTGTTGTACTTGAGTCTATACTTTTTCTTGTGTTTCTTCACTTCCTGAAGCTCTTTACCATTCAATAACCACTAATGGGGGAAAGAGTAACCCAGGATTACGTGTTGTGAATGATCTTGTGATGGGTCTCTAGCTCATAAACCCACTTCTTATCTAGCTTTAGAGTGGTCCCACTAAGCATGCCAAAAAAGGAACTATTGATCTCAAAAACTAACACTTAGGAGATATAAGCTTGGGAAGTTTTGTGAATGTGGTATCAAACTGTTATTCACAGAACAACCTACAGGATTTCAGAAGTTGACTCTTCATTTTAACCAAGGGGGAGAAAAGTGGAAGAGATAAAATAAAATGCATACAAGCAACCATTCTAAGGTGATGTACCAAAAATATCAATGTACCTAAACCCTGGAAGTGCATAATATAGCTTAGAACTTCAAAACATTACAAACATATAAAAAGAGCACGCACATGATTTAGAGTTTGTAATATAAAAAAAAGCCAATACTATAGAATAAAAGAACAAAAATAATAGATAGCAATTGATTCCACATAATTTAACACAGAACACCAAATCCTCTTCACTATTGGGAAAATTAAATTACAAAGGCCCAAAGGCATATTATAAACCATTCAATCCTTCCCACAAGGGGCACTTGCTAAGGTCTTACAGTGAAAGAAAAAAATGGTTGCTATCTCTATTCAAAACTAAAACTATTATAATATGTTCTCTTTGGTGATTCTTAGTGTTTTTCAAAATATGATCAACCACACAATACAATGCCCCTCAAGGCCTTAAAAGAACTTCTCCTTCAACACTGAAAACCATGATAATAGAAAAGATTCAAACTTTCTCATCCATGGAAATTGCCATCATGGAAACCATTGAAATGACCTAATTGGGCAATCATAAGCAATCATTCATAGGCAGTAATGGTTGTGGGAATATGCCTTAGCTTTCTGGCATGTTTTCTCCATCGGCTTTGGCAGGTTTCTCCTTGTTTATGGCATTTACCGCCATACGGCACGCAGTCTCCTTCCTCACCGCAATGGTCGCAGTAACCTTTTCGGTCTGGCTTTGGCGGTTACCGCCATACCATAGGTGGTGGGTCGACTCACCACGGTAGCACGGTGAGACCGCCTGTGGTGGTCCTGGGGGTTACCGCCATATCACAGACTATGGTATCCTTCACCGTGGTGGCCGTGGTAATGTTGTCGGCGTTGGCCTGGCGGTTACCACCATACCGCGGCCAGCATTCTAGCTGACCGCAATGGTCGCGGTAAGACCGCCCGCAGCCTAGCTAACGGTTACCACTGTACCATGGCCAGTGCCTTTGCTAACCGTGGTGGCCGTGGTAAGACCGTCAGCGGCCTGGTTGGCGGTTACCGCTCTACTGTGGCCAGTGCCTTGGCTAACCGCGGTGGCCACGGTAAGACCACCAACGGCTTGGCTGGCGGTTATCGCTCTACCACAGCCAACACTTTGGTTGACTGTGGTGGCCGTAGTAAGTCCACTAGCGGTCAACGTTGACCATTTACCACCATACTGCGAGGCTTAGCCAATAGGGCTGCGGTAGCGTGGTAGGAGCTCGGATGAGCTCGGGGCAGGGTTTGACCGAGTTGGACTTAATATCAGAGCAGCCAATGAATGACAGGGTGACGTGTGGCAGGTTGGCAGCTTCTAGTTGGCCGAAGGAAGTGATGGTTGAGCTCAGTGTTGTGGTGGGCCAGAGCTCGAAGGAGCTCGGATGGCTTACCGCCATATCGTGAGGCGAATCGGTAAGGGCTACGGTAGTGCGGTAAATGGTGGGGTGAGCTTAGGCAAGCTCACTACCATACCGCAACAGGTGTTTGAGCTCGGTGTGGTAACATGGTAAGGGCTTGGGTGAGCTCGAAGCTCGGTTGACCAAGCTGGACCGAGCTTGACCGAGTTGGACTAGACTATCAGAATGACCAGCGAATGGATGATGGACACATGGCTCATCTCAGTAGGTTGTTTGGCTAAAATCCAAAAGCAGTTATTGCTATTGTCACAGGGTGGAAAACTGGAACCTGATTATGGCAAGGAGTTATTGCTTGGGTGGCTCGATGCAAGGAAGTCGACATGGGGAGATCTGTCAATAATTTCCTGAGGATGGTTTTGACTATTTGGATGGACAGGTCTTATTGGTGTATGAAAAGTGCTTTTGGATTCTCATGAGAGTATGAGAGTCGGTGACTGAGTGAGAGAGAGGTAGAGTGGGTTTGTGCAGTATGCTAAGGCATTGTAACTGCGAACTCTCTATCTCTCGGATCAAGTCGATGTGAACCTGATGTGAGGCCTTGGGGCTATGCTGGCCAAGTGGCTGGCTGTGATTGTGGTTTCAGAGGAGCTGAAGGGAATCTACACAGCATGTCATGAGGACATTGTAACTAGGTGAGATTTTGTTTTTTTGTTTCCTGTATCTTTCACCATGATGAACAAGATGTATCATCTTGAAGAGCATAGCTCTGATCTTGTATTGTAACCATTTTAGTTACTGAATAATACATATGAGCTGAATGTTTTGGAGGTGGGGTTTTTTACCTAAAAAGGTTTTCCCCACGTATATCTGTGTGTTCATGGTTTGTTCTTTCTTGGTTGTTTGATTCATGTTCTTGAATCAATGCTTGTGTTGAATCTGTTACATTGTTTAGCATTCACTTTCCTCAGTAGGATCAATGGGGGATCAACTGTGCCTATTTCCGCTTTATGGTACAGTTGGTTGTGTCTTTGTTGTGATTTTGAATTGAAATCACTACGGCACTGTTGTCTTAGATGCATATCTTGATGACAAAACCGAATCCGTATCCCCAACAATGGTGTCATTTATCTCTCCTCGACCTTTCATTGTAACTGCTTGCTCGTGCTCTATAATTAAGTTGGCCAATGACAGTTCTTTTTCAAAAATATGAGCCTTTATTCCTTAGAAATTGTGTGGGCTCGTCATGTGTCAGCCTTCTTCCTTACCCTATGGTGGGCCCACCAAAAGTCCCTCATCTGGGTGGCGCATGAAGTCGCCACGCAGTGCCTCAACGCATTTCTCTATGATTTTAATCCTCTAGGCTCAATAGGAGTTACACGGATTTGACATGTGGATCACCTTCATGTGAACTTTGAACTTAAGCACAATGAGGGCCCATGGATAAAACCCAAATGCCCGACATTTAGGGTCTACAAATCTAGGAAATGAAGGTTGACTCCAAACTAGTGCAAAATCTTTGAAAGCTTTAGAAGAGGGATTGTTTCTAATAATACCTTGGAACAAAAACCTCCAAAAAAATAAGGTTGTGGTAGACAATGTCTACTAGGTAATTTTTTTACACTTATACACTACAAAAATTCAAACCCAACTCAAGTACTAAGAAAAACCCTAAACCTAATTCCAAAAATAATGAAAAACATAGACCTAACTCAAAAAACAAGAAATACATTAAACCTAGTATCTTGAAATTAATTACACCAAATTCAAAATATTTTGAAGAAACAATGAAATATGCAATTCGACAAGACCCTAAAACCCATCACAAACTAAAATCACCCACAACTCATAATTTAATAAATAAATAGAAAACCATAAAGATCCACTTACCTTTGTAGATAGCAATGATCCACTGGGCCTCTCATCAAAATCATCACTTTCTCTCTAAGATAAGCCAAGAAGTGTCATGGGGATTTTTTTGGCTAGTTTGGATTGGTGGGTAATGTGGGTGTCACAAAAAAACACCTCTAGAAATAGTAGATTGCCTCCTTTTGATTTTCCACTAAACCAAAAAGCAATCCAAATGACAAAGTTGCATTGATTCTTTTCTTCTACTCACATTGCTTCTAATCTATAAGAGCCTTGTGAGAAACTACAGCCTAAATTTATGAACCCACAACAATTATTCTCAAGAGTAGCAAGAGGAAATTTTTCTTTTCCTCTCTCAAAGAGGGTAGGCAAGTCAATTGACAAAACACAATCAAAATTTTGTTTAGACTTTAAATCCAAGCACCACAAAAGGATTAAGAATGAAAAATATAGACATGCAAACATAACTAGAGACAAGTGACATTGAATGAACACTATTTGAGACATATTGGCTTCAAACTTTCCTAAAATAGATATTTTTATCATATATTTCTTATATTTTTAAAAATAATCTAGATTTTTTTTTAGTTGGACATAAATAATATATAAATATCTACACTATTGAAATGCAAGCCATGAACATTAGAAAGTTTAATTATCATCTTTCTCTTCTTATCAGTTGGGTTTTTTTCCATACTTTTTAAATGTTAAATCATTTTTTTAGCCAAAAAAAAGATAAAACTCAATCAAACAATTAGACTTAACCTTTTTTCACCAGAGAAACATATGACAAATAAACCATTATTTTTTCCAACAATATTTAAATAAAAAGACTAATAAGAAAATGATAAGATAAAAACAAAGAATAAAATAACCATCCTTTACAATTTTTAATATAAGTATTCATACAAGGCAAAAATAACCTATCAAATCAAAGGTGGAAGCCCTAGTATTTGACTAAAAAGGTAATTCCTTAATTATTTTTCCTAAGACTAGTTGGATGAAATTTGATTCATTTAGGGTCCACATGAGCAAGTGTGTTATGGATCATACTACTTTTTGGATGAAAAGAACTCACCTTTTCAAAGGAAAGGAAAAGCAATCATTAATATGTGTTGCAATGATTTTCTTTTGTCAAGCATGTGTAGGCCTTACTTCCCACTAAGGGGGCAAGGATTTGAAACTTTCCTCACGAATTTTACTTCCCATTAAGAGGCCATGAATTTGGCTTCCATTTCTCTTTCAAGAGATCAACATAAGTAGGGATTAGGTTTTATATTGGTATCATAAATATTAAATATTTTATCTAAAACTATTATACATTTTTTTTTTAAATCGTTATATTGTTAAAATAAAAATAATTTATTAAAAGATTGTAATTTATGTTGTAAAGATGGTTGTATCAAAAGATTGATCTGTTAATGTCCAACACAGCTGTCAGAGTTAATGAATCTATGGGAGACGGTTAATTCATGTTATGAACCTGAGCATTGCTCTGCATAGCACAAAGAGACCAAGGGCGCACACCTTGCAACAATCCTCCCCTAGCACAAGCAAGGGGTTTAAACTCATGACCTAGGCTCTAATACCAATTGTTGCAAAGACAATTGTCATTGCACCAAAAGATCAACCTGTTAATGTCTGATACAACCGCTAGAGTTAATGAATACACAGGAGGCGGTTAAGCCATGTCACAAACCCAAGCGCTATGTTGCACAACACAAGGAGACCAAAGGCACACACCTTACAATAATTTAATTGATTGAGTATAATTAATGTGGATGATATTTTTTATTTTTGTATCCATCAAAATTCATTTTTTTTAAAGTGTAATATAAAAGAAGAGGTCAAGATCACGTCTTAAGTAATGGTGAAATAGATACCCTTCAGATTCTATTTTCAACTAAAAAAAATCAACTTAAAATTGTACTTCAATACTAATAAATTATAAAATTATTCTAATTTATATAATAACTTACAACAAACTTTTATTTTTTAATTTTAATTTAAAAAACTATTTCAAAGATTAAAATACATTGAAAACTATCCATTATGACTATATTTGACACATGCAATGATCATACCCATTTGCATAAATGAAATTAAAATAAATTGTTTATTTGTTATCTAATTTTTTTTTGTGTTGGGGGGTGGAATCACTAGTTAAAACCTCAAATTTCCTATGTCCTATATGGAGGTAGGTATTGAATATTATTATTTTTTGTGGGGATAGATTTAGTTCCCTTACGTATCTTATAGGAATAGAGTGGTCATATTCAGATATTCTACTTTATTCCAAAGGCCACTCAAATGGTGGTAAGGCACCTAATGGCTAGCTTATGTTATACAATATATTAATTATAAAGCTTTTAGAAAAGTATGATAGAGAAATATTATATATTAAAAAATATATAAATTAGAAGTGGGCTAAGTCTCAATAAGGAAATAACTAAAAGACAAAACCTATAGAATATAGAGAATGGATACAAAATATTATGTTTTATGTTTTATAAATTTAGGAAGAAATTATTATGTTATAATAATTGAAAAGATTTAGTGGTATGGAGGAGTTAAATAGTTTAGTTAGGTTATTTTAGTTGATTTTTTTGTTTGTATGATAGTTAATTTTTGTTTTTTTTCATTTTTATCTATTATTTTGAGGGTTGCTTATTTTTAATAATTTTTTTTTATTTAAGTTTAGAAAAGAGTTTTAATAGATTTTTTAAAGTTTATTTTTAATGGTAATTTGGGTTTTAAAATAGAATAAGGGGCTCTTTGACAAATTATAGGTGTTAAAATGATTTTTTTAATGAAAATTAAATAGATAGTTTTTTAGTTTAGATTTTTTTTATTTGAAATATATTTTATATTTATTTTTTTAAAATATAATTTATTGTATATAATTTTAAAATAAAATTATATTTTATTTATTTTTATATATAATAATATTTTTAAGGTGAAATTTACATATTTATATTTTTATAAGATAAGCAATATTTACAGAGTGTTGTACTTTTTATACAGAGAGTCCAAAGGTCAAAAGAAAGCATAGTTCAAATATAATTTGAACTATAGGAACAAACAGAAATAGTTGAACGTCAGTTATAGAACAACCAAGATTTAAATAACCCCTGAAATAGAGGGATCCAAACTGGCTCCACAAACCCGAGGCCAAGAAGAGGCAACGGATTTGGGGAGACCCTTCTTCTTCCATAGCACAAATGACCAGGGAGGCTCAGAAACGGGAACAAAAGAGTGAGGCAAGGGGGGCGGATCCACAAAAGCCTCCTCGGGAGAGGAGCCACCACATAGCGAGGGCGAAGCTGTGGAGACCGGGGGAAAAAAAGCACCAGTAGAGTCGTTCGACGAATGACGGGCCAGTTTTGGCAGAATAGTGACAGTAGAAGGCTCAAACGGGACAGAGATAGCAGAAGGTTTCGCAGCAAGGATAGCTGGAAGAGTATCTTGAGTAGGCTTGAGAGGGTCATCCTCCTTAGAGGGACTATCCAAAGGGGGGAACCAACAGTGAGATGGTATGTGAGAGCATTCTTCCACCAAGTAGCCACACTCTTGCGGCGAGCAATAGGGTAGCCAGAAGCCAAGTGACCAATAGAGAAACAACGGTTGCAACGAAAAGGGAGCCCCTCATAGTCCAAAAGTTGCTTCCAAGGTTGGTCTACCACCATCAAGACCACATCACCATGGAGTGGTTTGGAGATATCCAAATCGATTAAAATATGAGCCATTGTAGTATGCCCAAGATCCTGAGATGTAGAATCCACCTTCAAAAAGCTGCCAATGGTGTTGCCAATAGCTTCAAAGCAAGAATCCTCCCAAAATTAGAGAGGGAGATTTGGTAAACGAACCCAAATAGGTCTAATATTCAGAGGCTTTGTAAGAGGATTGAAAGAGCATGACCATGGTCGGATGGACATCAAATGAACACCCCACATCCACACCCGATCCAGCACTCTATCATGAGCCTCAGGGGTAGATAAGGTAGCAAAGAAAAAACCTCTAGCACTAGGATAGAGGTCAATTTGTCCAAAAACCAAAGGCTTCCAAGAGCCAGTCACCCATTCATGGAGTTCAGGCAGGGAGGGCCACAAGTCATTAAACCTACAGACAACACCATATCGCACGTAGAAATCTTCATTTTCAGCAATCTCAAGCCCACAGACCATAACAAGGGAGTTCTGGGCACAAGGAAAAGGACAAACCTTAGTCATGACCTGGGTACGAGCAACAATAGCAAAGGACTTCTGAGATCCAATAGGAGTAACAGGAGGAGGGCCCCCAGCCACACCCCGCACAGCATCCGTAAAAGAAGGAGAAGTCACATGCCTATCCACGGGAGGAATACAGCCACCACACCCGCCACGATCTAGAACCTGCAGCAAATCGAGAGGAATAGGGGGGAGCCCCTACACCCACAAAATGATCCCTCACGCCAAGGCCCAGCGACATATTTGAACCACTCTCGCCCAGCACAATGGGCAACTTTTCAACGAACATTTTGCAACTTTTTACACATATTCATGTTATTTTCTATTTAGTTTAATGTTTATTTACTAGAATGATTTAATATAATAATATATTGATAGTCACAGTATTTTTATGTTTGGTTTGATTTATGTGAATTGGGTTAGAAAAATTTCTCCACCCAACTTCTCTCCAATAAAATATGTGTATCAATATTGATTACTCCCATAGTTGTGTCGATCTCAAGTTTTTTTGTTAACTCAAGCCCGACGTCATGAGAAAGAAATGGATTCAAGTCGATGAAGAACCTAGGAATCTAGTTGGTGAGGAAATCCCTATCCATATTTACCCTTTCTTTTTTGAAATGAAAATTTTGAATTACATAAAAGATAGTGTAATGAAATAGACTTGATAAAAATAGAGTATCAACAACTAAATAGAATAAAAATAAAATAATATGATACCATAGAGACAAACAACTAAAATTATATAAGGCTACATATCATTGTGTAAAATAACTATCGGACCCATCTTAAATAATTGGCAAGCCCAAATTTTCCATGTCATCCATCTCTTGACCAAGATAGATGTTTTAAATATATCCCATGCACTGCATCAACAAGTCCCAATAGCCATGAGATTGTTTACCCGTGTTACACTAATTACTATGCATTTATAATTCAATCATCATACACTTAATTCCATGTATTCACTCTATAACTTAGATTTACCATTTTAGATTAAAAATTCATTTCAAGTGGCCTGAGATTAGCATGAGAGAATGAACTTGAAATTCAAGAAATATAAATTCAAATTCTATATTTTTCTCACTTCTAATAGCTATTATAAGTTGACTTAACACATGTTGTATCTTGTTACTATGTCATGGTACTCAAATACATAAAATGTGTAATTAATTCACATGTGGTTACAAGAAAAAAAAATGTTAGAACACATTTTGATTTGTAAAGTGTAATAAAAAATCATATCCACATCATCATATGGGTCATTTACATGTTTCCATATGTGATCTTTAATATCACCTATCATTGTTAATTCGTTCCAAAAAGAAGGTTTTTCCTAGATGAACCTATTCACCTATCAAATTGAGAAACTCCTATTTTTGTCCTTAACACCGCCTTAATAAATTTAAATAGACAGATGACAAAATTGAGCAAGTTTTTAGATACATATTCAAGCAACTCATTCTCATGTGACATATATCATGTATTTACATTCAATTAGATTCACACTAATCAATATTGTATCTATGACATTTAGGTTTGAACTATGGGAGAGGACCCAATACCTAAGCGTGTTCCAATAGTTGTTATAGCAGTTGTTGATTTAATGCCCGATATTTTTAACAATATTGGACCAATAGTTGTGACTTTAAAGTTGTTAGTCTTGATGATGACTACCCATAATTGAATTAAATATATTCCTTAGATCTAAAGAGTAACAAATCATGTGATGCCACATCAGCGCACCAATAAAACATGACTTAGTGCACAATTATCGGTCTCACTTTTTTTTGGGCCTATTTGGACACATCAATAAAAAGCATTTTGATGTGGCATCATATTTGATGATGTGGCCCTGAAACCTTAGTTATAGGCAAGGGACTTGCCAAGTAAGTTGTAAAAAATTTGGAATGATTTAAAATTTTCATGTTAAGATTTTGAGAAGCGTGAAGTTAGGGTACTCAACTATTGAATCCTCTCCCCTATAACAATTTTTTAAATCACGTAAATTTTAAGATAACTATCAAACCAAAAACATATTTTTTTATATAATAATAAATCCATTATATCAATATTAATTTTAAAATTAAATAACATTATCCTTTATATTTAATTATCACTTTGATTTTAAGTTAACTACTACATCAAATAATAAATTATATCATTCTATTAATCTTTATTATTTATGTCGTATGATTATATTTCATTATAAATGTGTAATTCTACTCATCTTAAGCATGAAATCATTTGAAAAGTAAACATTTGAACTAGGATTAAGTTAAGTAAACTAGATTAACCTTGGTTCAATATGGTATATAAATAATAATAAAATAAAATAAAAACCGGGGGTTTCATCTATGCTTTAGTTGCTATTGGTACATATTTTTATTAAACTAGAGAAAATTATTGACTTTTCTAATTTAAAATAAAATAGTTTTTATAGTGCTTCTAGATATAATGTTCTTGTCTATAAGTAAGCGTTTCATAAGAAGTAATTGTCCTAACTTGTTATTAATCATAGTTTTATTTTAAATTATATAGTATATGTTTATGTTTAATTTTGTGGTGGGTTATGGTAATGTAAAATTCTATATAAAGTTTAAGGTAGGGTAGATTTGTTTTTTATATTTGTATTGTAGTTTATTATAAATTTTAAATTTTAATAGTATATGTATTTTTTTGATGTAGATTTAAAATTGAATTTTGTTTCTAATATGAATATTTTTATGTGTTAATAATGTGTTAAAAAAATTAAAATCTAAATTTAACAGATAATCATTAAAATGTATTAATTTACAATAGTTTTTAATATATTTCTATTGAAAATATGATTGTCACAACATACTATTTTTATATTATTAATATTTGTCTCTGCAAGGATTATGATTTATTTCTTGTCTTTATGTAACTTCAGTACTCATGTTATGAGTTTCTTAATAAAAAAGTCAATGTCGTACCCTCTTATAAATTGTCTTTTTATATAGTAAATGTTTCTATTCAAATTTTTAATATTGTACATATTAATATATGTATTATTGTTGATTGTGAGTTTCATATGCAATTTAATATCTTAATTATATAAAAGCTTCTTTGATGTTCTTCACACCTTGATAGTTCACTATCTCAAACAATTGATTTTGTTTATCATGTGCTAAGAATGCCACTAACAAATTTTAATTGAATATTTAACTAATATCCAATGAGATGTATGCCAATTATATGACAACCATTGACTCATGCACTTTTATTTATATTACCTTTACAAAGTAATGATGCATATCATTTTATTCTTTAATATTTAATGTATGTCAGCCAAGACCACAACAGACTATTCTTTTATTTTTAGTTCTTGTTGTAAAAACGACTATGTCTACTAAGATCACAACACACTATTAATTTCTTATTTTACATACAACTTCAATACTCATTCTATGAGTAAGTCTCTCAATATAAAGTTGTCTTAACCTATTATTAATTTCTATTTTTATTTTATATATACATTTCTAGATTCATTTGTCTCATGGGATATGGTGTTGTGAAAAGAAATAAAATTATATGACAATTTATGTTGTGTTACGCTTGTTCCATGTGTTAGTATACATTTATAGTAATTGATTGTAAATTTTAGATATACTTTTAAATTTTAGTTATATATCTATGCTTCAATAATATTGATCTCGATTTAATAATTAACTCTTCCAAACCATAAATTGTTTATAATATAATAATTATTCACATGCTAACAATTTCACAAAAGAATTTAAATATGGATTTCACTAAAAACTATTAAGACACATACCAAATATTTAACAAACTTTAATTTAGAAATCCTTATTTTTATCACCTTTACAAAATAATGATACATGTTATTTATTCTTTAATATTTAATGCATGCCAATTAAAAATAATATGGTCACAACACACTATTCTTTTAATTTTAATTCTTGTCCTAGGAAGGACTAAACTTTATTTCTTATTTATGTACAACTTCAAGGTTTATTTTATGAATCTCTTAATAAAAATGCACTGTCTTGATGTAGTATTAATTGTATTTTTGTTTTTGATTAAATAAGCAAGGTTAGGGCTCTAATCCCATACAAGAACAACAAAATTGTCCAGTGCAACAGTAGCCAGACAATAACAGAAAAATGGAGGAGACAGCAAAACAAGAAATAGCACTACATCTCCTCACCAAAACTAATGAGAACAAGCATCAACCTATTCCTAAAGCATAAAAATAGATAACCCTATTTGAGTACCAGTAAAGTTTTAACCAAATCATAATATCATCAACCCAAAGATTATAATAAGGCAAGCATAACCTGTCGTAATTTTGCAACAAGTAAATAACCTTCAAACCAAAGATTAATAGTATATAAACATAGTTCGGGTTTACCAAGCCATTATCAAAGATAAGCATTACAATAGAGCCAAAAAACCCGTAGACCAAAGGCATTAAAAGAGAAAAAAACAAGACATAGAATAGAGGATTAGGCTTCCTCTATAAGGCTCCAAGCCTTCTTTATATCTTACACCATTTCCTTGAAGTTGTCCTTGGTCTCCATTGTCCCGAACCGATCAGCTTCATCCCTTGTTACCTCTACTACTTTTTGATCTTGCTCTGTCTAGATATGGTACCCATCACAGCTCTTTTCATGACTTTGTCCATCACTCTACAGACATTCTTGATGGCCTCCTCAATATCATGGAGCCTATTTGAATTATCTTCTTTCTACAACATTCTTTCGAGTTACTCCATCCTCTCTTCAAGCATTTTTTTTTGTCTTTTATTTCAAAGTTTTTTCTTTCAAACTCTCAACATTGAGAGGGGTATTAGTGGTAATTTCAATAGCTTCCAAGTCGATTGGGGTTTCATTTATGTTTCCCTTACTTCAACCATTCCAGGAATTGTCATATCATCCTCACCATGCCCCTCCTCCTGTTGAGTATTACCTTCTTCCTCTTCTTGACTAGAGTCCGCAATATCCTCAGACACCGACACCTCTTCCTCAAAGAGCTCAGTTTCTCCAAAACTGTCTAGGACATACTCCTCCTCAGAGGAGGAATCATTCTCCTCCCTAGCAACTCTCTTCCCTTTTTTGTTCTCAAGTTCCAAATGGTCCTCTTTCTTCCTATCAGCAAAATTTTTAGTTTTCTTACTTATTTACTTTCCCTTGGAAGTAGCCAAAGCAAGACAGGTTGACCTATGCCCAACGGGGGTGGTGGAACCACTTTTAGGGATAATTTCATGATCATTCAAATTTGTAATGGTTGGGGAATCAGAGCCTCGCTCTTTTATCACCACTTTTCTTTTCTTACTAACAACTGAAGAGAGGGGATTAGTATTGAATTTTTTAGGTGTAATTTTGAGGAGCATCATCTATGAGGGGTCCACTTTTTTAGGGATATGGGTCTTGTTATTTTTTGTTTCTTTCTTAGGGGAGTGGGGTTGGATTTCTAGCAACTCAATTTTGACTGATCTTTTAGGGGACATATAGTTCTCAAGAAGATTATGAAAGGCATTATTTTGTGGGGTGGTGGCCAGGACATACTTGTAGATGGCCTTAATTAAACCCCAATGCAGCAGGGGGTTAGCTCCATTAGTCAGGCTCTATTGTAACAACAAAAGGAGAAAAAAAGGTAAATTGATTTTCTCCAAATGTCGAATGTGGTTCAAGATAGGGAAATGGTATCGATGCATAGACTGAAATCAACCCTCTAAAGTAAAATTCTAAAAATCGAGGAAAACACTTCCAATTTTTGGCCAAAAAGTGGACTCAACTTCTTGCCAGCACCCTTAGGTCCTCCATTTCTTTAGTTATAGTTTTTTCCTACACATTTATTAATCTTTCTTAGGATAATAAAGTGATTTAATAATTTAATAACTAGGAGGTAAAGTGAAGAGTTTTCCTCCACCTTTTAAGGGTGGAGTATTTACTTTTTCATCACTTTATTTAATGTTGGTGGTTTTGGTGGTCAATTTGTATTGGTTGATTTGCCACATCCATCCTCTCCTAAGTTCTATATAAACTCACTACCTATCTTGTATTTTTCATCTTGGAAGCTCTTAATGCATTCTACCATATCGATATTGCATAATCCCTTGAAGTTTTGATTATATGGGAAAAAATAGGTTTTGAAGGGACCCAAAACCCTTTACAACTAAACAAAAAAATGCTTCTTAAAGATAAAAACTTTGAACCATCAACAGCAACTAGCGAAAAAAAAACAACAAAAAAATAGAGACCCGGAAGCAAAAGAAAGTAACAAAGAAAAGCATAGAAAGGGACACTATTTCATGTTCTTTAAGGTGTTAGACATCTCAAGTTCCTAGTTCTAATGCAGTTCAACCATGTTCATTAGTTCTTTCTTCTCCTCCTCAAAGGATTTCCTTAGGTTACCCTTCCCTCTAGTAGTGGGGCCTTTAGCTTCATCCTTTCCAACCTTTTTCCCCTTTCCCTTTGAAACCTAGTCCTTATCCATTAGCTCAACAAAGTAAATTTGATCTTCTCTTAGCTCACTTATCTTGTGAAATAGGACCTCCAAGGATTCAGCATTGTTCTCAACCAAAATGTGTCTTACTTGTAGCAGGTTCTTGATGTCTTTGTTGGTGTCAATAATCTTAGCCTCCATTTCAGAGATGCACTGCTCACACAAGGACTTGAAATCAGTAAAGTAACACTTAGTCCACAATTCTTTCAATCAATATATCTGAGGAAGAACCCTTTGGCATATTTTTCACATTCTCTTTCAAGCCCCTTATCTTGATATTCACCCTGTTGAATTCTTGAAGAGTTCACTTTGTCAACTTGAATGTACTAGTAGCCCTCACACGAGCCATGTCAAGGATCTTGAATATTGAAGTGGTATCATCATTTAGATACGATAAATCCTCAGATAGTGGGTTTACCTTAAGAGGCTTTGGCTTGCCAGGCCTCAGATTAACCCCCTCCTCTTCATGCACATTCTTCCCACCAAAGAGTTCCACACTTGCCATCTGTCGAATCAAGGAGTCATAAATTTCAATAGTCTTCTCCTCAGCACCCTTCTCCTTACACTAATCCTTGGTACCCTTCAAAACATCATTCAACACCTAATTTTTCAGCTTAGCAATATGCATGGAATCCCTTCTAGACCTATCCTTGGCATCCTTGTCCACAAAATTATCTTGTAGGCCCTCCTCCTTACCACCCTCTGCAACAAAATATTTCCCATTAAACATGACATTAACCTTAGACCTGGAATCCCCAGAAACAACATTTGTGTCATTTCCATCATACTAGGACTTCGACTCCTAAAGAATAATCTTCTTAGCAGCACATTTCCCCTTGGGGTTCCCCTTCTTTCTCTTCTTGGAAGGGGTAGAAATAGGGGAAGAAGATCCACCCTCATCCTCCTCATTCCATTCCTCCTCCCCAGCTACAATGGTATCCAAGTCAAATGAGATGGAAACATCACTTAAAGCCTTTTCCTTTCCCTTAATTGTTTTAGCAGGGATGAGGGCTCTTACATGATCCATTATAAGTAGAATGAGGCCCTCGTATAGAACTAGCACCCTCCTATTTTTTAAATGAGCATACACCAACACCTCCAATGAAGACAAAAGAAAGAAAGAGAATGAAATAAAAATTCCATGTCTAAAATAATTCAACAAGGGGAAATGGTGGCCTAAAATTACAGTAAACCTGCTATCTATGGTAACATACCACATGATGACCTCCGCAGTATCAGCCCAAAATTTCTTCAGAGATGTCTATTCGTAGCCCCAAGACAGCATCTTGATAATCTTTTTCTGTTCATCATCTTTAAATAAATGTTCCATGGCATCCTCATTGCTCTTCCTCTCCTTGAAGAATTTGTGACCCACCAACAACAAACCAATAATGGCAGCAATAAACTCCTCGTTAATCACAAACTCCATTCCCTTAACCTGTAACTTATGACTATTTCAATAGGAAACAAACTCCTTCGAAGACTTGGAATCATGGCCATGGAGCCTTTCTAGGAAAGGTGAGAAATTACCATGCTCAAGAATCCTCCAAATCTTACAATTCTTCTTCCATCTAGCATAGGGATGGGGCTCGATTTTGCCATGATCAACCCCCTTGTTCACAATTACCATAAGTAGAAGCCTTCGGATAGAGATAGTTGACTAAGGGCCAACAAGAAAAAGGATACCCACAAAGCATGTGACTGCAATGGAGGTACAAATGGTAATAACAATCCAAGAAATGAGCTCACCCATATTCATCATTTCACAATAAAACCTTAGCATTATCGAGAAGGAGGGAGTAATCCTCCCGAGCCTTAAAATCATTACTTATGATAGCCTCATTAGCAAAGAAATTTGCCAATGATTTTCCCTCTCAATAGATATGAGTGACACGAGTTTCCTCACAAGATCTAAGCATCATAATAGCATCCTCGATCAACTGATCAATTCTCCAGCTAGGCTTTTGGATACCACATACGAAGTTAATGATGTTTAGTGAATCTCCCTCCACCCAAAGCAAATTTAATATTGATGAACACAGCCTCAGCTTATGCATGGTGATTATAATCCCTTGAAGTTCTGGTTTTCATTATTTATGTTTTTCCAGTTTATGTAACTTTGATTTTCTCTTAAAGAGTTATATGGATTATTCAATATATTTCAAATTTCTAACATTGTATCAAATCTTTTGTTTTGAGAAATCTGATTTCATATATTCCTAATTGAGAGATAGAAATTTTCATGGAAGAATCTTGTAAATTTATGTATGTTCTTCTCTTGCATTTTGAACAATCTGGAGAATCAAAAAGGGTTTACAAATATTTAATTACCTCTTTATATTACAAATGTGTTTCATGAGATCCGGGTGATTGCAACATTTTTGGCTATACTAGTTGTAATTTTTACCATCTAAGGCATCCAGGAGGCTTGAGAATCAAGATTGTCTTTGGATTCATCCAAATTGGAGATCATTTGACATAGTTGCAAACGAGGGTTTGAAGCTCAGATCTAGTGAAATTTTTATTGGAGCATTTTCGGCCCAAATGGACCTTTCCATTATGCTCAGAAAGGCTCAAAAACCCTTATTCTCATATTAATTTTTTTATTTTAGATGAATTTTATTTTTGAAAAAAAAAATTACCAAGGGGGTCATCGCTACAGGATAAGTTCAGCCTTTTTTTTTTTTAAATCATCTTTTCACCACAGTGTTCATTTTTGAAAAACAAGATTCATCAAAAATCTAAATACAAGCACTTTCCATCCATAGAGGTATTGAAAATATTTTTTTCCATTTTGTACCAGATATTTCAGGTTGAAGCTATTTGTTGATAATTTCTTCAACAGGCCATAACTTTCACCCCGGTGCTCTGATTTTCAAAAACAAATAGGCATTGCAAAGGTGGTTAAGAGCACTACATATCTATAAGGATAATTTTTCCACCTGTTCCATCTTAGATTTATTATTTATTAGAATTTATAATTTTAGTTATTTTGAGCCTATTGAATATTGTATCTTGGAAAAAGCTTTGTAATTGCACTAAACTATAAAGTGTCAACCTTATGATATTTGGGGGGGGTATTTTTTATACTATTGAGAAGGGTGAGGTTTTGGTTTTATTTTCACTCATTCTTGGGGATTATACATGCACTTTGTAATCACGGACTAAGATAAAGTTCCATTTATGGGGGGTTGATCATGTCTTTTAAACATCATTTTCATCCTTTTATTTTTTATTAACGATAACAGGTTTTGAAGGGTACCTAAAACCCTGAACAAAAAAGAGTAGGGGAAACAAAGATAAAGCAATAGGTTGTCCACCCAAAACACCAAAACAAGCTAATTGCATAGACATCAACAACCCATCAACAAGAAACAAAAAGCATCAAGCAACAAGAACAAACAAAAAGAATAGAACAAGCAGCCATTAGAGAAGTTCCTTAAGCATTCTAGCCACTTCCAGGTCCTTGGAAATAATTTTGTCATGCATTTCCATGACCTCCTCCCCATCTTGCCTAGGAATCACTTTTCACTTCTTATTTTTTCTTTGTGTGTGAACACTCGGCCCCGTGCCGAAGTCCGCGGTTTATAGCTCCTTGTCAGTATTCACCTCCATCTCCTTTTTTTTTGGTTATGTTCATGTCTATTGGCTCACTAAACAGAGATCTACCTGTCCATTCCTTTACTTTCTCATTGAGAAACACAAGCCCTTCAACCAAGGATTCCAATTTCTCCTTGATGAGATTGATGATCATGTCCAGGTCCTTACACAACTACCTATACTTCTTTTCCAACAAAGACAGCCTCGAGCCATAGTATCTCTTCACATTTTCCATCTCATCCACCAAACAACCAACACTAGAATTCATAGAATTAGCCACTTTGAAAATGGAATCCTTCTCCTTAATACTATGAAGCGTGGAGATATTGCACCGAGAAATTATGTCATATTTATTATGGAGGTCCTGAACCTCCTAAACTAGCCACATAAGCAAATTGAAATAAATATCAGCCCCTTCCTTAACGCCTACGTGTAGTCCATGACACCCCAGAATAAGCCTCCCCCTTGATGGGAGCTCATAGGAGGAGGATCATCCTAAAAACCATTGGGAAGGTTAACATTGGACTTACCCTTGTCTTTAGATGTTAACGCATGAATAGACTCGTCAACATCCACCACACTATTCACCTTTCCAACAACAAGGGTCCCTCCACTACCACCCAAACCCAGGTCCACGTTCCAAAAATTCACCACCTCACCAACCTGATTACCCTCTAAGACCTCTAGAAGCTTTTCTGCCACATTTTGAGAGAAAACCAGTGCCTGACTCTTCACCTTATTCCCACTACAAATCCCCTCCTCAATATATTTACCATATACCTCCTTAAAATTGTGTTTTACACATGCGATGGAGGGTTTAACTTTACTAGTAGAGGGTTTCTTCCCACTAGTTGAAGGAGTATAGTCTAGGTCAGTGTGGAACCCATCTAACCACGCCTCAGACTCCTCCTCAATTTTTATCCCCTCACTCTCCACCACCTCCTCAACCAAGCATTTATTACTCCCCTTCTTCTTCCTATTCGAATCAAGGGGACGAGGAGCTTCACCAATATAATTAGCCTTAATGTAGTCAACAATAAGCAACATTAAACCCTGATGTAAGAAAGGGTTTCTTGGGTCCTTTTTGAAATTCACAATGCCCTCTTCTAATGAAAGCAACAAATAGAAAGGGAACAAAATGAGCTTACCATGCCAAAAGTGATTAAGAATCAAAAAGTGATGACCATATTGTAGAAGTTGTGAAATCCAACTTCACAGACCCCGAAGATCACCTGCATGCAAATAACTTGTCACAGAAGAAGACATGGAGACAAAAAAGCAAGGGTGCTCTGAAAGCTCGGAATTGTATTAATCAGAGAGTGTAAAATACAATGAGATCAATCCTTAAGAAAGGAGATCATGCAAAACCTAAAAGGAACCCTAATAGGTAAACATTTAATAATTAATATAATTATTAAATGTCACAATATGCAAACTAAGTGAAATATTAAGAGAGGAATAAAGGTAACTTAATTAACACAACTAAGTTAAAACCTTTACTCTAACACCCCCCCTTAAGATGAGCAAGAGTGTAGCTACAAATATGTGCAAGAAAGCAAAGGTAACTACAATGAATGAAAGTAAACATGGGTCCCAACAACTAGGCCTGATCAGGTACCCATTTACAAAAGCAATGCAAACTAAATGAAACGAGGTAAAGGAGAAAACCCATTGGGAACAAAACTCCTCCCCAAAATAGAATGCAAAGAAGGAATGCAATGCACTAATGAAAGAAGGATAGGAGGTGGATTACATGATACCCCCCATAGACAACTTCTATCATATAAGTACATGTACAATGGTCTCCATAAGAGAGATAGAAAGAGAGAAGAAGGCCCCCCCACAATGAAGAAACTCTTGTCACAATGGTAGATGTTGATGTAGAATCCAAAAAGAGATCCTGAAGCGGCAAATGATATTCCTCCCATTGGGAAGAAACGGATCCAAAGGATGATGACGAAGAAACCCTGTGAAGAGTGATGAACTAATCTGTCTCAGGATGTGTGCCATGATAGGATGCTAAAGAATCCCTCTTAACTAAAACAAATTATGTCAAATCCAAACTGATGTGGAGAATCTTGAAATGCAACCTCTTAATGCGTTGATAATGGTGGGTGTATAGTGATAACTTGACTATCAAGGTAGAGGAGATGTATGTCCTCATAAGAATCCTCCAAATCTGCAATATAGGACTCAACAAACAAGAAAGATATGTTTGTAACATAAGAGTCCAAAGTAGCTATGTCTGGAAGATGAATGATTCCCTGTTGCACTGAATCAAGAATAGGATATGTTGATGAATTCTTAGTCTGAAGAGTAGGAACTGTGAGACAAGCCTCTAATCCATTAGAAAATGTAAGGGTGTCTAAATATTCAAGCTCCTCTAAAGTATCATGATCAAAGGGTGTATTCTCTCTCCAAGCAATGGGTAAGAGACAATCTAAAGCAGGATCCTCTAGGAATGGAGAGAGATTGGGGTCTCCATAGATCTCCCAAAGACGTGTCCAAAGTGGGTGAGGACAATCAATGTCCGATATAGCCAACACAGTGTCATGATCAACACTAGACAATATAAGTCCTACTATATAATTTCTAATGATATCCCATGCTAATTTTCCCTCTGAAGTGGCTGGTTCAAGTATGAGATCATACAAATAAGGAAAAATATTAAGCCACCTACAATGTGTAAGTATACCCTTTGCCCATGACTCATAATTACCCTGTTCCAGAATTACAACTGAAGGGTGAGTAGAAAAACCCATGATAACTCTTCAAATGAAAAAAAACTGAGAAATATGACCTTACTGCATTTAGATCAAATTAATATAAACCATCCCATGCAAACAAAACCCATGTAGGTGTTAGAACATCCAAGTAATTGAGCAAAGTGTAAAAACACACAAAGCTGAATAAAATTTACCTAGTAAATTTTCTGATGAAATATACTATAGATTTGGAAAGATCACTGCAACACCTTTCCAGCTCCTATTCGTTTGCACAAAACAGAGTTTGGATGCAAACAATACGCCCTTGGGAGTGAAAAACACAAGTTCTGAATTTGACTAGAAAAAAAAGACTGCAAAACTGCAAAATCAGAAAAAATCACCAGCATCACTAGAACGACGTCGAAACCAACTTTCCAGCAATATCTTGTTTTCGCAAAACGGAGATCGTATGCAAAAAATATGCTCAACTTTTTGCAAGTTGCTCAAAAAGCTTTTAAAAAAAATAACACAACCCTCAAGGGCTAAGATCTTCGGCCCTTGGTCACATTGACGACCAGGGGGCTAGGTGTTGGGCATGTGGCCCTTGGTTTTGCATATGACCCTGGTGCTGGCAGGGTAAGCCCTCAAGGGCTATCAGCAGGGTGTTGGTCACCCACATGACCTAGGTTGGCTGAGTTAAGCCCTCAATGGGTTGCGCATGCCGCTGTCGGCAGGCTGGTGGCTCCGCCCAGCCCGGTGGCACCCAGGTGGCCACTTGGTGGCGGATGGGTGGTCGTTGAGTGGCGCACCCTTTTACACTAGCTACGCTAAAATTAAGCACTTTTTAAATTTTTTAAATTTTTTTATTTTGATTTTGCTGCATTGAAACTCGCGCTGGGGAGGTCGTACGGCCTCTCTGGCAAAAACATTTGCCTCTTCGATCAACTTTGTCCAAAATGGATGAATGAACAGTCATTTTTGGGGTTTTGGACCATTGCAGACTCAATGGAGAGGTTTGTTTGGGCTGAAAATGCTCCGATCAAATAGGTGATTCCCTGGATAAAAAAAGCAAACCCCAAACCCTTGAAGCTCCAAAAATCCTTAAAACAACGAACAGGAAGCAACAGGTCTGGAACTTTGATACCATGTAGAATTTGTAAAATCCAACTTCACAGTCCCCGAAGATCACCTGCATGCAAATAACCTGTCACAGAAGAAGACATGGAGACAAAAAAGCAAGGTTGCTCTGAAAGCTTAGAATTGTATTAATCAGAGAGTGTAAAATACAATGAGATCAATCCTTAAGAAAGGAGATCATGCAAAACCTAAAAGTAACCCTAATAGGTAAACTTTTAATAATTAATATAATTATTAAATGTCACAATATGCAAGCTAAGTAAAATCTTAAGAGAGGAATAAAGGTAACTTAATTAACACAATTAAGTTAAAACCTTTACTCTAACACATACAAGGTCATGTACCTACCATCCAAGATGAAATATCACATCAACGCCATGGCAACGTCCTACTAGATAGGTTTAATCTTTGACCTATCATAATCACCATAGTCTAGCCTCACTGTTTTAGCTCTCTCCTTGTCTTGAAGAAAATTCAATCTAGCAGACCCCAACAGATTTTTGTCTTTGTAGAAATTTCATCCTTTAATCGACATCCCAATAACCTTTGCAATGAAATCCTCACTAATATTGGTATCCTGACCAAACATGCTCAGAACCTGTCCATGCCAGGCATTGACAAACTCTTTGGAAACACTGGTTTTAAAGCCATGCAACCTCTCCATAAAAGAGGTAACCCAACCCTTCTGTAGAATCTCCCATACATCAGCATTGGCCTTGATACCATCATAGGAAAGAGGCTTTGTTCTGCACCTCTCCCCACCCATAATCAAACAATTCATAGTCACAGAGAAAAAAAAACAAACAATTACGAATAAACACCAAGGTGAGAGGAAGAAAAGCACCCAGAAAGCATGTGTGTCTGCCAAGAGCAGCATCCTTTTGTTGTTAGGCTAACTTCAAAGAAATATTTGTCTTGGAAACAAGGGATAAAGAATCATTTCCTTGAGTAGGGTCTAATTCCCTATCTCCTTGGACTCATTTCCGAGCTAAGTGACTATGATGAAAAGAATGCATGGTTTAATAATAATGACATGGTCTACGAAATAATATGTCTTACTATTTTTGAGGATACTCTACATCACATAAAGCACACTGAGTGCCCTTTCACTAATTTTACCATCATCCAACAATTGTATGGATATATTGAATCTTCATCTAAAAGTGATGTTTCCTTGGAGAACCAAGCTATTGTGGATGATACTAAGACTCATGTTGCCTCATATTGTGTGGATACATCTTGTGTAAATGATCAATTAATTGATACCCCATCACCATCTCCTATTGCAGCTTCAAATTCTTGAGATGCTTTTTTGAGGGCCTCCAATGATTCATTGAAGCAAGATCGGTTATTTCTTCTAGATTCAATCCATTGGGATCAATTTCTACCAAACATCTCTTATTTGTTTGTAAAGTCCTTCATTTTGGATCTAGATGACACTATTAAGGATATACGTCTTCTCTTTGAGGACCACTCTTTTGTCCTTGCATCTATTGCTACTTAAAAGTTTAGTGTTGATTATTCAATAGCTTCCAATGACTTCTTGTAGTAGGGCATCCATAGCTTCCTGATTCAGCTTTGTGAAATGATCTCTTGATAAGGGTTTTAGACTTGTTTATGGAGACATATATTTCAGATTTGGAGGACACATTTGGGGGGTTATCTCTCCTCTTTGATGAAATTTATTGCACAAATATTGTCAATACATCATTGTCTTTGGATTATTATCTACATCAGTCTCTAGGATATTTTGATTTGTCATCTTCAATAGTGTATCCTACAATACCTTATTTGATTATGATAGCTTTCAACATTGACATGGGGATACTTGATCCAACTTTAAAGACTTCATATATTTTGCACTTTCTTCCTCCATATTCCTTTCAAGAATGGGGAGATATCTTTCATATGTCATTGGTTTTGTTTCTTCCTAAGGGGAGGAACGTTGTTCAACAATCATGGACTATCTTCTCCATCTAGTTTCAAGCATCTACGATTGGACCTCTTTCAGGGTGGCTACTTATTCTTTATTGTCTTCTTCTCTCTCTATTTGTGGGGTGATTCTTCTTCCTTGGGGTTTAATTTGATATGTACATGGGTACCTAACATGGTCTCATTTGTCGAGACCCATCATCTTTTCCATCCACCTAAGTTATGCTTAAGGGGGGGTGTTAGTGTAGGTTTTTATTTCCTAGTGGGATATTTAATTTTCCCTTAGTTATAGGTTTTTCCTACACATTTATTAAGTTTTCTTAGGATAATAAAGTGAGTTAATCATTTAATAACTAGGACATAAAGTGATGAGTTTTCCTCCACCTTTTAAGGGTTGAGTATTTAGTTTCTCATCACTTTATTTAATGTCGGTGGTTTTGGTGGTCAATTCTTATTAGTTAATTTTCCACCTCCATCCTCTCCTAAGTTCTATATAAACTCACTACCTAGCTTGTATTTTTCATCTTGGAAGCTCTTAATGCATTTTGTCATATCAGCATTGCATAATCTCTCAAAGTTTTGGTTTTCATTATTTATGTTTTTCTAGTTTATGTAACTTGATTTTTTCTTAATAAATTTCTTGGGTTATTCAATTTATTTCAAATTTCTAACACTTCCCCCTTTAATCCTAGCTCGAATAAGAGAATCCCAAGAACTAGGGCTCAACCACTTAGCTAGAGAACCTTTTATATAAAGGACCCTCAAAACCCTCACTCTAACTATTTTTAGAGTTTTGAATAGCAATAGAGGGCCCACAACTAACTATATTGGTACCACCATTTCCCTTGACATCGAAAAGACCCCCCACATGTGAACCCTCTCCTAGGTAAGTGTTAGTGTAGGTTTTTATTTTTCTAGTGGATTAATTTGTTTTTCCTTTTTCCTAGGTTTTTCTTACACTTTTATTAAACTTTCTTAGGTTAATAAAGTGAGTTTAATTATTTAATAACTAAGAGATAATGTGTTGAGGTTTCACCATCCTAAAAACGTGAAGAATTTACTTTTTTAAAATTACTTGGTGGTCACTCTCTATTGATTAGATTTGTTACCTCCATCCTCTCCCTGGTTCCATAAAAACTCGCTACCTAGCTTGTATTTTACATTTTGAATGTATTATTATTTTTGCAATCATTATTCTATAACTTTGCTTTGATCTCCTAATGCAATTTTATCATCTTGAAATTAACACATCCCTTGGAATCATGGGTTTGTAATTGTGTTGTTTTATTTATAATTTTATAGCTTACCTCTCTCACAGAAAGATCTTGGTTATTCATTTGCTTCTTATTTCTAACAATAAGGAGGTTTGATGAGATATTCTAGCACCAAACCATCCACATAACCACTTGGCACTAGCCCTTCATTAACAAACCCACTAAAAATTTGACTTATGTTTACAAAAACAATAGCAAATCCTAATCAATCATGCACTACTCCATTCACTTGAATTCCCACCATTGGATTATTGTTAATACAATTTTAATGTCATGCTCTTATGATGATTATAATGTATAAGAAAACCCTCATTTTAAGTCTTGGTGATTATAACGAATTAAAAATTTCTCTTTTATACAACACTTTGACATGAAATTCAAATATTATATGTTAATTAGCTCATAATAATTAGTTAGAAAAAAGAACATGTATATTCAAAATTTAAATTTGAAAAATTTGAAGATGAAATATAAACATACACAAATAATTTAAAATAAAGAATAATTAAAATTAAAATTAAAATTAAATTATGATTAATCTATTTTCTAACTTCCACCTAAAATCATATATTTTAGATTAATTCATTATATAAAAATTAAAAAAACAAAAACCATTATAATTTTTAATGTAAATCTTTATATAAGACAAAGAAAAGAATCTAATAAATCAAGAGTGTATATGGATAAAAAGATAATATTTATTTGATTGTTTCTCCTATTTAAAGATAAAGCCTACTAGGATGAAAATAATTCATTTAGGGTCCACAAGAGAAAGAGTGTTATAGATCATAATTCCTTTGGATGAAAACAATTTATCTTTTCAATGGAAAGGAAAAGCAATCATTACTATGTGTTCATTGATTTTCTTTAGGCAAGGATTTGAATTTTTTTATACCTTGTCTACATTCTAAGAAATAAATTCCTTATTTTATGTTTTAAGAGCATTGTAAATAGGGATTATGTCTTATGTTAAAAAGGATTAAAATAAAAAATTCAAACATAATATTTATTAATTATATTTTAATAGAAATATAATTTAATTGATGGAATATAATTAGTAAAGATATTGGTATCTTTTTTAATTTTATTATTTTTAAAATTTAAATTTTCTCGAAATATTATATTAAAAAAATTAAATTGTGTTTCAAACAATTAAATAACATTTTGAATAAAATAAGTATTTCTAAATCCTTGTTTTTTAATTAAAATATAAACTAACTTATATTTTGTACCAATCAATTATGAAAACAACTTAAATTTCACATAAAAATTAAAACACTTTTTTAAAAAATAATAGAAATATTATTTCAAATAATTTAAATACATACAAATTATTTAATTTATAAAATAATTAACCATAAACACCACCCTTTGAAGAATTCAATGGACCATTGTTTTTAAATATTCAATAAAAAACTTACCCATTCACATAATTTAAATAATTGTTTATTTGTTTAGTTTTCAACTCATTGTTTTTTTAATGGCAAATTCACATGTTAAGACCTCATTTTCCAACTTTGAGTGTTACATTTTTGTAGGGAAAGATTCTCTAGTCATATTCAAATATCCTAGTTTATTCCAAAGGCCACTCAAAAGTGGATGAGGTATCTCATATATAAAAAAATATTTTAATTAAAGTTCTTTTATAAAAGTATCATAGAAAAATGTTATAGGAAAATAATATAAAAATAAGAAGTGTACTAACTCTTAGTTAAGAATTAACTAAGATAAAACCTTTAGGATAGAGAATGGTTAAGTATAATATTTTCAAAAGTAGGAAGAGATTAATATTTGAATCATCATAATAATAAAAAAAATAAGTTTGAAAGAGATTTTTGGATGGTTTTTAAAGTTTACTTCTTATGAAATTTTTTGTAGTAATTTGGGGTTTGTAAGTGTGAGTGTTTATAAGGATTAATTAGTTAAAGTAGACTTCTTTAATTTAAGAAATAAATATTGAGATTGAATTGATAAAGTTATGGAAAAGTTCTAGTTGATATATTTTAGTGGGTACAAAAAATTTATAGTTAAAGGATATTTTATATTAGTAATTTATGGGTTAGATAAAAGAAAGGTATTAAGTTAGAAATATGCGATTTTTTATTTGATTTTTTTAAGTTTTACAAATATGTAGAGATTTTTTTTAAATTAATATAAATAGTATAATAAGCTAACATATTTTTTAACCAATTTTAGTATTATGTAGTCTAACTTCTTAACATAAATAAAATATCAATGTAATTCATGGGTTGGTTTTCCCCTTTCTTGCTAATCGATAAGGTCTTATTTTTTATATGACCAATAGCTAAATAAGTTAACAATAAAATACATAAATAGTAAAAAAATTACCCACAAGTTGGAACTAAATATTTTCATTCAAATATATTGAGATTAGCATAAAAAATTTAATACAGATACAAATTTTATGATGAAATTTCTTCATAAAACTAAAGTGATTTCATTCTTAAATTTTTAAGACCTAATTTAAGTCCCAAAACTTCATGCCCAAATCCACCTCAAATGGTCATTAAAGAAGAGCAAGAGTAATTTACAAGTGCATGGGTTGCCCATGCCTACTAACAACATATTCACATGGTTGAGTTCATGAAAGCATGTCTTCTACACAAACCATGTCTTTGAGGGGTGCACATACCTGTATAGATATTTAAAAGTATTTATCAATTTTATCACATCATTCAAAGCCATTAATTGTCATGATTCTACCTCGTAGTGGTCTTAAAACTTTATAATTTATAATTAATTATAAAATATTTGAAATAAAAATAATAATTAGATTTTGGAATGATTAATTATGAAATAAGGATAATTAAAGTCAAATCAATAATTACTTTAAAAACTAAAATATCTAAACATTAATTTGGTCATTTAAAAATAAATAAATTAAAATAGAGGATCTAAAGAATTTTTATTAGGATGTAAGTGGAAGAAAATTATTTATTTTTTTACCTTTATTCTCATGGATAAAAAAATTAGAAAACAAAATGAAATAATTATATTTATTTTAAAAATAATGTTTGAAAATGTTTTGAATTTAATTTAAATTATTTAATTTTATTTAAAGTTGATATTTTATCCTAAAGAATATTTTTTTAGTTATCCTAGAAATATTTTAGAAATCAAATATTAAAAATAAAGAAATATATATATATATATATATATATATATATATATATATATATATATTATTAATTAAAAAATAATAATTAAATGTGGGTGGTAGGGTGAGTGACTTGCCACATAGATTGTGATAATTCTGGCGATCGGGGGAAGTGGGTCGAGGTGGGAGGGTGGCGACATTTTCGTAGGCATTCGTTGAGGCCTTAATGATGTAATCATTCATGAAATTTCAACTAATTGATAATATAAGAGAAAATGTTTGATATGAAATTCTTGTTTTCAAAATTATGGTTGTTAAATTTAGAATGACCTTAAAATTAAATTTATAATTTATTTTCCTTTAATTTCATTTACAAAATTACTATAAATTTGCAATATTAATTATTATTTTTAAAGATTAATTTTATAAAAGTAAGTAGTAAAGTAGTTGTTAAAGCTTTATTTATTTTGTAAAAGTAATTAGTACTAATTTTTCTATTCATATTCAATAAAAATTAAGCAATATTAAAACCAAACCATTCATAGTGTTTAGTATTTATGATGTCGTTAGTTCACATTTATGGTTAATATCGTCATGATTTGAACTATTGCATCTATCACCTAATATAGCTATAACAACGATCTTTGTGGAATCATCCATATAAATTATTGTAAAGTAAAAATGAATCATATAGATGTTAATTTGAGGAATGGAAAATTTTCCTTGGATAAATATGGTTAGTCTCACATTAATAAAGATAAATTAATTATTAGTTTAAATTTTATTTTTATGTTCTTATAAAAATTTAAAGGTATTTTTACTTTAAAAGAATAAATTTATATTAAATCTTAGTCAAGATGACTAAGCACTCTATTAGGACAAGGATTAGAATTTTTACAGTAAACAAGTAATATTCAATGAAATTAAAGTACCTGATGAATTAACACTTTCCTTTTTGGACAATAGACAGAGAGGAATGATCTAAAAAAAAGGGTCCTAGAAAGTGTTGCATACCCACATTCAACAAATCACATAAAGAATATAGAGTAGAAAAAGAAACTACATATATATTACACCTTGATCCCATTCAAAAGTGGGTATTTAAGCAATCTGGGTAATGAAGAATGTTATTAATACTCAGGTTTTTGGGGTGGAATTGGATAGGTTAATCCAAAATTTGGATATACCAATCCCTCTTAAAAATAATAAACTCAAGTAATTAAAATGAATAAATTAAGTAAAAAATTTAAATAAATCATTAAAGGAAGGCACGTATTGAAAACCCTTAAGTAAAACTCAAATTAAATCTAAAGACAAATAAATTTATTGTATACTCAACCAAATCTAGTGGATTGATTTTCTTGACTCCTAGAGGATTTAGGCCAAATTTTGAGGCAATACTCAAGCCTTTATTTATATATCCCTAAACAATTGTGAATCAATGCACTTTCATTAGGGAAGTGGTCATTCAAGAGAGACTTGGGACAATGGATGTCACTTGAGTCTAATTCTCTAACCAAAGAATTTTTCTTGTTCTATTTTATGGATGGATGTCTATCCTATTTAATATATAGATGATATTCTGAGTATACAAATAAATGAACACCTAATAGATTAAAAAGTGTATAATTTTTTAAACAAAAATAATGGGTGAAATTTTGAGGTACAACTTGAGGGTTGTTACATGTGGTATCAATGCCAAGTTTAGAAGCTAGACCTTGAGCTTGTTATAACTTGTTGGTAGGAAATGATTACCAAAGTATTTAATCACTAATGAAAACTTTAGATAAAATATAATTAGTTATTATCGAGTGTTTATTATAAATCTATGGTTTCATAAAATAATAAATGGTAAATATATAGCATCTTATGTTGGAAAACATGAAAACAAAGGAAGGAGCCATTGAAAAATATAAATAACTTGAAAACAATAATGGTACTCTAATTGAAGTAGTAATAAATTTAATTGAACAAAGAGATTTAAGAATAATTATTTAAAACAAATAGTAAAATATCTTAGAACAAGGCAATCCAACAGAGAAAACATGATGGAACCATAATTTCAAAAACTTCTTGAAGAAAAAATTCCACTAGAAAGAGGGATGAATATTGTGTTCCTAATTAGGACTTTGCAATTAGATGATTATCAAAGGATTTGACACGATTACCCCTCCAAATTTTGGTGGAAAATAATTAGGAGAAATAGTTGAAAATTGGTTGATACAAATAGAAAAGTATTTTGAATTAAGGGATTGTGTAGAATCAATTGTCTTATAGTGGTCTTATCAAATGAATGAAGTTACATTTTTGTGAACCAATATAAAATAATAGAATAGTTATACTAAGAAAAATATTTCATGGGAATAATATGTGTAACATTTATTCAAAAGGTGGATACCATAGCTATTTCTTGATGAAAAGATATAATTTTAGAATCATTGGTAAGGTTCTTTAATAGTATAATAATTTGGGATAAGTTGTAAAAGTATTAAAATATTTACTAATGTGTCAAAAAAGGAAGAAGTCAAACTAGAAAAATATTATGACTAAACAACAATATTGAAGCAAAGGTTGATATAATTAATCTTAAAATATGAATGAAGTATTAAATATATTTTTTAAATAGAAAAAGAAACTACAAGCTCTTGCTTTATCAAGAAAAAAAAATCAATTGCAATAGGACTCAACCTTTCAAATAGAAACAAAGGGAAAGATAAAATTTAAAAACTAAATAAAAAAATATTTAATTCAAATTCATAAAATAAAATAAAAGTGAACATCCCTAGGGTCATATGATGTTATCATTGGAATGAGTTGGTTGGCTAGTCATCAAGCAAGTATATATTGATATAATAAAATAGTGAATTGTGTAGATAATGTAGAAACTAAAGTTACAAGGACTCTATAAGCTTATAAATATGGATTTACCATATCAATAATGCAACTAAAGAAATAAAGAACGAAAGGAGATAAAATTTTTATGATTAAATTAAATGATAAGGAAAATTATCCCAACTCTAAAAAAATACCACTTCCTTAAATAGTTAAATATGTATTTTCTATGGGAATTACTAAGAAATTTTGACTTATCTATAGAAAATATACTAGAATTTGAACCTATTGAAGGGAACATAATATACAGAGAGGGGGGGTGAATCAGTATATTCTAATTTCAAACATTAACTACCATTAATAACTTCCCTAAACATGAACTCCAAAAACATCAAAGAAACAATTATTGAATTCCTTAATGATGATGTTATGGCATAAATTGCACCCTTATGAAATTTCCCACAACATCACCCTTTACTTGAGCTTAATAAGTCAATAATGCAAAAATCCGCCTCTTAACCTTCATTCTCGTCCATGCCTTATCATATTATATCGATGGGGGAATTTTTTTCTAGGATGCTTTCATGCCACACAGACATCTGTACATCGCATGGATGTCCTAACAAGATTCTTGATTCTTGGGTTATTGGGACGTTACACTATCATCTTCCCACAAATTGTAACACCTCTATAGTCATAGGAGCACCTGAGAATGGCTCTTTGGAATACAATTTGACATTTATTTCCCTACTTTCCTCATTCAACTTGATTCTTACTATTCGATCTCACACCCTCTCATTCTAACACTTCACTCTTCCATTCTCTCCATTCTAGCTCTCCTTGTTATTCTACACCATTTATCTTGTGAGTTCTCAAGCTCTCTACATCACTCTTGCACGTTCATCTCACGTCTTTGAAGCATCACTCTTCCTCTCAGCTTCACCAAGCTTGTAGTAGGGAGGGTAATATTTGTTTCATAGCATTATTGTTCTTATTTTTAGCATATTGTTGTCTTTGCATATTGCACTTTTTGTCGTCACTTTCTTTATCACTATTTCTATATCATGGTCTATCTAGTTGTCCATGGAGGTGGAAACATCAAAGTGGGTGTTTGACTAAGGAAAAACCTAAAAAGTAGCCCCAACACTTTATCATTCCCATGTGTGCAGGTTTTTTTCTTTGAGGAGGTTATGGGATGGTTGGACCTACTGTAAGTTGGATATCTCTTCCCTTCACTCTCCATTTTGATTATAGTTAGTTTATTTGTCTTTCAAGTATTCTTTTTGGTGTAATTCTTTATATTTTATGCATTTCCTAGATTCTATTCATTTTTGTTAAAACCATCAGACTTTAGTATTTGGGTTGTTAGTAGGTCCTGAGTGTTTCTAGTAACAGACTATGTATATGTTCGTACGAGATACCAATGTGCCACAGAGATGCAAACCTATCACGCTATCATCCTTGGTTTGTGCTCTCATCCTCTAGTCGAGATCCTGCCAGTCTATTCCTGAGACCTCTGAGGTCTTCTTGCCTAACTCCTAAATTTCTCTATCATAAAATAACCAAAAAACCCAAAAACTTAGTTTAGCCTTTCCTTCATTTTTCATCTTGTTGCTTGAGATTTTTTCATTGAGGTAACCTAGGGATATCCATCCCCTATCTAGACTCTTCCCTATCCCAAAGACTTGGGATTGGTTGATCCTCTCTATTATAGTTGGGTGAACCTGACATGAACCTTCCTCTTCTCTTTGTCTTTGTTTCAAAAAAAATTATTCTCTTGTTTTAGGATGTGTAGCTAATATTGTTTATGATGTTCTTTATCAAATTTGTGAGCCAGCCATCTACCTTCATCCATGTAGTAAAAATAATTTATTGGAACTTGGATATGGGATCTATAATATTTAGCCCTACCCGATCCGGTCTGAATTTCAAAGATTTATCTACAGGACTCTCTCTCGAGTATACCCCACTAGTTGCAACCCATTTTCCTACCCCTCCTACCTCACCCTCATGAATTTCCTCTTCCTTTGAAGATGAAGTTGATTTCAAGGTTCCTACAGAGAAAATTTACTCCTTAGAATTGAGACTCAGAGAGATAACGAGGTTCTTGGTGAAAGATGATACATGTACTCAAGTGGCTCTTATTGTTGAAAATCTAAGGTCTTTGTTAACTAAAGATCAAAGATGCTTAGAGCTTCTTCATAGCATAGCAGATATTGTAGAGACCCATGTCCCATCCTACACCTTTGTCTTGGGTGTTGCTCAAGATGTTGGATTGGAGATCGTTGGACAGTGGCTATATATCCTAATGCCCAAGGTGTTTGTGTGCATGGCTAACATGGGTCCCTCTACTAATACCAACACCATGCCTGAGAAAAGTTATACGATTAAGGTAAATAAGGTTTCTGTTACTTTACACTTGAGACTCATAGTGCCTCTATTTCTAGTGATGATATCGGTGCCTCTATCGATGTTGGTAGTCAAGGCTCTATCAGTGTGGGTGCTGGTGGTTTTGTTTGTTGTTGGTCATACTTCATTTGCTGATCCTATCCTTGATTCTCTTCTACAAAACATGGGACGTATATAGAATCAGCTGGAAAATTTATCTAGCTCATCCTCCCAACCTATGTTCCAACCTTTCTATCATCACAATCCCTTGTCTTTCTATTCTAAACACTCCCATTCCTCAAGGGGTGGAATTCCAAATTTCAAAAAGTACAGCATTAGTGGGGATCCACAAATACATGTCTCATCCTTTAACACCATGTGTACATATTTCTTCCACCATGATGTACTCTTGGAAAATCTATTCTTGTGGTATTTTAAGGATGTCGCTTTGGAATGGTACTACTCTTTGCCTAATAATCCATTTTCTCTTTCAATCAGTTTGTAAACCAGTTCCTCCATCAGTTCTAGGCCAACATCAGGTCAAAGATCACATTTGTTGATCTTGTCTGATGTAAGTAGGGACCTCATGAGAAGTTAATTGATTTCATAGCTGTATCAGGCCCTTTTTCTCAAGTTTCTTATCCTTTACTTGATTCTGATGTGCAGAAAGTGTTCATTGGAAACTTTTAGCTATTTTTGCAAGATAATTTTATTTTAATGAAATATCCATCATTTACACATTTGTGTGCCACCTTGCGAGAGTACCAAAAAATGGTTACCTAGTACAAGGATTCATCCTCGTTCTCTCATCAACATGTTTGATTAGTTATGTCAATCTCTAGCAAGTCTAAAAAGAACAAGGTTGTGGCAAACATGGTTTTTATTCTCACAAATAAAAATGCTACAAGATGAAACATAATATGTACTAAATTACTAGAATCTTATAATAGAGTCTTGCAAAAACTTTTGAAAGATAAAATTGTTTTTCTAGAGATTAGACCACTATTTGATCTATATCCTCAATGGTACGATACACAGAAGTTCTACCAGTACCACTGAGTCTCTGAACATGACACTAAGAGATTTGTTCATCTGCATCATGTGATTCAAAACCACATCGATGATGAGACTTTCCATCTCAATGGTAGGAAAGATAACTCAAACAAATCTATAGTGAAGCCAAATATCTAGGTATAGATCTACATAGATCCATTCCTGTCACCTTTTTCTAATTTGGTTACTCTATCATCTTCTAATTTCACCCCATCTGAGTATGTGAGTTTAGTCTCATTCACTTGTATTCCTCCTCCAAATCATGTGACTATTATTCATAATATTGCATTCACTTCACATGATCTACCTCTGGACAAGGAACTCTCCCCATTATACATTCTCACTCGGATCAATGATAACGTTGTAACAAGAATCATGGTCGATCCTTCAAGTTGCATAAATTTCGTTATTGAGGAGACCCTTTTTTTAAATAATTTACATAAGGAGAAGTATGATGAGTTGTAGGATACCCTTCACACACATGATGGATTTTCTATTGCAGCTATTAGTTCAATTTCTTTGCCAGTCCTAGTAGGACCTAAGAGCTTTGAAGTCCCATTTGTGGTGATTCTTGAGTCTGACTTGTTCAGAGTGAGGTTAGGAATTTTATGGCTAGTCTTCATGAATGTAGTTGCCTCAGTAATCCAAAAATGTCTAAATTTTCCCCATGAGGGACTATGCATAATTTCCATGATACTACATATAAACCACTGGTAGCAAGTGGGGGCTTCTCTCTCAACCACTTTTGGCTCTCCCTGATTGGACCCCTACCTCCTAGAGGAAATCTCTTATATAGAGTATATTTTAGGTATAAGATTGGGGACTTGAAGCTGAAAGGTGGTTTTCCTTCTCCTAGTTAGGCTATTTCTGTGAAGGCCTCCTTGCATGCATATTAGTGCACTTCATCTTCTACCCCTCCAAAGGGGAAGGACAAGCTTTCTCTTTCCCTGGGGTCTTCTCCTTCATATTCTTCTATTATTAATTATTTTTCACCTTTTGCTTCCTCTTCCCAGTCTTTGGAAGCATCTTATATTTCTATTTTGCATGGAACAAGAAGAGGAAAAGTGCCCATGTGGAAATTGTAGCCTCAAACTTTTTAGCTTCTAGTTTTACCCACGGTGCCCCAACCCACCCTATATGGCAAGGGGAAGCATTCTCATGGGGTTGTTCCTATGTCTCGGCCTCCATGGCCTTCACCTATTCCTCCACCTACCTCTGGGGTAGAGAAAGGAAAGAAGCTCATCACTAAGATGCATGCCTTTGTTTATGCTTATGTGCCTCCTCCTCTTGCTCCCCCTCAAGATCCCACCCTTCCACTAGTAATGGTTGTGGAGGTTGCTCCTATGGTAGAGTAGGATCCCTCGGCCTCTTCTTAGGTCACATCTTATAGTGCCCATAGTTGACATAACTAGCTTGTGCACGAGCATAAGCACCAGCGAAAGACTCTGGATAAGGAGCAATCTACCTTACATAAGAACTTTGGGGATCCCATTGTTGTTGCTTTTTATTCTTCTATTTCGGTTGCTCCTACTTTTGTCTCTTTTTTGCCTCAATTCCCATCACCTCTATTTTTTCTTTAGGCTTCGTCAGTGGACCTTGATGAACCCCCCCTAAAAGGGTCCAAGTGTTCATCACTCCCTCTATGAAGCTGCCTCTTCTTACCTCTCTTCCTGATATTCCTCCTTTTTTGTAACTTGTAGACATGCCTTTCACAACTGTGGTTTCCTCTATAGCCTTGTCTCCTTCTACCTCTTCCAATTCAACTAAGAAGATCCCATCTCCTCCATTGAAGCGCAAGTCAGAGAGCGACCTCACTTCAAGTGATGGTCAGAAGAATTTATCTCCACCTTTGAGTCTTGTTTATATTTTTCCTCTATTTTCCTTGTGATGGAGGTAGCCCCTGCATCCCTATAGTTTATCACTACCCCTTTTCCTAGGGTTGACAGTGACTCTCAGATGTCTTATCCTTCTCTCGCTAAGCTGATAGATGTCACTCCTAAAAATTGCATGTCTAATTCATTAGAGGACATTCTAACTCTATCCTCGATCTTTAAAAGATCAATGATTTTAGTCTCATAGGGGCTCAATGACGAACGCATCGAGGGTTCTTCTTTCTTATCCCTTATTGTAGGTGAGTCGAAGGGTGCTGCTTTAGCTCTCCCTCCCCTCTAGGATCATCCTCCCTTACCTTATAATGATATAGATTAGGATCATGATGACCTGATAGTGGATTCATATTAGAGCGGCACCCTCTTCTACATATTTAGATTAGTTTTGTGTGTTTGTTTGTGTTCCCCCATGCTTGTCTATTTATGTTTGTTCTTGTTAGGATAGTTGACATTAAAAGTGGTATCCTAAGTTGATTTATGTGTCTCCATGTTCTTTGAAAAGTGTTCTTGAGGACATGAGGGACAAAATATTTATTATTTATTTTCTTATGAAAAAATTTAATTGCATTTGAAGAGGTGGACCCTTCATGGTGGCAGTTACAAGGAATACCAAGAGAATATTATTCTTAGGTGTCCACTTTCTAGGTTGGGACCACTTGATTGTGCATGTCCTTGTACGTTATTTTCATGTTTTCCATGCTCTTGCATGGTTGGGCACCCAAGTTTGCATGGTGGTGCATGAGCTTGGTTGTAGCCGTCATAGACTTATGGAGAACTGGGGTTTGAAATTTTGGTTGGTTGTTGGTTAGGTGACCATGTGAAGGCCATGTGATTATTGAATATTTTATTTCATATTTATGGGATACCCACTAAGTGGGGTGTGGTTTTTTCCAGGTGGTTTTGCTTGTTGTTTTGGGATACCATTTGTGGTATTCTCTCCCACAAACTTTTATATATTGGAGCCTTGTGATGGTGGTTTTTTATGAGTTCTTTTTAGGTTGTCAGTACGATGAAGTTTTGCTGAATTTTAGAGAGGATTGTTATAGTGGTGTGCTTCCTTGAAGATTAATACAAACATTGGATCTCTTTGGGTGTGGATTTTTTTCCCACAAGGGTTTCTCCACGTATATCTTGTGTCACTTATATTGATGACTTATTGTAATTCGGATATTTTCAATCACTTAATCATTTTATGGTAGTCTTGTAAACATAATTTCAGATTTACAACCACATATTTAAGTTAATATTGCTACAATTTATACCTTGATTTCCTAAAGTGATCTCACCTGGAGGACCCTCTCTACCATTGTAATTTATTGGATACATAAGAGAAACTATGTTGTCAACTTCTTCTATTTGTATCATCATTCTTCTATATGATGTAAACCTTGGTTTTTCACATCAAGGACAATGCAAAGTGTGGAGGAATTTAGGCCTCTTCCATGTTGACGTGATTTTTATTTTTACATTGTCTTCATGTGTTATTCTTCGCATTCTAATACATTTGGGGGTGATGATAGTTCATAAATATTTATTATATTATACTTATCTATCTATATCTATGAGCAGTTCTGACCCCGAATAATCAAATCCCCTATGCTCTTGATTTCTTTGTCTTTGTTTCTTTGCTTCATGATGTTGTGGTTTCTATCTATTGTCTCTCACATGACAACATTCCATGAATACATCTCACTATGTATCTCATGCCACATAATCTCTTTTTTTTTCTCTTCTCCTTAGAATGACATGTGCTCTTTTACATAGCACACATCACTCTAAGGGGCTATCATATGTACTTAATTTATTTTTTAAGTCAAAATTTTCAAAAGGATTCCTTGATGTCTTATGTCTTATGTCTCGTCATCTAGCTTGGGGGAAACCTGAATAGACCTATCATGTCTTTTCTATGACTATCCTACAATGTAATTTGCAGTAGCCATGGGCCTATATGATTGTCATATGGTCTCTAGTCATGCTAGCCATACCTATTAGCATCATCTTTTATCTAGTCAAATTATCTTGTCTTGTCTATAAAAAATTTATCATGTCTATTATTTTTTGCTTTTTCACCTCATGTTTGTCTACAGCTAACATGTTTGTGGTAATATTTTAGTTGGCTTTATAGGATCGAAGACTTGAGTCCTCTTCACATTTTGATGGAGCCACTTCCACATTGGGGCATACTAGATCGAAGATCTTCTTTTTCTTTATCTTCAATATATTCTCTAAATCTCTTTCTAATTGCTAAAGTGGGGGGAAAATGTTATGGCAAAAATTGCACCCTTATGAAATTTCTCACAACATCACCCTTTACTTGATCTTAATAAGTCGATAATTCAAAAACCCACCTTCTTAACCTTCATTCCCGTACATACCTTGTCATTTTCTATGGGTGGGGGGATTTTTTCTACAATGCTTCCACACTGCACAAATTTCCACATGCCCCACAAACATCCTGACAAGATTCATGATTCTTGGTTCATTGGGACATTACATTATTGCTTGCTTGTGAAGTGTAATGCCTATGTAGTCATAGGCGCACCTGAGAATGGCTCTTTGGCATGTAATTTGACCAATTATTTCCCTTCTTTCCTCATTCAACTTGATTCTTTCTATTTCATCTCACACTCTCTTGTTCTAACACTTCACTCTTCCATTCTCTCCATTTTAGCTCTCCTTCTTGCTATTCTACACCATTTCTCTTGCAGGTTCTCAAGCTCTCTATATTTCCCTTGCACATTCGTCTCATGTCTTTGAAGCATCACTCTTCCTCTCGACTTCACCAAGCTTGTTGTAGGGAGGGTAACCTTTGTTTCATAGAATTATCATTCTTATTGTTAGCATATCATTGTCTTTGCATATTGCACATTTTGTCTTGTCACTTTCTTTATCACTATTTCTATATCATGGTCTATTTGGTTGTTCATGGAGGTGGAAACACCAGAGTGGGGGTTTGACTAAGGAAAACCCCAAAAATTAGCCCCAAAACTTTCTTGTTCCTGTGTGTGTAGGTTTCTATCTATGAGGAGCTTGTGAGAGGCTAGACCTACCATAAGTTGCATATCTCTTCCCTTTACTCATCATTTTGATTACAATTAGTTTTTCATCTTTCAAGTATTCTTCCTATTGTACTTTTTTATATTTGATGCATTTCTATTAAAACCATTAGACTTTAGTATTCAAGTTGTTAGCAGGTCTCAAGTCTTTCTAGCAACAGACTCTTCCTCTATCCTATGAGACACCAGTGCACAATGCTATCATCCTTGGTCTACACTCTCATCCTCTATCCAAGATCTTGTCAATCTATTAGCAAGACCTCTAAGGTTTTCTCATCTAACTCCTAAAGTACTATCATAAATAACCTAAAAACATAGTTTAGCATTTCCTTCATTTACCATCCCATCACTTAAGATTTTTTCATTGAGGTAAACTAGAGCTATATGCCCCATGTAGACTCTTCCTTGTCCTAGAGACTCAAGAGTGGAAGATCCTCTCCATTTTAGATGAATAAATTAAGCAACAAAAATTCACAAATTCACACAAAGAACACTAGATTTACGTGGAAACCCATAATAGGAAAAACCACGATGATAAGAGTTGCTTAGAGATACTATCCAAATCCATCCTCACAAAATAATATAAAAATTTTAGTGGTTTTGTAGGCACCAAACCATAGGAATTGCAAACTTAAAGAGAGACACCCATGTGTAGTGAAACTTATGCTTAAAATGAAAGGAAATACAACTAAAATCTAACAAACACAAAAATCAAAATAGCAATCAAGACAAGGCTAAGAAAGCTCAAATCAACATGACGAGTCTCCTGTTGAGTAGATTTTCCCATGATTGTCAATTTGAATATTTTATCACTAGAAATTTTAGGAACATAATGGTGCTCCAATGAAATGAGTGATATTTCTTGATAAATGGTTAAGTGATGAATATATAGATTTTGGTGAAAATGGATGGAGGGCTTGGATTGCTTGATGGAGATCAAGGGTTGAGAGTGATTTATATTTCTCAAGCCGCATGATTGTGTCAAGTGGAACAAGGAGAGGGATTGAGAGGGAGATTGTACCTTGAAGGTACAAGTCCCATGTGATTGATGTGATGGAGAGGGTTGACCCACTTAATCATGGATTACGAGTAAAAATGATTAGTGAATAGGCTAGTTGGGGATGAGGATTAGGATTAGTGCAAGTGGGGGAGTTGGAGGATGTGACATGTGAAAGGGATTAAATAAATCAATAAGATTTATTTATTTAATTTATGGGAAAGAAGGGGTAAATTAGGATAGATGCAGATAAATAATTAAATTAAATTATTTATCTTAGGCTAGGACTTTAAAAATAGAGAAAAATAAATAATATTAATTAAATAATATATTATTATTTAATTAATATAAATTGTGGGGAATTAGATGAAATGGGGATAAATTGACCACATGTAATCAATTTTAGGCATCTACATTTCTCCCCTCTTTGAGATGGTGTTATGAAGTAGCATAATTTCAAAGAATATTAAAACATAGCACCAAGAAGAAGATGGTTAGATTAAGGAAGATGACCCAATCATTCAAAGGAGTGAATAGGAAGAAATGTTATGGAAGTGAAGATGAGTATTAGGATTAAGGATGCCCCTTAAGAGGACAGGTAGGTTCAAGAGAACACTAGTGTACTCTCAAAATGGATGAGAGGATGCAAGGATAAATGAGGAAGATGATGCAAGATGATGGATAGGATGCAATATGGGAAGAGGAAGAGATAATGGGTGAGGGAGATGATGAGAAAGCAAGAACAAAAGGATATATCCTAAAACAACACAAGGATTGGGAAGGATAATGTATCTCAATGATGAGGATTGGAGTGTTGTTGATGTGGGAATGATATATATTAAAACAAAACCAATATTGGGAAGGATACATCTCGATGGTGTTGATTGGAGTTTTCATGATGTGGGAATGATATATCCTGAAACAACACCAATATTGGGAAGGATACATCCAAATGATGATGATTGGATTGGTGTTAATGTGGGAATGATATATCTCAAAATAACACAAAGATTAGGAAGAATACATCTTGATGACGGTGATAGAATTGGGATCAAGGCTTTGTAACAAGTCTGGGAACAAGACCAAGGATGTGATTGAATAATTTGTGCTAGCTATCATGGATAAGGATTTTCTTACGATGTGGTATTTCTAGGAGTAATAGGATTGATGAAATGGATAGAGATAATTGAGGAAAAAATACTTAGAATACCAAATATTTATTATCCTAATATGAAATTTATGAATGAAGAAAAGATATGATGGATGGAAATATTACTAGAATAAAAAACCTATATTAGCCTAAAACGATTGAAAGGATAATGAAATGATTATGATGGATAAAAATATGCTTAAAATAAAATATATATATTATCCTAAAGGAGTGAAGTGATTAGGATAGGTGAGATGCATATGATTATTTCAACAGAAAGATGAGAAGATAGATGAAAATAGGGATGAGGATTAATGTGCACACAAAATCTAAGATTAAGTGGATTGATGAAAACAAGGAGGATAAGTAGGTTGGTGATAGTGGTGAAGGGTGAATGGATTCAAAATATGTGGGATAAATGGATGGGGGATTTGGAGTTCCAAATCAAAATAATCATGTAGTGAGCACTTAATTTTATGTAGCATGGGATATTATGCACTAGGGTATGAGGAACCAAGATGACTTTGTATCACATGTATAGGACTAACACAACAAATAAAAGGTTAGTCCAACATCTCACAAAGTCACAAAGGGATTTGGTGGATACGATGCTAGAAAACCACAAGAAAAAAAGGATTCCCCAACGTAATGCAAGACAGCCAAGAAAACCCAACAAAAGAAAAACCAAGAATTTCCATTATGGGAAAGGTCATTAGTGTCACTTCTTGCATCATTTAATTTTTCAATTATCAAACCGAGTGTTTCTTAGAGTTGTATGTGATAAGGATGTCTCCATAAATTTGGGGGGTTTTGCACTGTAAACAATGACTTTTGATTTTGGTTAGTCTCCTTTAGGAGCTCTCAAGAGTGGAACTCGGCAACTAATTTCTAAAGACTAACTCTTTCTTATCTCTTAACTAATGCTTATTTAGACTTATTTAGACCTTAATAACTTAGTTCAGACTCCACCTGGCTTAATTTTAATTGATTCATGGAAAAATTAGGATATAACTAAATTCACTCTAAATCTAGAATTCGGAATTGAAATTTACTTGGAAAAAAAGTCTATTTATGCTTGCAAGGAAATTAATACTAATCTAGAAAATAGCAACACTGATTTCCATGAATAAATTCCAAATAATTTATGGTTTAATCCTTACATCAGTCATCATTATTAATTATATTACAACCACATGCATTTGAAAATAAGTATTAAGTCTAATTCATGTGAATAGAAATTAAATCTACAGTAAACAAATGAATGTTGATCTACAGAAAAGCATCATAACTATCTTAAAACACAAGAAACTAATCTAAGTGAATGCACTTACTAATCAATGATCAATAAAAATTAAGATGCTTAACTTCACAATCGATACAAACTGAATAGAAATTAACTGAATCAAAGAACATAACATAAGGTCACCTCCTTTGGTTGAGTGGGCCCTGCTCTTCCTCTAGTGGGACCTTTAACACCGAGATTCAAATCAACTCCATATTTGCATTAAAATTGGCCCAAACATGCGAGTAGAACAAAAGTGCATATTACCAACATTACAATATTTTGTGAAAGATTAATTAACTCCAAACTAAATCTAGGGATGGATATTGTAACGCCCTACCATGTAACCTTAGAGGAAGATGCAACTACAACGGAAGTGTTACATTTTTTTTCTTTAAAGTGTAATTAATAACAAGTAAAGTGCACTACACTAACACATACATCCTCTAAGGTACACGACAATGCTTACAGTTGAATCCCATAACATATAAAAGTAACTCATTCATAGCATATAAAATGAATACTCATGAATTAAATATCATACATCCAAAGCAATTAATACATCTCATAAGATAAAAGTACATAAAAGATCAATAGATTGCATTCATTCAAAATAATATTTACAAATCTCATTTCCAACATGAGGAAGATCATACAATAATGTTACAATTACAAGAATCCTCCTCGAATACAATGAGGAGTGGTACATATACAAAAGTATCCAACTGATACAATAAATCATAAGAATGGAATATAACAACTGGTACACATGAGCTCTCCAATCTAGAATATCTCACCATCATGAACATAATTGGGAATCCAATAGTGAAAGGTGCACATTCCACCCAACCAAGTGGTACCCGAAGTCCCACCCCCCGTGCTAGGAGATAGTAACAAGGCTTCCTAGACAAAACCAACAACCTCTAGACACAAGCTATCACATGACTGAACTAATCAAATACAAGTACAACACTAACATATATGGTTACATTGCTTCCAAAGTAAAATAATCAAATATATAACTGAACCATACAAACTATTGTCATAGGAGGAGTGTCATCACAAAGATGCATGGGTTACCCTGGCGAGTCTTCCTAGACCCTGACCCCTATCTTAGGTTACCCTGGTAGCCTCTCACAACCCCTAGCCCCACATGCATATCGATGCAGAATCAATTATCTTTCAAAGAGATAAGATAATACATTATTCATTATCAAGAGTAACACAATAATACATTATTCGAAATAATTCTAATTTAGTACCATTTCATTTTAAAACAACAGAGAAATTAAAATCTAATATTTATTTCAATTCCCCAATAACTTTTAAAATAAAAAATCAATTTCCTCTTTTAAATTCACTCCATTAGAAAACATTCATCTTGTGCATTAACATGCACCCATCTAACAAAATCATTTAAATATATATATATATATACATATATGAATATATACATAATTATATATATAATTGTATATTTATCATATATATATATATATATATTTATATAATTTAAATATTAAAAATTAATAAAAAGAGGCTTTGTTGCAAAATTGAAGAGTGTGATGAAGTTGTTGTTGGGTGTTAGGGTTGCAAAAGCTCTTTCATTATAGAGATGTGGGGAAGAGGCGAGGAGAGCTGGACAATCAGCAAGTGCAAAATGCGGGGGAGGCAAGGGAGAACAGAGCACCAGGGGAAAGCTTGGAAGGAGCAAAGCTGAGGGAATGAAAGCCCAAGAGGGGCCTCTCCTTCAAGCGACGGGAGTGACTACAGAGGTAGCTAAAACTATTATTTCGTTGGTCCTTTTGCAGGAGGAGCTAGAGGGAGAGGTATTACATAATGTTAATGTTTTCTCTCAATTGGGCTTGATAGGATGTTTTAGGGGGTTCTGGCCTCGTCTTTGTGATTTACATAACTGGATTTTTGAGCATTGGGAACCCATTGTGGATGAGTGCATTCAAATCTACCTAGCTTCCAAGGGTTTGTTTACTATTGTCCTTGAAAATGTGGCTGATACGAATAAAGTTTTGTGTGATCACTTCTGGAGCTGGGAGGAAAAATAGGCTCTTTCCCTAAAGCCCTGGCATCCGGATTTTAACCCTACTATAGAAACTTTTGATAAAGCTCCTCTTTGGGTAAGACTCCCAAACTTCCCTCTCCATTTTTGGTTTGAGTCTTGCTTAGAGGCTATTGTAAATTCTTTGGGGGATTTTTTGATGGTTGATGAGAACTCCTCAAATCTCTTGCATTCCACCTATGCACAAATTTTAGTGGAGATGGATGTTTCAAAGGTTCTCCCTGAAGAGGTGTCAATAAATACCTCCAAAGGATGTTGGGTACAACCCTTGGATTATGAAGGGGTACCTTTTCGTTGTAAATGATGTTTTCAGACTGGACACATTGTTGCAAAATGCTTGAAGCCCAGATGGTCAAAACCAGCAACTTGGTGGCAGGACATCTCACATAAGCACTATGCGGTGGAGAAGCAGAGAGGAAGCATGGAAGAGCAGGTTAAGAATAGCTCCTTGGCGATGGGAAAATTTGATTTTCCTGAGTCTTCAAATCAGGTTGGGGGGTTGTGTTGATGGTGAAGATGACACAAACAACGTTAAAATAGAATATTTCTACTCTATTTCTCCTATAAAAGAAAGACAACATATAGTAGCCTAACTCCCAAGGTCCTGGTAGTTGGTTCTCAACTGTCTGGTGTCACTCAATCAGTTCATGCAACTATAATATTCAAGGGGCCTGTGTTGGTAACAAAAGATTCAAGCAATGACTCATTTTATCGACTGCTTCAGTAGATCAATGGGGTTTTCAAATAAAAGAAAAAGATAGGACAAAGGGGTAAAACAATAAGTATGAATCGAATTTATCTAGTATCTAGACATATACCTTCAACAATGAATTTTTCCTAACAGATCATAAAAACCATAAGATGACACAATCTATAGCATAATTTATACCACTGCATACATTTTAGGTGCTTAATTAACTTTGCAATTACTCTTCACAAATATTTCAAGGGTTTCAAAACAACACACATTCATTCATCAAGATTATAGATCAAAAGACTTTTTAATAACTTCAACTCAATGACAATCTAATAAGATGATCTTTAAATCTGATTCCTTCAAATGACTTTCATCATTCAAGAAACTCTTGTGTTCAGCACAATCACTACATACAGATAGATCATAACTTATCAGCCTTATCAAACAAACAATTTAATTCTAAACACCATATTTTGAGTAAACCTATAATTATATTAACTGTAAAAGATCAAGTACACTGTATCTTTATAAAATCACTACAAAATTCTGTCTCCTCTTTCAATCTTTTTGCTCGAATGAACTCTGTCGTTGCTCTTTCGTGCTCTTCAATCTCTTAATAATGATAATAATGACTCGTTTAACCCTTATATGAAGATAAAAATGAAGATTTCTACCTACACGACCAACTGTCATTAATGCATTAACATGCACTTAAGGCAGAGTCAGAACTAAAAGTGAACCAACACTTCACAACAGTGCGACTTCAGTCAAAAAGTCAATGATCTAGAAAACCGGCGGCGGCGGAACTAAAATAGAAACTGATTCGAAACTTTCTGAGAAATTTGCAAACTTTGTTCCAATTCCGGTTTCTGGTCCGCCAACTAAACATAAAACAAAACAAAACACAAAAAGTAAAACAAAGACCGACATAATAAAACTAAACAAAAAAAACAAAGACAAAAACCAAAAGTCAAAATAGCGAAGGCGGGGGTGAAGTTAATTATGATTTTGCAATTTTCAGTAAAGACTAAGTTAACCCCCATTCCGACTTCGGGTCCACTAAAGACAAAACAAAAGACATAAAGAAAAGACTGTCGGGATTGAAACCAAAACAAGTTTCAAAAGAACTTTCAGAACCCGATTCAGTTCCGGCTCCGATCCCGACAAAGAAACAAAAGAAAAACAAAGTATTGGCAAATCAAGACTCCAAACTTTGTTTCAAAAATAACAAAGGGGGACCCATTTTGACCAAGGCAAAAGATGGGGTGGTTATGCAAGGCATAACAGGTTGGTCAATGCAGAGGTTCTCATCTTGAATGGTGAAAGGGAAATAAGTCCAAAGAATGATGGAGTTGAGAAAAATAAACATGGTGCAAAAACTTTGGAGTGTAGGGAGAAATCAGGGTTGTTGAAGGTGCAGAAGAAAGGGGAACATCACGGGGAGGTAGATGGGCAGAATCGACAGGCAATGGTTGAAGAACAGGAAGTATCATCACAAAACCATAATGATAGGGTAAATGAGATGACAAGAATGAAGGAAAGGGGGCTCGCTGAGTAGAAGCATTTTTATGTTTGGCAAAAGGAGGCTACAAAGATGGAGGATGGTTGGCAAGTTGTGAAGGAGAGGAAAGTCAAGAAGAGAAGTTTTTCTATGGTCCTTCGATCGCAAACCAAAAAAAGACCAAGCTTTTAAGGCTTAAGCCTATTTAGGTTTAGTTGGGGTCCTATGGTTGAAAATGTAGATCTGTGGTGTCTGTTGTACTGGGGTGAGAATCTTTGGTTTTGGAACTTTGGCTGACTAAATCCAAGATCTTTTGTTGTAATCTTTTTTCAAATTTCTATAATAATAATTAAAACTCTTATTACCGATCAAAAAAAATATATTAAAAATTAATTACAAAATTCCATTATAAAATAAATATATATATATACTTGCATATATACACATAATATATATAATTATATATTTATATATATATTTATGTATATATATTGCATATCATATATATTGATTATATATATAAAGAAAAATATAAAAATGAAATCTCAAAGATTAAAGGCGGACGAACTCGAATTCAAGGTTGGGCATTATTAAGTCTTGGGAAGGAGCGGTTGTCTTCACACACAGTCGAACCCCCCATATATGTTGGGCACGACCGTGTGGGGGTAGTGTAGGTTGCCCTCACAGCCTAGCTCCCCCTTGTGGGTGGCGCCCCCCCCCCCCAACACAACTCAAAGCTTTACACTTAAAAAAATATTATTATTTCCCACGTGAATTTTAAATTCACCGATCGGAATTCATCTAGTTTTTTTTTAAATAATAATTTCTATAGGAAAATTTTAAATAGAATATGCACAATAATGACATATATATATATATATATATATATATATATAAACAAATCAATACAATTTTCCTACAAGAAAGGATTTACAAACTTTCCAGAGAACAAGTTTTACAAAAAAAAATCTACATAAGGTTGTTTCAACTTTTAACAGAGGTTTTCAACTTTCCCCAGCCAACAAAACTAATTGGAAGAAAACGACAAACTCTACAGGAAGATCTTCTCCCATTCCAACATGATTTTCTATAGGGAAGAATTAACAAAAAATCTCTAGAGGTTTTCTACACATTTCACAGGAAGATTTAAATCCTTTCCAACAAAGGTTTTCCCAAATCTTCTATTGTTTTCTTCTGGAAATTTATTTTATTTTAAAAACAATTTCCTACAGAGGTTTAAAACTCTCCCGACAATTTTCCAATTTCAAAACAAATAAAAACTTAAAACAATTTCTACAGAAGCTTAAGCTTTTACGGAAATTTCCAGACATGACAATCTTTCAAATTTTCAAAGTATAATAAAACTTCTAAACAAGCAACATATTTTATTTTACAGGCAATCTTTTCCAGAACAACAAATTAATCTCATAGCCTTTCCAAATTGAAATTAAAGAAAACAATTAAAGAACCTGAATCCAAACGCTTGAGGAAATGAATATTGAAGTGGAGCTTCACCTTCAAATTCCAATTAACCCAAGCTTCTTCCCAAATAATCTTTTCTAGAAAGAGCAAAACAAAGCCAAAGCCAAATTTTTCCCAAGATTATCTTTCCCCAAATTTTCAACCATAAATTTCAACAACCAACCTCTATTTTCAACAACCTCCCCAAAAATATGTTCTCTCCTTCCATGAAGTAATCTCTTTCCTCTTTCTATTCAAGCAAATATTCTCTCCGAGAAATAATTTCCCAACAACCGTGTTTTAAATTTCCCAGCACATGTCAAAAATCAAATATCTTCTCAACCAATTCACAGATAATCCCTCTAGACATTTTCAAGATATTTATGAATTTTAATAATTCAAATCACATAGTATTTTCAAATTTAAATTTAATCTAATTAATTTAATTACTTTATAAAATATATTTAATTTAATTAATTAAATTAAATTACAAATCTTCTAACACAATAATCAAGATTAATTAAATAATCACTTAAAACATTTTAAGAATTAATTTCCCATAAAAATACCTTGCAACATAAATAAACAACAAGGCAAAAAGGGACAACATGTCAACGAAGCATACCGAAACAAAGACTGACGACACACTGTGACTAGGGTTGTGGCTTGAAAAGGGAAACCCAGTTACTATAACCCAATCAACTAACCGTTAGGCAATGGACACACTCTAACCTTTGAATCTAGGTGGAGTCAATGTCCTGTACCTACAATCCTGCAATCAAAACATATGTTGTACATGTATATATATCATAATCAATCACACTGTGAAGAGAGAATCACGGAATTGCATGACACTCACAAGCGAGTGATGCAATCTTGTTCCCTTCACCAATACAGTGTCACATCAAACTAACAAAACTAAATATCAATAAACTACATATGAGAATATAATAATATCAACTCAAACAAACAACTATGCTAATCAGAAAGCATGTCATAAACAATAAACATCCATATAGAGTACCATCACATCATAATATAAAAACCAACATCGCTCCAAAGTCAACAATCAAATAATAACATAGTATCATATGGTCTATCAAAGTGAAGGTACAGTCAGAAAACATAAGCATATCAGAGAAACACAATGTCAAAACATATCATAAAATTGGAGGGGCGCTACAGATATTTATAGAAATATCACTTATTTTGAATTCAAAATCATGGTGCTAACTGCCAAGATACAAAGCAGAAAACTAAACTAAAGCATAACTAAAAGTATTAGAGAGAATTTTGCTTCATAACAGCTAGAATAAGCAGCTTCCAAATCGGCTAAGGAATTCAATTCGAAATCATGGTGAATCAGTATCTAGTTGGAGCTTACAGGAGCGCAATTGATGCCATATTGTTAAACAAAAATTTTAACAAATCCATCTCATAGTGAGCATTTAATCATATGCACAAAATCCTCAAGAATAAGATGCTAATATGACAACAGAGATTTCAAATTATATAGTCATTCCATCATTAACATCATTAAAAGAAACACATTTAATGAAAAATATCATTTCTAATATATCCTCCAATTAGTTAAAAATAAACTAAAACAAGCAAACATATAAGTATATAATCTACCACCGGTGTAGTTAATTAATAATATAATAAATTCTTTGAGAACATAAAATGATAAATTAAAGTGTCATTTGGAGCACTCATGATTTCTCCCCCTCCTGATGTCAACCATGTCCTCAAGGTTGAGGATCTCAAAAATTCTTGTTCTTCCTCATCATCCAAGAAAATAAGACAACCAAATCACCATCCTACAACATATATTCCAAGTAGGTCCTAGGATGAGCATATCCATTTAGTTTTTCAAATTCGTCCATCCATTCTCTTAGACTCTCCCCTATGAATTATGGTGATGCACCAAATGTAGGTGCAGGAACTATGACCAAAGGTGGTTTGAACCTCATCCCTATCCAATTTTCTTGTTGTTCTTCGATGACATCAATCAACATTCTCACTCTATTGAGAGTCCAGTTAATGTTTCTTGGAGAGATGGGTTCTCTTCTTCTTAATGGTGTTGGAATACTACAGAACCTATCTCTTGTTGTAGTTAAAGCCTGTATGGAAGGTGGTCCTGAATATTTTTGTTAAAATTGAATGATTTTAGATAGATTTCTCTTGTAAGTAGGTGCTACATTCTGTGACATTGCAAAATACCTAAATCTGGCTCTAAAGGTTCTTGACCAAGGGGTCTCATGTTCGGGATAAGGATTTTGGTATGTCATCAAGATAGGCATCTAAGACAGCAGTGCCTTAGTGATTTTTATTCAAAATCACTCCAAAGACACACACAACTGTACCATAAAGCAAAACCAGGCACAGAGTGCCCCCCATTGATCCTCTTAGAGAAGTAAATGCAAAACAATTAACAGTTTCAATATAAACAGATAAACATGAAAAGGCAAAGCAATATTGACACACAGATATACGTCGGGGAAAACCCTTTCAAGTAAAAGAACCCCACCCTCCAAAACACTCAACTCAGATTGTTTTGTTCAGTAAAAGGATTACAATACAAAATACAGAGCTATGCTCTTCCAGGAGTGTTACATCTTGTCCAACAGGAGAATACAGGAAGGCAACAAAACTAGAACCTTCATGTAGTTCCAATGACATCCATATGTCATTACTACATAGATTCCCTTCAGCTCCTCATAACAGACTGTCATAGCCAGCCTCCCAACCAACACAGCCCCAAGGCCTCACAGCAAGTTCACATCGTTCAGATCCAAGAGATAGAGTGTTCACAGTTACAATGCCTTAGCATACTGCTCAAACACAGTTTACGCCTCTCTCTGTCTACTGTTATCTTACTACCTGCCACCTTTTGGTTTTTATCATAATGTATATCTCTGACCAAGCCATACATCGCATTCAATGACCCAACCAATTGTTGACCCTTAGGTTCATGCATCGAATAGCCAAGCACGCATCTGATTTGCACAGATTGTATCAAGCCACCCAGGTAATAAATCCATCACCTTAATCGGGTTCTATTTCCATGGCCTACAATAACTGTCTTAGCCTCTTTGGTCTTCAGTCAATCAAATGCAGCCAACTTTCCATGTGTCACCTTCACATTCGTTGATCGCTCTGACAAAATTGGTCCAGCTTGGTCAAGCTCAGTTCAGCTCGGTGAACCGAGCTCCGAGCTCATCCGAGCACTTACCGTGTTACCACCGAGCTCAACGTTACCTATTGCAGTATGGTGGTGAGCTCACCTAAGCTCACCCTACCATATACCGCGCTACCACTGCCTCAGCTGATCCGCCTTGCGGTATAGCAGTGAGCTCATCCGAGCTCACCGACAACTTCACCAAGCCCTATCTCGCCTTCTTACCGTGCTATCGTAGCCCTATTGGCTTTGCCTCATAGTATGGTGGTAACCGCCCAGCAAACCATCAATGGTCATACCGCGCTATCGTTGAGACCACCAGGACTCACCACGGTAGAGCGGTAACCACTCTGGCAGACCACCAAAAGACTTACCACAGTCAACCATCTCACTGCTTGTGGTATGGTGGTAACCGCTAGGCCACACCACAGGTGGCTTACCGCGGCTACCGCGGTCACTCCGACCATCGACTGTGGTAGGGCGGTAACCACCAGATGATCGATGCCAACCAACCACCAGTGGTTTACCATGCCCATCGCGGCTTAGAAAATAAGTCGCACAGTAGGGTGGTAACTGCCACTTTGAACTGCAGCTCACCATGCTACTGCCAGGTAAGAAAAAGACTGCCATAGTAAGGCGGTAACACCTCCCAACCACCAAACAAGGTGGCCCGCAGTATGGTGGTAAATGCCAGAATATGAAGAAAATTACCAAGTCTTCAAGGGAAACTAGAATGTTGAGGCAACAATTTTCCAACAATATCCCACTTCATGAAGACATTTAGGCTTCCTCCCAACTCAAACAAGGACCAACACCATGCTTCCACACTCCGACCAAGACACCTGCAACGACATCTGAAATGACCACCATGTCAGGCAATAGCTCCAATCACAAGAATATGCCAAGGTGAAGAAGCGCCAGTCTCAGGAACAAAATAAAATGACCCTTCAGGCGGCAAAGGCAAAACAACAACAAACAACAAGGCACCACACAAACATAGAAAGAGAACCATTCTCCAAAAAAAGAACACCAATCAGCCAGAACAACAACCAATGACCTGACTATTCTCATCCAACTGACCAAACCCATGCGGTTGAACATAGCACCCATAGCTCGTGCTAATCCATCCAACCACCCATACCTCAAATGTATGATAACCATCAGCAGAATCATGCCATCATAAAACCACCCATCTCAGTAGTAAACAAGCACCCTGTGTCAACCAGTCAAAAGACCAAACACATCCAAGTATTCCCACTGCAAGGGTACTATCCAGATGAATGCAAACAAAGCACCATCACACATGATCCAGGCATGATAAGTCCACCAAAACCTCCATATAGAAATGAGTAACCATGTAGTTCCAAGGAACATCCACACTGATCTGCAACACCTGCAACCACCTGCTGCAAGAAACATTTCTCTCAACTGTCTTCCATAGTTCTTCCAAACTCCTCCAAACTTGACTGAAGAAAGAAGCACAGGCACCTTCGTGTCATCACCCAAATGACAACACATGACCACAAACTATGACCAACTTAGCACCACAAAGGCAACTCACATCTAAGGTCAAAATAACAATCAGGAAGAACAAGACCAGAAAAGAGAGAAACAACAAATCAAAGCATGCCCCTCTACAAACCCTTCTAAATGCCAATTGTGACAAGTATGATCTTCTTCTTATCCCAAAGGGAAAGCCTTAACAACACCCAACAAAACCATGGATGTAAGCATCAAGAAGATTAGACTAACCCATACACCATCTCCTGTCAATCCTCAAAAGCACAAGGAGATACACAATGATATCCATCTTCTATTATGAATCCTCCATAATCTTAAAACAGCAACTCAAGATTCATACCAATGAAAGATAAAGCATAAAACATCTGAAAATTATAATGGGAAAATACCTTTCATAGGAACAATGCCGAGCAGACCGAGGAGAAAAAAATAACATGCTCCTCCAAGATATACAAGTCACTGTGACTTACCCAAGAGTATTCTCCTTCAAGGTCTCTGTTGAATTCAATTCAACCAAGGTGTAGGCTTCTCAGACTTTCAGGTGTAACAGCAACATTCTCATAAGAATTCTAGCCTCACCTTATTCTCCATGCATCCATGAGTATCAACAACCTGTCATCTCATGCTGACTCCAATCTGAAATACTACATCAATCATGAAGTTCACTAGCATGTGACCAATGCACTCAAAACATAGAGAAACCATAGACCATTGTCAAAGCTTCAAAAACTTATCATGACATCAACGATTTACACATCCCCATTCGGAGATACCATGCTTCAAGTGAACAAGCTATGGTCTCAAGAGCAAAGCAAAATGCCAAAACTCTAAGAAAGAGTAACCATGACATACAGCAAACAACTCTGAACCAGAACCAACATCACCTATCAAGCACCACCAGTGACTCAGCCAAAACTAACAATGTCTTCCATGGCTCCAAGATGTTGCACACCTTCAAATAGTGAACATGCAGATGCAAAAGAACACAACAACTGCAACACCAAAGAAGGACCCCAGTCATTGCTAAAGCTCTCACTGCAACGTGACACCGAGCTTTCCAAGCACCATGACCAACCTCTTGTTGATCCAAACAACCTTCAGGTACAACCAACAGCATTCCCATCGGACAACAACGTCGAACAACACCAAGATCACCAGATTAGACAGGCAACACCATCACTGTCAAAAGCTTACACTAACCAATGTAACAAGCTCTTCATGATAATATGACTCTCATGCTATAGGTCCCCATAATTGACTATTCAGGTACTCAAAATGCCATTCACCTTCTCATCTCAAAACAGCCATGCCCATGCACAAGTGACCACAGGCAAGGTCAGCTAATAGATCTACAACAACATAAAAGCAATCACGTGGATATAGACAGTCCACTCCTGAGTTGTCTCACAATAGTCAATAGGTAGCTAATCTATCAGCCACACAACTCAAAGATCCACTTCAAATGACAACCCTGCAAATCTATTATCACTCTGGTGAACTACAAAATTGAGATCTCAAAGAGAATAGCCATGTAGACAACCATAACTCAAAAACCAGATCAAAGAACAGATCTGATTTGCTAATCACATCCACAACTCAAGCAACATAGTCCAAGTAACCATTAAGCACACACCATAGGAATTTTGAATGAGTAAAACACATACCAACACTCCTATGTAGAGAAGACATCACACCTCTTCTAAGACATGTCGAGCTACAACTATCTCATCCAGTCACACCCCAAAAAGCCAGGATCAGGAAAATAGCAGACAACAGCTCCACACAACGCAAGTTTTCCTTGACCATGTAAAACCTGCAAAACCACAATGTTTATAAAACACCCACGCATATCCATCTTCATTGTTCATCTAGACGACTCGGGAGTCTACACACAACCATCACGGTTAACTAGAACAATGAAAGAACATGAAAATGCAACATAGACATTTTAGGAAAGTCTACACAAAACCTTCAGAGCCAAATACATGAATCTAAACTATGTGAGTGCAAGACATAGGTAAGAACAGAACAGCAGGTCCATTTCAGACCAGTTCTAAAAACCACAGTCATGCACAAGCATACGAGAGAGCCAAGCTATCCATAAATTGTAGACCACCAAGGTCACTTCATAGCCTCCATGCAATCAGAGCATCGAAGAAACTACCTTCAGTGCTAAGTCAAAAACACCCAGCACAAGCACAACTCTCCATAGTTGATCAGCAACACAAGTAAGTCCATACCGCCAGGGAGCCTTTCACATAGACACCCAGTATGAGACCACGCTTCACTGCAATACGACCACAAGCACATCTCACGCCCTTTGCACCAAGAACATTTGTTGCGAGTCAGGATCCTCAGACCATGTTGTTGGCAACATTACCAACTCCAATCATCTCCAACGTCTTCAAACTGTGTGTTGAAACAAATAAGCACACGCTTCCACCCATCGAAGGATCAATCACCAACCAATTTCTCCAGACTTCCTCAAGCTTGCTAGGCTAAGAAATCTTCACAGGAGAAATACCCAGAACTCTAGTAACCAGGAGAAGACTTTGATACCACTGGTTGGTATCATTAAGCCTTGACCTCCTTCAAACATGCTCTAATACCACTTTTTGGGGATAAGGAATTCAGTCTGTCATCAAGATAGGCATCTAAGACAGCAGTGCCTTAGTGATTTCTATTCAAAATCACTCCAAAGACACACACAACTATACCATAAAGCGGAAGCAGGCATAGAGTATCCCCCATTGATCCTCTGAGAGAAGTAAATGCAAAACAATTAACAGTTTCAACATAAATAGATAACCATGAAAAGACAAAGCAATATCGACACACAGATATATGTGGGGAAAACCCTTTTGGGTAAAAAAACCCCACCCTCCAAAACACTCAACTCATATTGTATTATTCAGTAAAAGGATTACAATACAAAATATAGAGGTATTCTCTTTCAGGAGTGTTACATCTTATCCAACAAGAGAATACAGGCAGGCAACAAAACCAGAACCTTCATGTAGTTCCAATGACATCCATATGTCATTACTACATAGATTCCCTTCAGCTCCTCATAACAGACTATCACAGCTAGCCTCTCGGCCAGCACAGCCCCAAGGCCTCACAGCAGGTTCACATCGTACAGATCCAAGAGATAGAGTGTTCGCAGTTACAATGCCTTAGCATACTACTCGAACACACTTGATGCCTCTCTCTGTCTACTACTATCTTACTACCTGCCACCTTTTGGTTTTTATCATAATGTATATCTCTGATCGAGCCATACAGCACATTCAATGACCCAACCAATTTATGACCCTCAAGTTCATGCATCGAACAGCCAAGAACGCATCCGATCTACACATATTGCATCGAGCCACCCAAGCAATAAATCCATCACCTTTATTGGGTTTTATTTCCACGGCCTGCAATAACTGTCTTATCCTCTTTGGTCTTCGATCAATCAGATGCAGCCAACCTACCACATGTCGCCTTCACATTCATTGATCACTTTGACAGAATCAATCCAGCTCAATCAAGCTCGGTCCAACTCGGTCAATCGAGCTCTAAGCTCATCCGAGCACTTACCGTGTTACTATTGAGCTCAACCTTACCTATCGTGGTATGGCGGTGAGCCCACCCAAGCTCACCCTGCCTTCTACCGCGCTACCGCTACCTCAATTTATCCACCTCGCGGTATAGCAGTGAGATCATCCAAGCTCACCGATGACTTCATCGAGCCCTATCTCGCCTTCCTATTGTGCTACCGCAGCCCTATTGGCTTTTCCTCGCGGTATGGTGGTAACCACCCAGGAGACCATCAGCGGTCATACCACGCTACCGCTGAGACCGCCAAGACTCACTGCGGTAGAGTGGTAATCACTTTGGCAAACCGCCAGAGGACTTACCGCAGCCACCACGGCCAGCCATCTCACTGTCTGTGGTATGGCGGTAACTATCAGGCCACACCACAGGCGACTTACCACGGCCACCACGGTCACTCTAAACACCAACCGTGGTAGGGTGGTAACCGCCACTTTGAACTGCCGCTATCACCACCACTCACCATGCTACCACTAGGTAAGAAGAAGACCATCGCGGTAAGGCCGTAACACTGCCCAACCGCCGAACAGGGTGGCCTACAGTATGGCAGTAAACGCCAGAATATGAAGAAAATGACTAAGTCTTCAAGGGAAACCAGAATGTTGAGGAAACAATTTCCCAACATCTCATCTCTCATAGGCATTCCTAATTTCATATGTGCATCCTTGTACTGAGTTGCCTTGTTTTCCCATTCTACTTGATTTTGCAACAATGAGACAAAAGATTTGATTTGTAACTCTCCTATGAAAACATTTAGAAAATATTGTGGAAAATCACCAAGGAGAAAACCATGTTGGAAGTATTCACACATCTGGTTCTAAATAGTAGGATGACTGTTGAAAAAGTCTTTAAGAAATCCACTCATCATTATAATCTATTTTTCTTTGTAGAACCAGCTGATTGATTTTCCATTGGAGAAATATTTCTCTCAATAATAATGCATATAACCCTAAAGGCTTTCGCATTGACAATATTGCAGAGGATAGTTCTACAACTTGCTGAAATCTCTCATTCACTTCATCTCTTTCTTTCTCCAACTGATGATTTTGACTTCTCAACTAATTATTTTCATGTTTAAGTTTCATTGAAGTTAGAGAGAGGTATCTCCTTGGACCAGATGAGGTAGAAGCCTCATGAGAATGTAATTTACTTGATTGTTGTCTTAATTGCTCTTCTTTTTTTTGTAATTTTTCCCTCAAGCTTCCTATTTCCACCACACTTAACCTTGTTGTCTCTTCTTCTTGGGCTAATGCTTTTGCATTAGCTTGTTGTAAGGTATTTTATGTTTTGTTCAATTGTCCTTGCAAAATACTCTCTTTTTCTACCATTTCTTTTTCCATTTGTTCAATCTTATTTACAAATTATTGCAATTCCTCTTCTTTTCTTTTTAACTTCTCTTCAAGAAATTGAATTCTTCTTTTCTTTTCCTCCAATTTTGATTGTATTCTTGACATTTGCATGGCCATGCTATCTCTTCTTCTTCCATTTCCTCTCCTTCCTACATTTGAGGATATTTCTCTTGTTCATCCATTGGCTCTTTACCCTTCCTTCATTTAAAAACCAGTAAATGTGGAGAAGAAGATTCAACCTCCTCATCTTCATACTCATCAGAAGCTTATTTTCCTTATGTTTGCTTATTAGACCCTTCAGCAGGGCTACCTTCTTTTGGAATATTAGGAGATTGTCTCTCATGGGGTGAATGGTGGGATTCTATAACAGGGGTTTTTTTTGGAGATAGAATTGGGGCTTCAAGAGGACTATCAAATTGTTCAGGAGAACACACAGGGGTTTGAACTTCTTCATGACTTCCCAAAGTGTCATGATGAGTTTTAGGGGTATGTTCAGGTAAATCATCAGGAGTTGAAATATGGGCATCAGTAGCACTAGGGTTTTCTTCTTGCAACTCCTAATTTTTACTTTTAAAGGTACTATAGGTTACCCTAATTATTTCATGTAGCTTCCTCTTTTTCTTTTTCAAACCTTTTTTAGAAGATTCTCCTTTTTCAACTTTTAACCTTTTCATTTTGGATCCCTTCTTAGATTTCCTTTCACATTTGACAATAGGGGTTGACAAAAATTCTAACTACCCTTCCCTACTAGACTCTTTCCTCATGAAATGGTATTTGATAATTAAATGTATCAAACTATGATATCTAATGGATGATGCACCCCTAGATTTTACCCTAGATATCATAGAAGATATTTGAGAAAATAGAAAGGCAGATAGGTTAATTTTTATAGAAGGTTTGGTATTTCCATACCTCAAATGTCTTAGCATTCACATTTCTAGCCCTAATATTGTGCCATATTATCTTTCACAGGTGAAGAATTTCATTAACCACATTACAATTGTCTTTCATGGCTCCTCCAGGATGTTGTGAGAAATTCCCCTCTGGCTACCCTTATGCCACTTTATTTTAGGTCGCCTTCCAGGTTCTTCATGAAATGTTGAAACCAATTCTTCAAAACTTGTATGCCCTTTATTTATTGGTTCCCCTTCAGCTAGAGTATAAAATAGTTCATAATAGTAGGATTGACCTCTATTTCCTCCCCTCTTACTATGGTAACATTAACGTGAAATTTTTTGACAAATTCCTCAACTAATTCAAGATCAAATCCTTCATGCATTTGTATAAAGACAAGCTATCTAGCTTCTCTGAGTAATCTCTTTGTTTCAAGGTCTAAATTGAAATTCTTAGGCTCTAAGTTTCTCTTATTTCCCATTTTTCTCACTTTTGCAACTCAATAGAAAAGATAGCAGCCACAAATGTTAAGCAAAACACAAAATGAGTGTTTCTTCACTTAGACGCAACAATTTTGAAAAATCACATGTCATGTCAAATCGTTCGTTATTAATTCCTCTTTATTCCCTCCAGATGATTTGCACACAACAACCCTGTACTTTGCATTATAATTTGCAAAGTTGGCAGCAGTGCTGGCATAAGCAAATTTATTGGCACTAATATGAAAATCTCATTATTTCTTGAAATTACTGTGGAAGCCATTTGAACATCACATCCTTATCTCTCTGCTAGATTTTGAAATTATTAATACTTATTTATTACAACAAGGAAATCAAAGAAAGCTCAGAATTAACAAGAAGGTTTATTATTGAAAACCTTAGAGAACATTAGGAGTCATCAGGAGCCATTAGGAGAAAACTAAAGTTGATCTAGGAAGATCACCATTTCTATTTTTCAGCCATTCCTTCCTCTCTTTTTTTCTCTTTTCTTTTCTTTTTTTTTTATTTTTCAATTTTTTTCTAGGAGATAAACTGTCATTTCTAGTTTTCAATCTATCCCCTTTATTCAGAAGGTAAACTACCATTTCTGGTTTTCAATCTACCTTATTTATTCATTCCTTCAAAAGATTATTCAGGAGCACATTCTTCCATGGAAGAAATATTTTCCACCAGAAAATGTTCAATTTTATGTTGTAAATCTAATAAAAATTCCTCTCTTGATGTGGGTTTATGATATATCTTCATACGATGACCATTAAACAGCATATTCCTTCTTTCTCCATCCATTGGTACTAGTTGAACAACTCCATTTTCAAAAACTTGATCAATTTCATAGGGTCTCAACCACCTTGTATGGAATTTCCCTTTAAACTCATGGAATCTAGAATTAAATAATAGTGCCCAATCTCGCTTCTTGAATTGTCTGGTCACAATGTGATTATCATGTCATTCTTTCCTCTGCTTTTGAATCATTTCTATGTGTTGAAGAGCTTCCATTCTTATTTCATCCAATCGATTCAGCTGTAGAATCCTACTTTTATCTACTTCAGACAAGTCAATTCCAACATCCAATGTTGTTTTTAATGTTTACAACTCAAACTCAATAGGCATGATTGGAGTTTTCCGATACACTAACTCACATGGAGAGATCCATGTAGTAGTTTTCTAGGTTGTATTATAATCCTAGACTACTTCATCTAAACTTTCTACCCAGTTCATTTTCCTCAATGAAACGGTCTTTTTCAAAATATGTTCTAATTCTCGATTAGAAACTTCTACTTGTCAATTATCCTAAGGATGATATGGTGTAGATTTCCTGTGTTTCATCTTATATCTTTGCATAAAATCTTCCATCATAGCAGACACAAACGGTGGTCCTTGTTCTGACACTATCTCCCTTGGTGCACCAAATCTTTGAAGAATATATTTGTATAGAAAATTAGCTACTTTATCTTCCTTTATTGTTGGTGAAGCTTTCACTTGGTCCCACTTTGTGACATACTCTGTGAAAACTAGAATATAATGTTGTCCTCTAGAAGGTGGATCAACAGGTCCCACAAAATCAATTCCCCATTTCTCAAATGGTTCCAAAGTTATCTAAGGTTGTAACGGCATCTCCATTGTTGGTGTAGGTCTTCCCATGCATTGGCACTCATCACAATGCTTAACATCGAATGAAACATCCTTTGTCATAGATGGCCAAATATAACCAACTCCTAAGAACTTATGAACCATTCTGATCATTGAATAATTTCCTCCTTCTGGCCCATGATGGCAAGCATGTACAACTTCATAAACATCTATTTCAGAAACACACCTATGAAGAATATGATCAAGACACATCTTAAATAAAAATCCATTTATCCATTGAAAACTAGAACTTTCACGAATTAATCTCCTTTTCTGCTTAGGATTTAAATGATTTGGACACTTCCATGTTACAAGATAATTTGCAAGATCAGAAAACCATGCAGGATGGATTGATATTTCAAACAAGTTCTCATCTGGAAATGTGTCATCTAATGGCTCCTGAGCACCCTGCAAAACAATTCTTGAAAGGAAATCAGCAACAAAATTATCTTTACCAGGCTTATCTATTATGGTCATATCGGATTTTTGCAATAATAATAGCCATCATATAATTCATCCACCCACTACATCTTTATTCATCAGATATCTAATAGTAGCATGGTCTATGTGAATGAATATTTTGTAACCTATAATATAATGCCTAAACTTATTAGTTGCATATATTACAACTAAAAACTATTATTCAGTTGTTGTGTAATTCCTTTCTACAGGATTCAGATTTTTACTAACATAGTAGATAGCATGAATTGCTTCATTCTCATCTTTTTGTCCCAAAACTGCACCAATAGAAAAATTGGACGCATTAGTATGTATATGAAATAGAACTCCCCAAACAAGTCCTTTAATAATCAGAGAAGTAGTTAAGGCATGTTTAATTGTTTCAAAAGATTTTGACAATCATTTGTCCATAAAAATTCCACATCTTTTTGAGCAATGTAAACAAAGGTTCAGCAATTTTACTAAACCCCTCAATAAATATTTTGTAATACCCATCATGCCCAAGAAAACTATGAACACCAGTTTGATTTTTAGGGATCTCAATCTATTGAGTGATTTCTACTTTCTTGGGATCAACTTTGATTCCATGTTTGGAAATGTGGTGTCCTAAAACAATTCCTTCTGTCATCATAAGGGAACATTTTTCATGATTTAAAAATAACATATGATCCTTACATCTTTGCAAAACCTTCTTCAAAATTTCAAGTGCTTCAAATTTTTCTGCACAAACTATGAATTCATCCATATATACTTCCACACATGAGGTAGTTAGATCTGCAAAAATAGCCAGGACATCTCTCTAAAAAGTGGTTGGTGCATTGCACAACCCAAATGGTAAAAGTGTATAAACATACATACCCCAAAGACATGTGAAATTAGTCTTATATTGGTCTTCAGGAGCCACTTGGATCTGATTGTACCCACTAAAACCATCCAAGAAAGAAAAATAACTACTACCAACTAAGTTATCAAGTATCTGATCAATAAAAGGAAAAGAAAAATGATCCTTTTTAGTGGCTTTATGTAATTCTCTGTAATCCACACATACACACCACTTGCCATTTTTCTTTGGAACAATAACCAATGGGGAAACCCATTGACTATCAGATATTGGATAAATAAACCCCACTTTTAGTAGTTTTTATATTTCTTGCTTAACAAGGTCTCTAAAAACAGGATTAATCCTTCTTTGACCTTACCTTACTGGATTAACATCTTCGATATAAATATGATGAGTACAAATAGAAGGGTGAATTCCACTCATGTCCTTGTATTCCCAAGAAAATTCTTCAGTGTGAATTTCCAAGATTTTCTTTAATTCCTTTTTTTGTGAGGAGGATAAGGATGAATAAATGAAGAGAGGCTTATCCCCTGCTACTATAATTTCTTTGATCTCATTTTTAGAATCAAGTGGGTCCCCTACAAGTGTATTTAGAGGACATGGATGTTAATTTTTCTGATGTAACATTCCATGATAGTCCTTCTTTACTACTTGATCAATCTTTTTAGGATTAAGACCTTGTTCCTCACATTTCTCAACATGTTCTACTAAAGTAACCACGACCAATTCCACAATACCATCTCCTTCAGAATCCATATCCTCATCAACCTATGGTTGAGTATTAAGCTGAATTTATGGTTTGGTTGGAGGATAAAGTGACAACTCTTTCTATTTCTAAACATTAGAAATGATCATACTTCCTGATCTATGATCTAACAATGTTGCTGCAGTGGCTAACCATGGTCTACCTAAGATAATTGGATATCCAGAATCCTTCTTTCTAGCTTTAAGGACTACAAAGTCAACTAGATAATCCCATGTATCAATGGTATCCATGATATCTTCAAGAACGCCTTCAGGTTTGGTAGTAGATTGATCTGCCAACTATAAAATAGTTGTTATGGGTGTATCACTTGTCATACCCAACATTTCAACAATGTATGAGGCAATAAAATTGATAAATGCTCCCAAATCAATTAGCACATTGGTTATCTCAATTCCTCAAATACTCAAAGTTATCATAGGACTACCAGGATCATTATATTTTTAAGGGTGTAATCTTCCTGACAAAACATCAGTGAGTTTGGTCCCTATCTAAATTATAGGAGGTAATTCCTTCTTCCTACCTGGTGTTTTCATACAAAGAGACTTGACCAACTGATTTATTTTTGGTATGTCTTTAATGGCTTGTAATAATGGTATCTCATTATTATCTCATTATTGATCTTTTTCAATTCACAAAGAAGTTGAGAATCTACCACATTCATATAATTTGGTTGGGAGTTGTCAGGAGCTACTTGTTCTATTTTCAAATGCTCTAGGTAGGGTGTCTGGTTAAATTTGTGTTTATCATTAGAGTTCTGGTTTTCCTCTTTCTTACCCTCCTAATCTTTTGCAATTGGTATGGATGGCACATTTCAGTTCCTTAATTAGATATCATTAGCATCGATGGCATTCAAGGTAGGCGGATTAGAAAAAGAGTATTAGAACCATTGTTTTTTGGATTCGGAATAGGTTGTGCTCGCATCTGAGGTTGGTTTACTTGTTCATTAGCATGATTAGAACCATGAGTTAATTGAGGTATCTATGCCTAGCGATGCCTTGGCCACTGATTTTTCCATGGTTGAAATTTTATTTGATTTTGTTGCCAATATGGTTGATTCTGTTACCATTGTGGTTGATTTGATTGCCACTATGATTGGTTCCATTGGGGATTAATTCATTCTTACTAATCTCATTATCCAACCCATTACCACACCTTTTATGCAAAAATTGGAATCTATCAGCATAATCTTCCAGACTTTCATCTTCCATTTGTCTCATTCAAAACAATTTATCTTTCCTATCTCTTACTCAATAGTAATCTTGGTATTTATCCAAAAACTTTGTTTCCATTTCATGCCAAATTGAGATTGTCCCTGCACCTAAACCCATGAACCAATGTAAGGCTGACTCCTTTAAGGTAGAAATAAATAGTTTCAACTTTTGGTTATCAACTTGTAATGTCGCAGAATTGCACCTAAGGGAAATTCCACATTTTTACATCTTTCCTAGCATTTATGACACCTTAGAAACATTAATGATAAAATCCCATGAGTCAGAATTTCATAATTCTGACTCTATGCGGACACATGACAAAACAACATAAGCCTAACAACGCGTTCCCAAAAATATAGGCTTTGGACGTTTCAGGTATACATCTCTAACCCTACTTCTTTTTCTATCTACTTTACCAAAGCACTCATTAGTATTTGTGCTCACTTAAGTAGGGGAAAAATGTAGACGGGTGAATTTGCACCCCTAATGTGAATTCCCTTATTACCCTTCACTTTATAAAATCAAATTTTTAGGCTTAATTCCACCTAATTTTGTTGCCTCCCATGTACTTGGTGCCTATTTTGAGCATCGATAGAGGAGAAACTATCGGGGACACCCGTGTGGCATGCAGACGTCTGTGCGGCGCACTTACACCCCTAGTAGATTCTTGTACCTGGAGTTTGCAGAGGCGTTACACTTCCCATTGGAAGTTGAATTTTAACTCCTTCCTTCAGTTGGCTGACTCAAATATGATTGTTTCTTCATCTCTCTTCTTCATATTCACCACTCATTCATCCATTTGAAATCTAGTTGAAGCTTCTACACAATCTCTCCAAGCATTCCAGCATTCACTTCAAGCATTGAAGCAGCATTTTCCACTCCATAGCAACAATTTCATTGCTCCAACACTTCAATAGAGTAAGTGTAGGACAACACCATTGCAATAGAGGCTTGAGTTCCTCTCATTTACTCCACCCATTAGCCTTGAGTGCTCTTGGTGGAGGTGGTAAGATTCTACTCCATCTTCTCTATTACTTGGTTGAGTTAGCACATTATTGTTCGATAGTGTTTTAGTGTACTTTGCTTGTATTTCCTTATTTATCATATTATTTCTACATCGTTGCAAACATGGCTATCTGTGGAGTTGGAAACACCAAAATGGGGGTCTGACTAAGACAAACCCCTAAACAACCCCCAACAATTTCTCTCTTTTGTGTGTAAGTGGAGATATCTTGGAGCAAGCTGGTGAATAAGTTATTATGTGAGATTGTCTTTGTCACCCTTATAGTAATATACTTGTTTTATCACATTCTTTTATATGTTTCACATTTCATAGTGTTATTTTGCTCCCTTAGAAACTATTAACTAGTTCTTTAGTTTTTTTTTAGTGTCAGACCTTGTCTTCCTAGTTCTCTGGATATACGGATGCCAGCGCACCTAAGAGATGCTAGCATGTCACGTTGTCATACCAAAACCATGCTTTTGTCCTCTAACAAAGAGTTATCTGAGACATAGAGTTGACCCTAAAAATTTACTCGCCTAGTCTCCATTCAACTCTTGGGTCTGCAAAGTGATTGCAGGACCTTATATTCCTCATCATTCGCATCCCGCCTATCCTAACATCCCTTTAAACTCAGGTAAGTTAGGGAAGCCTACTACTCTCAGACCTCTATGACCTAGGGCCTTGGTGGAGTTGTTCCCTCTCTCTTACATAGCTATATAATCATAGGTCTGACATAAAACCTTAAACTCAAAAAGAAATTGGTCAGGGTCCTCAGAAGTCTTTCCACTAAAGGTAGGTAAAATTGAGGGTGAAATATTCTTCATAGGAGGCTCATCAAGTTCTCTATTTAGATTAATGGGGTAGGAAAAGGTCCTATTTGGTGTGTTGGGTGGAGGATCATTTCCTTGTTGGTCACCCATTTCTTCTTCTTGAAAATGTTCATGATTCTCTTCTTAATTTTTAATTTGATGTTGCAGAATTTGTTGTTCTTGATCAAAATCAATATTTTGTGGAAGAAACCTTCATATATGGTCTCTAGATCATCTCATCCACAAACTAAACTATCTTCCTTATTAACACTAAGGCTTCAAACTTAATATCCATATCTTTTAATTTTCCCTGACAACGGTGCCAAAACTGATGGGCAAGGTCGTTGGTGTCACTTCTTGCATCGTCTAATTTTTCAATTATCGAACCATGTGTGTATTAGAGTTGTATGCAATAAGGATGTCTCCACAAATTTGGGGGGTTTTGTACTATAAACAGTGACTTTTGATTTCGGTCAATCTCCTTCAGGAGCCTTCAAGAGCTCTTAGGAGTGGAATTAAGCAACTAATTTCTAAAGACTAACTCTATCTTATCTCTTAACTAATGCTTATTTAAACCTATTTAGACCTTAATAACTTAGTTTAGACTCCACCTAACTTAATTGTAACTCATTCATGGAAAAATTAGGATATAACTAAATTCACTCTAAATCTAAAATTCAGAATTGAAATTTACTTGGAAGGAAAGTCTATTTACGCTTACAAGGAAATGAATATTAATCTAGAAAATAGCAACACTAATTTCCATAAATAAATTCCAAATAAGTTTCAGTTTAACCCTTACATCAGTCATCATTATTACTTTTATTACAACCACATGCATTTTAAAATAAGTATTAAGTCTGATTCATGTGAACAACAATTAAATCTACAGTAAACAAATGAATTTTGATCTACAGAAAAGCATCATAACTATCTTAAAACACAGGAAACTAATCTAAGTGAATGCAATTACTAATGAATGATCAACATAAATTAAGATGCTTAACTTCCCAATCAATACAAACTAAACATAAATTAATTGAATCAAAGAACATAACATAAGGTCACCTCCTTTGGTTGGGTGGGCCCTACTCTTCTGGTGGGACCTTTAAAATTGAGATTCAAATCAACTCCTTATTTGCATTAAAATTGGCCCAAACAGGTGAGTAGAACAAAAGTGCATAGTACCAACATTACAATATTAAACGAAATATTAACTAACTCCAGACTAAATCTAGGGATGGATATTTATAGAAATATCACTTATTTTGAATTCAAAATCATGGCGCTAACTACCAAGATACAAAGCGGAAAACTAAACTAAAGCATAATTGAAAGTATCAAAGAGAATTTCACCTCATAACCATTGGAACAAGCGATTTCCAAATCGGCTAAGGAAGTTGATTCAAAATCTTGGTGAATCAGTATCCAGGTGGAGCTTTCAAGAGTGCAATTGATGTCACATTGTTAAACAGAAAGTGTAACAAATTCAGCTCATAGTAAGCATTTAATGACCTGCACAAGATCCTCAAGAATAGGATGCTAATATGACAGCGGAGATTTTAAATTGCATAGTCATTTCATCATTAACATCATTCAAAGAAACACATTTAATGAAAAATATCATTTCTAATATATCCTCTAATTAGTTAAATATAAAGTAAAACAAGAAAACATATAATCTACCACCAACATAGTTTATTAATAATATAATAAATTATTTGAGAACATAAAATGATAAATTAATGTTTCATTTGGAGCATTCATCATGCCCCCGATTTCATCATTCAAAGCACGCCATGATATGATGGATTATGGTGAACGTGAGTAGGTGATGTAGGAAGCCCAAAATAAAGATAAACAAAGATTCAAAAGCACCAAAGAAGTAACAAAGTATCTCAAGCACCTTTTGTTATAAGGATGTTGGATGGGGTTGATATGGTTTGATGTGAGGAAAAATATATCCTATGAAGATTGATGATGGATGGATAGAACCTAGGATACTCATGACAAGAGATGATCAAGATATCTGAAACTCAAAGGGGCTAATGGATTTTGTTGATGTACTAGCTTGATAGTGGATCTTGGCGACACAAAAAAACAAGGATGGGGCCTAGGTGATGAAACAAGACTAACCTTATGTACAGGACACATGATATTTACGATGTACAATATTTACAAGAGGATTTTGATTGTGTGAAGATAAAAAATGGGATAGTTATTCAAATCATCGAAAGATTACTTGGGAGAACAATGGGATGGAGAGATGAGAGATGAAAAGAAATAAGATAGTATCAATATGTGGGAAAGAGATATGATTGATGATGGTGGGATAGATAGAATTGGATTGCATGAGGGTATCTATCTATGACAAGGTATTATGGGATGTAATGAGGATAGGGATGAATTGATTGAGAGATAAATATAGGGAGATGGAAAGATAATGGGATGGATGGATAAAGAGATAAGGATTGGGAGATAGAAGTGATTATTGGATGGATGGATGGGAAGATAAAGATTTGGAAGATGGAAGGATGATCACATGAGGGGATAGGAAGATAAAGATGGGGATATGGAAGGATCATGGGATGAAGAGATGAAGGCTTTGTAAGTACCAATGTAAGGGATGATAGGATGAAAGGATAGGGAGACGGAAGGATGATATGAGGGATTACATGGATGGAGGATAGGTAGGTGGAGATAGTGACATGGAAGGGATGATAGTATGAATGGATGGGATAGAATGAGATCTCCAAGGACCATATCACAAAGGAAGAAAAATTCCCCTCTAGATATGTCATGTGTGATGAGGAAAGAGGGATGGAAAATAGGAGGATGGGTGGATAACGAGGGTAGATGGATCATAGCATGATGGGGAGAATAAGGAATATATAGTGTGTGGATAGAGGTAATGGATGTTATGAGGGGTTCAAATTATATATATATATATATATCTTCCCCTATCTATATCAAGACCATAAGGAGGATGGAAGGATTGGGATAAAATGGGATATGATAGGTAGGATGGGTAAGATAGGTTGGATGGAGGAGATAAAGGATGGGGATAAATGGGATATGATAGGTAGGATGGAGGATATGAAGGATGGGAATAAATAGGATATGAGAGTTAGGATGGGTACAATAGGTTGGATAGAGGAGATCAAGGATGGGGGTGCTTAGAATGAAGTTGTCCCCAAGTGTGGAGATTGAATCGATGGAGGGTTTACACATGATGCTTATTTGATAGGTTTTCATCATGGAAATTTTCCAAGGCACCTATTTTCCAATTTGTCACCATTGGATGAATTTTTATTTTTACTTTTTCAATTTAATTTTTTTATTTTTTGTGAATTTTTTCAATTTTTGGATTTTTCAGATTTTTGGATGTTTTGAAAGTGTGGATGGAGATGGATGAGGATAGGGATGTGGATAATTGGATTTGAAATATAAATTATAAGGAGATGGAGGATAAACTCAAGCATCCAGTTCCATACCAAGGTAATAAGATCCCATTTTGGAATGATTATTGGATGTTGGTACAACCTCATTAGGATGGATGGATTATAAAAGGGTGTGGATTAACTGGGTGTGATAGAGAGATATGTGGGGTAATGGATGGGGTGTTGGAAAGAGCATGGATGAAATGATGGAAGGTGAGTGTGATGGGGGGATGTTGTTAGGACCAACATTGGCACATATTGTGATGGATGTGGAAAGATTGGAGGAGAAAGAGATTAAGGATGTGGGGATGATGGAGGAGTAAGGATGGTGATTTTTGGGACATAGGGACCCAAACTAGATTTAGGAAATGGAGTATGGGGATGCATAGCTTTTGGATAAACAACTTTGGATTCCATTATGAATTTTTAATTTAAATGTATTGTATCTTTTTATTTTATGATCCACATGGATTTGATTTTTTCTTTGGTGGGCCTTTGTATCCTTTGAGATTGATTTTTCATTTGGATTGTATTTCTATTTTCTTCACAATATATTTTTGAGGGGACATGGGGATCAATATATTCATGTGGATGTTAGTATTTATGGATTTTTTCTTTGGTGGGCCTTTTTAGCCTTTGAGATTGATTTTTTATTTGGATTAGATTTCTATTTTTCCATCATATATTTCTGAGGGGACATGGGGATCATTAGATTCATGTGGATGTTTGGATTTATGCATTTTTTCTCTAGTAGCCAAAGTACTAATAGAAATGGTATGGGTGTGAGAAGATAGATTATATGAAGTTAATATGAATGCATTGATAAAGGTAGGATTTTGGAGATGGTGAATAGAGGGAGAATGTTGGATTACATTCATTCAGGTGTGCCTTTAATCATCCTAATTAGGGATTATAGGAATGTTATTTTATGATGGGTGATAGGGATATATGAATGGTGGATGAAGGGATAGGTATAATGAGATGGAGGATAAGATTTTAGGATAAGGGCCCCAAATGGATGTAGTAGATGAAGGATGCATGATGCTGGATTGTGGGATGTAAGAACCCAAAATGGATTTGGAGGATGAAGAAGGGATATGGATAGTTGTATTTAGTTGATATGATGGGGGAGGGGGAATGGTGACAAATGGTTTGGTGGAATGATGGGAAGCATCACCTAGTCATTTGGAAGAGGATTTCTTAGGTTGTAGGAATATTGTACCAATATTTTTAGACTGATGGCCTTGATAAATGTATCCAAGGCCTTGTGCACATGAATTTTCTTTGATATTGATGGGCTCCAATATACCTTTCTCATGAAGTCCTAATCCTTTTCCTTGATAGTTCATGGTCTTGAGAATTCAGTTTATAGTAGGATGTTTGTTATTTTGGAATCATGATGTAAGTCCATTATTAGGTGGAGGAGGATGGGTAAATGTAAGAGGACTAAGGATATATGGAGATGATGTTGGGATAGTTTGGATAGGAGGTGATAAAGGATCATGAGATGGATTATATGGGATGCTAGGAGCTTTGTTTTGAGGAGGGGGTGATAAGGGATCATGATATGGAGTAGATAGGATGGTAGGATCTTGATTTGGATGTAGTGATGGTAGGGGATTATGAGAGAGATTAGGTGTGATGGTAGGATCTTGATTTGGATGAGGGGATGTATTGGTATGATGTCTTAAATCTTCAATAGAGAGTGCATTTTAAATTTTGATCTTCCCTTGCACTTTTGAAAAGTCACAAACATATGAGAAATGTTCATAACTTAATAGCAGACCCATATAGAAACTCATGAGATCTTGGCAAGAGAATATACATCTCATTGAAACCCTTAAGATCTATAGTATGAAGATGGTGCATCCTTAATATTTTGGGGTTTTCTTGGCATTTCAGTGGGTTTTGTCAAGATTTCTAAGAGCTTCATGAGAATATTGTTAGTGCCTATCATGCATTCTCAATATGTGTGTGAATTTTCAAACCCCTTTGACTTCGTAAAAAGGTGCATGAACAAATAGCCCTAACAGGACAATTTGTAACATGGTAATGGTAAAAGTGGGTGGATTTTGAAAAACTCAATCATATATGAAGGTGCACAATGTAGAGGAAGGGGACTAGCTACTCCAAGACTCTAGGTCATAGGAGAGTCCTAAGAAATAGGCTACCCTGATCTACCTCAAGTTTTCTAAGCCAATTGGGAAGGTTAAGATGTTAAGGTTGAAAAGGAAGAGAAATCTAGTTGTTGTCCTTCTACTAAACTAAATGTTTCATATGGCCAGACGAGTTGGTTTCGAGGGTTCAATTTGTTGCCTAGACAACTCACTATTTGAGGATAACAGTGTAGATTATGGACTCCAACGTGACGCGTTGGTGTCTCAGATGTGTGTTGGAATCCACATAGATGGAGGGTCTTAGAAATAGATTAAAACACCAAGACATATACTAATATTCTTCCTAATGGATGTTCTACACTACGAATAAATACCAGAAAGATACATGACTAAAATATAACAAGAAAAATACTACATCTAAGCTAAACTAAAATTGACAAAGAGTAAGTGAGAAAAGTGCACCTTTCTACCCATGAGTCGAATCTTCAAGTAGCTCCATGTGAAGACACCTACACACACAAGACCAAGGAAAATGTTGGGGCTATTTTTAGAGGAATTCCTCAATCATTCCCCTGCTTTGGTGTTTCCACCTCCACAAACATCCAAATAGCAACAGTATATGGAAAATGATATAGAAACATAAAGGAAATAATGCTAAGAGAAATCACCAACAACAAGTGTGAACACCAAACCTGCAACAAGCTAACATAAGATCAACAAACACTTGTTAAACATGTTAGAAAGCCAAATATAGAATTCCCTATAAAATTATTATCTAAAACAAGAAGAAAACATGAAAAATGAACATAAACCAAATAAAGATAGCATGAAATCTAATTGAAATAGCTAAACATCCATCCCATAGGGGGAGTGGTGCTCCTTTGATGTGAAAAGGAAGCCTTTTTCCAATCTCTTTGATAAGTTTGATGATGTTGATGATTCCAAGTATGAAAATGGCTCCAAATGGTGATAACTTAGCTAAAAATGATGAAAATAATGGATTATTATGAAGTGGAATGCCTATAGTGATAATATTTGAAGTTGTGGATCCATATTGTGAAGAGAATGTTTCTATTTATAGAACTCAAGGGTTGAAGAATGAGAGGATTTGGTGAGTGTGGGATAAAATAGGAGCCAATGAGAATGTGTCAAGTGTCAAGTGTCACAATTCTATTGGAGGAAGGTGGAGCACATTTTGGGAAATGTGTTGAGGAATGGGGGATGTAAGAGAAATAAATGAGATTGTAAGAGGATTTGAAAGGTTGTAAGAAGAATTTATTGAATGTGGTTGAGGATTTGAAAGGATGTAAGAGAAGTAAATGAAAATGTAAGGGGAGTTATTAGGGATGTGAGATGTTTTCAAAAACCTTGGAGGGAAATTGAATAGAGGGTGGTTGAGAGGAATATTCCTTGGAATATGCCATTGTGAGGATAAATAGAGGAATTAGATAATTAAAATAAATTAATTTTATATGCAACCTAGTTAGTTGACCATGAGTTGATTTAACCCTTGAGTTAAAAGTTGGAGGATTTGTTAATCATGATTAGAAATTGATTTAGGATTAATTAATTCAAAATTAATTAATTGGAATGGATTAGATGATTGTGACATTTGATTTGATTTATTTAATCAAATGAGAAGACTTAAGGGAATTTAATTAAATTATTTGATTAAATATGATGAAAATTAGTTACAAGAAGGGTGAATTAGTCAATAAATTTAATTATTTGATTAATATCTAAATTTGCTAAATTTAATCTAATAATGTTGATTATTCAATTAATTGGTTAATTCGAAGTGATTTCAGAAGAAGTGTTAATTTATCATAATCAGATGTATAGTATCAATTAGGACTTTTTACATGTCTACATTTTGCTCCTCTTTGAAGCAAGGTACCTACTACATTGGTTCAAAGAATAACACTGCCATGATCAAAATTCAAAAATTTATTAATTTTGGATGCACCACTACTGCCCCTACGGAAGAAATTACGCTGCTACACTGCCCCCTCGAGAGATCAAGCAAAAGTTGCAAAATTAGGTTGAGCTCACGAAAAAGGTTCAACAAGGTTTCAGGAGCATAAAATAACCCATGGGGTCCGAAAACGGGCTCACGACAATGAAAATGGGTCAAAATAGGCTTCGGTTGGCTCAAAATGGATTAAAGGGCTCAAAAACCCTAAAAATTCCCCCAAAAACCCTAAAGATTTTGCATAAATAAGGTTAGAGGGGTCATTTTCAAATCATTTGTGCACTTGACCTTTTAGAAACCTTGACTTTTTGCTCTGAGGTGCTGACAAAATGCCAGCTCATGTGCTTCCCAAACATCGGATGGATCGGGTTTGTGAGTTCCAGTGGCCTCAAGATGTAGGACCCTTGGTACACCTTTTGAAACTTTTCTCATTTTTCACGTTTTTGATGCATATATTAAGGTCCAAATAGGTTGATCAAAAGAGATCCCCTAGGGTGTCACATTTGTTATGGTCTATGTCGCTTTTATCCATGTTGATCCGCATTTGTAGCATGGTGTCGCACAATGTTGTAGGGTCCCAGAGTCGCATAAAAAATGTTGACTTACTTTTGCAAGATGACATCACACAAGCCTAGAAGATTTTGGTGTTGCTCTAAAATATCAATTCACTTTTACCTAGGAGCAATACTTTTGACTATAGCACCACTTTTGCAAAATGACAGAGTGTCGCCTTTGCAAAAGTTGACTCGGCTTTGCTTTAGGAAGATTTTTTAATTTTGAAAATACACCAAGATGATGAATTTTATGTCATGGGTGTTTTGGATGAAAGAGGTCCTTCAAGTGCTCAACTCAAAGGAGAAAAGGGGTTGGATCTTACACCAAGTGAGGCATCTATCGGAGGAGGCACTATTTTTCTTGGGAGCGACCAGATTTAGTCATGTGGCCCAGATGCCCAGGGTGCGGACACATCTAGCAATGATGATTGCTTTAGTGGAGAGATGGAAGAGCGAGACTTCATCATTCCATCTTCCAACCTAAGAGGCTACTATGACTTTGGAGGATGTATGGCGGATCTTACAAATCCCCATACATGGCAAGCGGATCATATATGATGTCAAGGTCAGTGGCGATGCTATCTTTCAATTTTTTGGCATCGATGAGTATGAGATAGACAGTAGTCAGATTGACCTTGCTCACTATGAGGGGATTGCCTCAGAGTTGACCCTTTTTTTCAGTGTGTTGATTTCAAGAGTTCTTGTTCCTGATCATTGAGCTAGAGGCTCTAGTGTTGGATGGGGCATTGTATGGTCCTAGATGATGGAGGAGATGAATTTTTATGCCTGGGGACCAGTTGTTCTAACCTCCTTATATCATGATATGCACTAGGTTGTGTACTATGGGGCCTACAGCATTGGAGCGGGAGTTACACTTTTGCATGTTTGGGCATATGAGCACATAGCCATCTTGATGTTGACCATAGCAGATGTTCAAGAAAACCACGATGATCCTATGGTTTACAAGTACGGGGGGTTGACCACTATTCATTATACAAGTATCACAAGCATCTAACACTAGAGGTGGGTGATTGATGAGATGATCGTGTTCTGATGGAGACCCTGGCTCCATGCCCATAGGTGGCATGATGATGATGAGTAGTTATTTTACTACCACCAGACTAGATATATTCAGGGTCGAGAGCACAATATGATAGAGTGGTACCTTCTTGATAGGGTTTCTCATCAGTTCAGAGAGGTGCAAGGTGCACCTAATACTGCACACAGGGCCATCTTTGCATGCATGTTGAGGGAGATAGCTTAGCGATAAAGGATTTAGCCTTAGGTGGCTATTGATGATTTTAGGTAGTTGGTGATGCAACCATGGGTGTCCTTTGATGGTCCTACAAATGCAAGGACTACACAGGAATACAATGCGTATTGGCATTCCCACACACCAATTAGATTGACATTACCAATTGTGCCAGTAGGGCGGGGTAGAGGACCATAGATTGGGAAGGTCCCACAATAGCTAGGTCACTAGCCACGGGATGGACAAGGTGGTGGGCATGCAGGACATGATGGAAAGATTCTATCATTAGTGCCATCAATTAGACAAAGGCCACCACAGCAAAAAAATCAGCAACCACATCAACAAGGACACCCACAAGCACCATGACCATCACCACCAAGTCTCGATCCTAGGAACAGATAGATAGTAGTGTTGCAGGCGTAGGTACAGGTGTTGATAGGGCAGCTCCAGCAGGAACAGGCACAGATACAGACCCTAACCTAGGAGCGGAATCAGGCTCGACATGAGTTGTGGTAGGAGCATCAGATGAGGCATGATGCCAATATTTTATTGGTCTAGGAGATAGGAAAGAGGCAGTAGCTAGAGGTTGTAGCATAGCAGGCATAGGGGTAGGCCACAATCCTAGCAGATATGTATGGACAAGCAATGCAGGAGGCATCCTACTACAAGACTTTGTACTATAAAGCAATGGCACAAGATCGATGAGTTCCAGATTTCTCCCATATCATCCAAGTTGCTCCTAGCAAGACCCCTCGAGCAAGACCATCAAGGTCACATCACCAGAGTCATGGTAGCCACCATGGTGACATGAGGGTAGCTCAGGGTACTAATGGTGCACTAGACACCCCTTTTATTTGTTTGTACAACCTGATTTATGATATGTATACATTCATTGGTTGAGTTTTGATTAGACTCTTGTATATTTGATGATGACACTATATATTTGATTTTGATGTATCATGGCATTTAGTTTTTTTGATATATATATATATATATATGATATTGTTGTGATGCAATTATATGATGTGATTTTTATTTTACTTTATGTGTTATGGATATACATGCTATAGATGGATGTATTAATGATTATGATGTGATATTTTATGTTTTATGATGCGATATGATATGATGATATGAATGCTCATGTATGATGGATATATATGGATACATGTGGTGTTATTGATGTGTGATGTATGTAATGCATATGTAATGTATGGATGTGATGTATATTATGGTGTCATGAGATGCTTAGAATAACAAACCTATATTATTCTTGATGCAAATGCATGTGAGATGGATGCAATGTAATGTTATGCTTGTTTATTTTTTCAGTATCTTTTCTATATGTGACATGATGATGCAATATGTATGCATGATGTGATGATAATGGTTATGTGATGGATGCAAGAATATGCAAATGTGTTGTTTATGAGATGCTTAGAATAACAAATCCATATTATGCTAAAACATATTAATGATAATGTTATGTATGATATGCAATATGCTAATGGTTTGTGGATGCAAGATGGATGCAAATGGATTATTATTTAGAATGTCACGATACCATGTTAGTATTAATATATGGAGAAGATAGAAGAAAGAGGGATCAATACTTGATTTCGAGATGATGTAGGAGTCCAACAAGTCTATGAATCATTAAGACTTTATTAGATTAATGATGAGTGGTGATGATTTTTTTCTTATCATGGATTGGGGACATAAAGGGCTTACTTTCCTTATTTTTTATTACACACATAGATATGATGCATCAAGGTATAAAAAACCAAGATGGCATTGTACCTAGTGAGATGTACTTTGACTCGAAAATCAATAGGAGTGTCCCTATTCACACTTGGGATACAAAACATTATTAGAGTGTACTTTAGACATTTCAAACATCTTGTACCAAAACATAAAAATAAAAAACCTTCCCATCTAATAGTCAACAAGATGACCAAAACATCCTCCCTACACACCAAACAATATTAGAATGACCAAGGTTATATTACCAGAATATCCAACAAGAACATAAAATAAAAGATAATGATCAATTTCCCATTTCTTTCTCTCTAAATCATTTTGATTAGACATCATCGAGAGGTCATTGGACTGAGCGCAATAAGATAAATCAAAAGAAAAGATCAAGTAAAAAAACAAGTTAACGTTCTTCATACCTCTAGACAAAACTAAACTACAGTGATGTATGATGTTGATGTCCATTGTAGGAAGGATGCATCCTAGGACATGATGTTATCAGGAAATTTTGAGACTAACTGGATGATAGACCATTGATGCAAAGAGTTGACCAACCTACTTACCTACTGACCTAGACTTGAGACCTTGACGTTTGTGTTTTCACTTTTAACTGCTAGAATTGTTTTCGATTGTTTTGCCAAAGGTTGAAGGTGATGATTGATTTATTATGAGTGGATGCTTATTATGGGTGAATGTTGAAATGGGACGGATGATTTTGGTTTTTTTGAATGTTTTTAGTATTTTTAAAATGTTTTGAGGTTGTTTTGGGATTTTCGAGGTGTTTTATAAATGTTTTGATTTTCAAATTTTCCAATGTTTTGGATGTTTTTTTTAGATTTTGACCAAGAACCTAACCTAAAGAGATATCCTAGGGGCCTTGAGGGCTGATCAAATATTATCCTTTCCTACATTATACATGTAGAGACCATGTAGTTTGACTGAAACAAACTCATTTATTGATGAAGATATGAATATATGGATTGCTAATTTAATAAGACGGGCTCCTAAAGGACTTACCTAGGGTGTCTCGAGGGCTAATAAATGATTAGCCTTGCCTATGTTCAAGATCAAAGATGATATAGTTCGACATGACAACTCTATTTTTGAATTTTTCTAACTTTTTAACCTGTTTTGGGATTTTTATATGATTTGAATGTTTTTGGATTTTCTGATTTCATGAATGTTGTTGAATTTTTCTGATTTTAAGTAAGATTTCAAAGATATACATGAATCTGACCCAATGCAGGTATAAGAGCATGCCCCTCAGCATGATGCGATAGACTACCTTGATATAGGCAAGACATTATAACCTTAAGAATTTGCCAAGTATAACTAGGAGGGAACATGATATTGATATAGGATCAAGCTATGATGTGGACGAGGATGGGTGATGGAAGGATCAATGGAATGCGATGTGTGAATGTGATGGAAGGTGATGGTAGGAGATGCAGGAAAAGGAGAAGAATCCAAGGTGGATGGAAAGTTCTTATTTACACAAGGTACATGTTTGCCAAGTTTTTACCAAGCTACTTGCCCAAATTGCCACCGAAGTGGTTTTCACTAGAGGACAATTTTTTTCTTTAGTATTTTCAATCCTTTTTCTAATTTTTTTGGATTTTTTGGATTTTTTGGATTTACACCTAGCAAGCTTAGTCATAAAAATTTTTGAGATGGGAGTTGTTGATGGGATCCTATAGAGGCTCACCTTCAGGTGTGGATAGTTGATATGCTCTTGACTTATAACTTGCCATGATGATGAAGGGTCCCAACTAGTTGGGTTCAAACTTGCCCTTGTTGTCTAGATTTGGCACATTTTTCTGATTTTCTTTCAACACAAGCTCTCCTACTTGAAATGATTGATTCTTGATTGTTTTACTGTAGCTCCTCTTGAGGAGGTTTTGATAGACCTGTAGGTGATTCAAAGCATCTATGCATTGCTCATCCAGTAGTTATAGCTCGTTCAACCATGACACCTAATATTATTCATCAATAATGAGATTTTGCAATGATATTCTTAATGATGGATTTTGATCCATAGACTAGGGAGAAGGGTGTTGCACCTATAGGTGTGTAGATACTCATTTGGTAGGCCCATAAGGCAAGATTTAGCTGTAGATGTTAGTCATGACCAACTTCATTAACTATTTTCTTTAGGATTTTTAAGATGGTTTTATTCATAGCCTCAGCTTGGTTGTTACCCTAGGGGTAGTAGGGGGTGGGAAAGCAATGTTGGATATTAAAATTTTGGCATAGCTCATGGACATCCTATTTTTTGAAAGGTGTTCCATTATCAGAGATAAGGGCTTGAGGAACACCATAACGAAAAATTAGGTAGTTTAGGATGAATTTGGAAATCTTCTTTCCTATGATATAGGTCATGGGAATGGCCTCCACCCACTTTGTGAAGTACTCCATTGAGGTGATAATGAACTTGTGTCCATTAGATGAGGTGGGTGAGATTTTTCCAATGAGATTGAGCCCCCATTGTAAAAAGGGCCAAGGTTTCATAACCGGTTGGAGCTCCTAAGTTGGTGCATGGATGAGGTCCCCATGTTGTTGACATTGTAAACATCTTCGGGCATATGCATGAGATTCCTTCTCCATTGTAGGCTAATAATACCCAATCCTCAGTAGTTTCTTAGCCAAGGTCATACCACTAGAATGCAAACCACAAATTCCACTGTGTACCTCAGTTAAAGTCGTCAAAGCTTCTTCAGGGTTAAGGCATCTCAAAAGGATTCCTTTGATAGTTCTATGGTAGAGGGTATCCCTAAGATAACAAAATGGGATTACTTCTTGATAAAGGTTCTTTTTAGGTTTGGGGTGATATCGAAGGGGAGGAATCTTATTTTTAGGTAGGTGTATATGTCATGGTATCAAGGATCTCTGAGACCAACAATTTCACACACGAACTCAGAATTCGGTACCTTAAAAGCTGGTACAAGAAGCTTCTCTACCAGGAATTCTTGTTTAGGGATGTTGCATGGGATATCCAATTATAGCCATGGTGTATGTTGCTCTATTATTTCCCCTCAGTATCTGATCAAATGTGATGTCGATGAAGAATTCCTTGAGATCATCCACTAGTTTCTTGTATGGGGTAAGTTTGTTATCTTTCGTTTGGTATTCATTATTGACCTAGTTGATGATCAGCTATGAGTCCCCATAAACATTAAGTGCCATTATTTTCCATTGTACTATAATTTGGAGTCCTATGACAAGGGCCTTGTACTCAACAATGTTGTTAGTGCAAGGAAAAGATAATCTGTATGATTTAGGGATGAAATCTCCTTGTAGTGTGATAAAAAAGACTTTGACTCTTGTCCCATGCTGAGTATATGACCCATCAAAATACACCTTCCAATGATCTGCTACACTAATATTTAAAATTGACTCATCAAGAAACTCTAACACCAATGGATTCTCTGCATATATCAGTGCCTCGGCCAGTTGATCCACAATTACCTATCCCTTGATTTCCTTCCACTCTACATATTGGATATCATATTTTGTTAAGATCATAACCCATTTTTCCATTCATCCTGTGAGCATTGCTTTAGAGAGTAGATACTTGAGAGGGTCTATCTTGGTGATGAGCTTTATATGGTGAGACAGCATGTAGTGTCTATTTTTTTGTGAAGCAAATACTATTGCAAGGAAATTTTTCTTGATGAATATGTAGTTGAATTCATGGCCTACTAAGGTTTTTCTAATATAGTAAATGGCTCTCTCTTTTCATGTTTCATCATGTTGTTCTAGAAGAGAACCAAGGGTTATTGTTGTAGCTGATATGTACAGGATCAATGGTTTGTTTAGGATCAATAGCATGAGGATTGGTGGTGTTAGCAAGTATTCTTTGATTTTATTGAATGTCTAATCACATTTCTCATCTCATTTGTATGCTACCCCCTTGTGGAGTAGATGAGAATATGGGATATCTTTTTCTACTAACTATGTTATGAATCTACGAATGGATTGGAGTCTTCCCTATAAGCCCCTTAACTGCTTCAATGTATGCGGTGCCTCCATTTTAAGGATTTCTTTGACCTTTGTAGGTTCTATCTTGGTTCCCCTTATTGATACAATATACCTTAGAATTTTTCTTGATGTGGCACCAAATACACATTTCTTAGGATTTAGTCTTACCATGTACTCTTCTAGTCTATCAAAGATAGATATTAGTAATGTTATGTGGTCTTGACACTTTATTGATTTGGCTAGCATGTCATCCACATAGTCTTCCATATATTTGTGAATCATGTCATAAAAAATCAGAGTCATCGCCCTTTGGTAGGTAGCTCCAGCATTCTTTAACCTGAATGGTATCATGTTCCAATAATAGGTGCCCCATGGACAGGTGAATATTGTCTTATGCTAATCATCCTTTTCTATCATAATCTGATTGTACCCTAAAAACTTATCCATTAGTGATAGCATCTCTTGTCCTACTATTAAATCTACAATCATGTCTATGTTGGGAAGAGGGAAATCATCCTTAGGGAATTCTTTGTTCAGGTCCCTAAAGTCGATGCAGATTTGGATGCCCCCAGTGGGCTTAGAAATACGTACAAGGTTGGAAACCCATTCAATATAATCAATGGGTCATTTAAAACCAGCGTCAAGGAGTTTCTACAACTCAATTTTGACCAATAATGCAATCTGTAGATGCATCTTTCTCAATTTCTATCTTACTGGTTTTGCTTCTAGATATACGGCTAGATGATGGACTACAACCTCTGGATCAAAGCTTGGCATGTCAGTATAGGTCCATGAAAAATTTACTTTCCTTTCTTTCATAAATGCAGCTAGGATCTCTTGTTCCTTCGCCAAAATTGATTCTACATAGAAAGTGATGTGTAGTATCTCTTTTGTTCCTAGATTAACTGGGTTGCATTTTTCTGCCAATACTGCTAATTTTTCTTGATGGATGGCACTAAGAGGAAGATTGAATCCCTCATCCTTTGGCACTTCATATATTTTTTCACCATTGCATACATCCATTATTTTTACTATTTTCGGATCAGAAAGTGCCACATTGTGGTTTTAATTTAAAGATCTACATGTTATTCTTAAATTTTATATTTTTCAACTAAGAGATTCAATCATTTCCCCATAGTATGCATGTGTTTCTAGCTCAATATAAAACCCTGCTTTGTGATCTCCACATGGTAGCATATCCCTGAGGCCCATGAATTTTGAGAGAGCCTCATCATTTTTGAATGTGTGTAAGATCAGTGGTCCTCATTGGTCACACTCTATTAGTTCAGGGTAAACAAGCTTTAGTTTAGTGGTTTGGTTACTCAACTCGAAAGACATGGTAGTGATCATAAAAAGGGAGGAATCCTCAAATAACATGGGCAGGTCAGAGATGGGGTCTTTTTCACATGCGTTGATTATATCACATGTATAGTTGTCTAGGGGAGACCAGTGGATACTGGTAACTGAGGAGGAGCTTTGACTATTTTAACCTTAGCACATTTTCCAAGTATGGTTATCTTTTGAGGGGTACATTCAAGGCCAATATTCTTAAGACGTTTCTAAATAATGATAGGTTCAAACCGACCATTATCATTTTTCCCAAGCTTTTTATTTTTGTTGTAGCCCATGCCAAGCATTACTAGAAACCTTTGTTGATTTCTTCCATGGGGAGATCTAGCAAGGGCCTTTCATCTTGATACAACAGACTTGATATATCTTTCTCATCCACCACCTCTTTACTTAGGTCTCCCCACCTTTCAAAAGTGGAGGGTACAGCTATGAAGGTATAATATGTTAGGTCAATTGGTTGTGGTCTTCCATGGGTTCTAGGAGATTGAGGTAACTCTCCTATTGCAAAGGCACTCTTTTTCATTTTATAATCTCCAAATACATTATCTTGGATAATGACCTTAATATCTAAGATTTTTGGAATGGAGGGTGTATTTCTCTTAGAAGTGGAAGCTAAGGTGGATGGATCAATATAAGGAAATGTGGGTCCTTCATCCTTTTTCAAGACTTGGGGGATCTAATAATACTTAGCCTCTAGGTTTTTGCACTAATAAAATGGCTCAGGATCACCATGGATTGTGACTTCTTAGTTTTCATAAGGGAATTTGACACATTGATGGAATGTGGACACAACAGCTTGCATCCCATGGATCCATGGGTGTCCCAAGAGAATATTATAGGGAATTTCAAGGTCAAGAACCTAGAAAGTAGTTTCCATGATTATTGGCTCCACTTAAATGGGGAGTTGAATGGTGCCTTGGGACACCTATTCTTGATCATCATTGGCTCTGATTGTGATAACTTTTCCCTTTTCAATAATATCTTTTGAGAATCCTAGATTCTTTATCAACTTCAGGGTACAAATATTTAAACTCATTCCTCCATCCACCAAGACTCTTTTGACTTTGTTCTTGTGTACTAGGACTTCAAGATGGAGTGCACAATTATGAGATGGTTGGGTTGGGAGATCATGTTTGGAGAAAGTGAGGAGATGTGGTGTAGTGATATATCTGACCATAGCTTGAAATTGGTTTGCATCAAGGTCCATGGGAACAAAGGGTGCATCCAATGCCTTCTCTAGGATATCCCTATGTACAAGCGATATTTTTAGCAACTCCATGATGGAGATATGGGTAAGGGTCTTTTTCAGTTGATCTAGGACATTGTAACCGTTAGGGATGGATATTAGATTTGCGGTAGGTGCCTTGGATGGTTATGAAGGTCTTGGGATGGTAATTTTTCTGCCACGTGTGGGGACTCCACACTCGGCTCTAGATCCTTTGATATTGATTACTATTACCCATTCATCCAAAGATGCGACAACATGGTTATAAATATGGTTTACATTTTTGTACTTTCCTTTACCTTTGTTGCTTCCTTTATTGTGATTTGGCATCAGATTCATGTATATTTTAAGATCTTCATTCCCAGCGGGTTGTTCAATGGTTATGGTCTTATCATCAATGATATATTGGATTAGATTTTTAAGTCTCATGTAGTTGGTTGTCATGTGTCCCTTTTTTTTTTGAAAATCACAAAGGTGCTTCTCATTATACCATGGTGGTTTAACTTGAGGCTCTTGGTAATTTTTGCAAATAGGGATTTTGATGATATTTTCTTGTACCATTTGTTGCATGACTGATTTGATTGGTTCCACAAGGGGTGTGTATTTGTTTTTACGGAGATATCTATTCTTTAAGGGTGGTCCCCCTTGAGCATTTAGGTTGTTGACATTTTTATTGTTGGGTTGTTGTTGTGATGTGTTATTTTGTAAAAATTTTTGGTTTTTGTTTTATGGTTGTTGGTACATTTTTTGTTGCACATTTGGCCTTGGAGCACTGATAAAAAATTTAGAATCAACAACACCATCATTGGTGATATTCTTTTTATTAGCCCATGTGTGAGGCTTTTCATTGTAACTTGTTGATGTTCAATTGTCTTGGTATTTGGGTGTGCCCCCTTGTGTTATAAGGGATCTTTTGATGTTGAGTGCTTTGGGAATTAATTAGTCATATGTGGTTATGCATCGCATTTTCAAATGAAAGGCCAAGGTCCCTTCAAGTTTTGAGATGATTGTCTTGATTTTTTGTTCTTATGACATAGCCCATTTGCTCTTGTTGGCCTTGGATCGCCATCATTGTAAGAAGGTTGCAAATATTTCTCCCTTTTCTTGCTTTATGTTGGATAACTCTTCCAAGCTTAATTCCATGCCCCAGTTGAACGAATAATTTTCAATGAATTTGTCCACAATTTCTTGAAACTTTTTCATCCCTGGGGGAAGGCAAGAGAACCATTCTATTGTTGGACCATCCAAGCTCTGAGGGAAGAGTCACATTAAATAATAATCATCATATGCAACCTCCATACGGTGTACATGGAATTCCCTAATGTGATCTTCAGGATTTCCAGTTCCTTAGTATTTATCAAACTTTGGTATTTCAAAGCCTGGTGGGAATGGAACCATTGCAATGCTTATGTCAAATGGATAAGGGCACAAATTCCCTAGTGTTTTCTTTATCTTTCCTGATTGTATGTCTAGTATTTGTTGCGAGAATAATTTAATTTGTGCAGACAAATCAGTTTGTGGATCAAGTGGTGGGATTAATGTGTTTTGAGATGGTGGTCTAGTTGCTTGGGTAATGAGTGGGATAGTTTGGGTGTTCGTGAGAGGTTTTTTAAATCTTTGTTGTCCAACCAATGCTTTTTGATATGTTTTTTGTTGTTGTTGTGCCAACAATGCTTGTTGTTGGGCTTCTTCTTGTTGTTGTTCTTGTTGGGCCAATAATTCCTGTTGTTATGCTTGTTGTTGTGTGGTTGCTATTGTTGTCCTATCAATGCTTGTTTTTGTGTATATTGTTGCAAGGCTTGTTGATAGGACAAAGCTTGTGCTTGTGCTTGTTGTGCTTGGTATTGAGCTTGTGCTTGAGCTTGAGCTTGTTGAGCAGCTTGTGTGGCTTGTTGTTGTTGTAGCAATGCATGTGCTTGTGCTTGGGCAGCTTGTTGTGCTCTTTGTTGTCTTGTTGGTCAGCTTGTTGTGCAACTTGTTGAGCTTGGAATTGTTGAAGTTCCTTTTGGTATGCTTGTTGTGTTGCTTATAATGTGATGGTGTATTGATTTGATACATTTTAATTTGGTGGTGGAGGTGGAGGATTTGGTGGAATGGTGTGATATGAGGTAGCAAGATTTTGTTTAGGTGGTTGTTGTGGTGCTTGAGTGATGACGAGGGGTTGAGTGGTGGATGGTAGAGTTGGATTGATGGTTAATATGCTTAGTCCTTGTGAGACTATATTTTGAGATGTTTGGATTGTTGTATTCAGTATGTTGATTGATTGGATTGGTGACACCTAGTGTTGCGATATCAATGGCATAGCCGAAGGATTTGGTATGATGGATTTTTTTATTTGACTTGCATTCAGATTGATTTGATTTGGTTGATTTGGGATTGGTGTGTTGGATGGAAGGATTTTCCCCATAGCTTTATTAGGTGTGGATGATGATGGAAATAGTGGGAATGATGGGAATATTGGTGGGGTGATTCCTTGAAAAGTGAGGATGATGCATCAAAATTTCCCACTTGTGCAAACAAATCCACTTGTCCTTGTGATATCATGGGAAGAGAACTTTGTGTATCAAGAGGGTATACTGGTGTTGTAAAAAAGGTGGAGGGTTTGTTTGTATCATGAAAGATGAGTGGTACATATGGATGTTTTGGATCTTGCAAGATGGTGCTAGGCATACCCAAGATCGTTTTTGCATCCAAGTTTTGGTTATTGACAAGTGGATGTGTTTGAAGAGCTTGGAGTAATGAACTTCCTTTGGTGATAATTGGTTGACTTGGAGCATGGGATGGTGGTGTAGACACCTAAAAATGACTTAGGCCTGCGACCACTATTTTACCACCTTTCGTCATAACATGATTATAACATTTTAATTATGTTTCTAACCCACATTCAACTATTAATTAAATAATTCATAATTATTTAATTAATTCATAATCTCTCATTCTTCATGATTATAAAATAAATAAATCTTATTTATTTATTTAATATGTCACTAATTATCAAAGTCATCTCATAATTAAATAAAGCCTCATTTATTTAATTAATCCCTATCATTAATGTCCTCCTGATTATTAAATAAATATATTTAAAATATATTGATTTAATGTGTCACTAATTCTTAAATCCTCTTAATTAAATAGATTTGATAATTTATTTAATTAATTAACTACTTCTTCTAAATTAAATAATTATTTTTAATTATTTAATTGTGACATGTGACACTTCTATATTTTTAAATAAAACAAAATCATTTAAAAAATGTCCCACATGGTTAACTAATTCTTCATTTAGTAATTAATTTCAAAAATCAATTACTTCTTATCTCACAAAATCCCTATTTTGAATTAATTTAATTCAAAATGGAAATATTCTTCTACAAATCAAGTAATTGCTAAAATTACTGATTTTCTAAAATCTCATCCTCTTGTCTTCTGATTTTTGCTAATTTCATCTCAATGTCACGTTTATTCTCCACCATTTGATTTAATTTCTTAAATTAAATCTCGTCCACACATTTGGGGATTGTTGCCCTAACCCTAATTGAGAGTTGCCTTATTGAATCTTGACCTTTGATTCTAGAGCATTCCTCAATCTCTCATCTCGTCTGTCCATTCAAGTTTGCATTTTCTATAAAATGACAATCTTGATCTCATTTTTGGGATGAATCATTATTATCTCTTAGCATTTTTGTAATATCATTATCATCAATTGTCATATCATCTTAGGCTTATTTCAAAATTTGCATATTAGGATTGAATTGCTAGTTTGCATATTAGAGAGCATTTTTATAAATCCTTCAAATCTTGTTTAGGTCTAGACATTTATAGTTTGCTCACACAAACAAATCTGAGGGCATCCTTTTATCACAACAAGTTAGGAGGTACAATGGAAATGAGCCATGGAGGAGAGAAAAGGGTGAGAATTTTCTAGTCTCATTCATTTTCTCATGATTTCTCCTTTGCATTCCATTGTTTGATAGTATTTTTATTGCATGCATGTTCTAACCTAGTTCTATCTTGCAGAATATTTTATCTATCATTACATTGGTGAACCCGACAATCTAGCACACTTTTGCAGGTTTGGTATGGCCTCGAATTTTATTTTATTTTGTAGGAACAGGTATGGCATGCCACATTTTCCTTCTCATGCGACGCAATCGCTCTGCTGCACCGCATTCACCTTCACGTGCGATGCAACTAATCCGATGCACCGCATTTGCCACTCATAGAGCCATAAATGACATTCTGCAATGCATTTGATAGAACCCAAACCGTATCTACCAAGCCGCAATCACTGAGCCACATTTGACGCGATGCATATACCGAGACGCATCTGCCATTTCGCACCGCAAGTGACTGGTAATTTGCATTATTGAATTGTAATCTAGATCCGACACATCCACAGCCAGTTTTTCTATTTTTGGGATTAAAATAAACCAACCCTAGGATAGACACTTAATTCTGAATTTACCAATCCTAGGATAGAAAATATAATTTGGAATTTATCAATCTAGGATAGTCACCACATTTTACTTTTGTTTGGTTAAAATGAACCCCATGTTTTTGTGAAGCAATATCTTCACTTAAAATAGAAAAAAAATCATTTGGGTTTAAAACTAAACATTTGTTTATTGTGTTTGATTGGATAATAGGTATATGCTCTCCCCTTTACTAGGTGATCAAAAAGTCGGACTTATCCATTTTTATATTTATGCATTTCATGTTTTATTACAACTTTAGAAGGCTTGTCGTAGTGGGAAAAAGTACTCATCCTATGGGAACGACCTAAGTGGGAACAACCAAAGCCAGGTTTTCCAACCCACTATAATTAAAAGTGAATTTTGGGGAAACCCATATTCAACGGCAATAGGCAAGATAACCATCCCCAAAATATTTGTTCTAAAGATTGGGAGATCTCCTGAGGGAGTTTATCTATTTCCATGCCGAACAGAAACCTTGACTAAGAACCATAGTGTAGAAGTCAGTCGTGTTAGTATCCAGACATTATTTCAATCACGGTGCAAGGGGAGGGAAGAATTTCCCCCCAAGACATCACCATATAATCACCACGGACTGTTTGCTCAAGGGATTTGGTATCCACTTTCATCACCTTGAGTACGCACCTGGAAAAGACAAAAACATAGGCGCCCTCTAGGGGGTGACATGGTTGTGTGAGTCGACGTGATTTTAAGTTGTGGGTTGTGATTGTTATGATAACCCTTTGACTATTAAGAGTGAGTCTGCTTGAAGTATCTTTTTTGTTTAAATACCAGTGCAAACAAAAAATGGTAATGCTTGATCCTTGAACATACACTTAATGTTTTAATTTCTATATGTTTTCCAACTATTTTCAAAACAAACTTCAACAAGTTGAAAAACCAAAAAATAAATTGGGTCAAAAAACTTGTCAAATCTACAAAACAGTGTTCTGTTAAAATTTCCTATTGTGACGCAATCACTTTGTTAAACCACAATCACCATATATCGAGCCACATTCACTCTGATAGGCCACATTTGACTCATCCTAAGCTGCATTCGCTCTAATGAGCCGCAATTGAAACATAAAGAGCCACATTTGCCAATATCACCACCCATTCGCAATACTGTGTCGCAATCAACACTTTCTAAACTGCATTCACCTCTGTGAGCCACATTTGATCTATCGTACCGCATTTTCTACGACACATTTGCTTAAAGACCTTAAAACACTTTCTCACTGTCAAAAACTGAAAGTCCACAACTTGTCTTCAATTCAATCAAGTCTTCCTTCACTGTTACAGTTCAAACCAGACTTTGAATTGCTCAACTTTCATCAAACATTGCATTATAGGAACCATTTTAGGCTCACAATAGGTTTCCATTTGACTTTCCATTAGATTGCATTGATAGCTTCACCATCTCCTTAGACACTTACTTTTGCAGATTTTAGGAGTTGACTCTTATCATTCATTGTCCAAACTTTGCATTCAATAGTAGGTTATTATTGGACCCAATTACCTTTGTCACTTTGTCAAATCTTTTGTGAAATATTTCCCACTCAATAGTCTAGTGTGGAAACTTCACTTTGTCCTCTTTATAGTCCTTTTATGGTCCATTGGTCTTCCAAAATTGAATCATTGCAAAAACTTTGTTTGCCCAGGTTGTCCTCTTTAGATCCCTCACTAGTAAGTACATCTTAGGATCCTTTATTGCATATCATTTAGCATCTCCATTTTAGTATCACACCACTTTACATTCACAAGTCTTTAGTATCACTTGCATTTCATAGCATCCTTTAAAAATCCAAAGAAACCAAAAAACATAGTATCATACTTAGATCATTTTCTCCATCATCCCAAGTTGAGCAAAACCTTGTATGGTTGAAACTAGATTACAGAAAAAGAAAAGACTCATGGATTCTTTTAGACAAGACACCAACTTTCTTGAGTTCACAACTAGCATGGATTCATTCCCTAATGCATTGAACAATCCTTGTTTTGACATGGGAAATTCCAACATCAATCCTTTTAGTGAGATGAACATCCCATCATCTCCATCACATATTTTTGAACCATTTATTCGACGGGATCAAAATGGGGAATTCTTTGAAGAAGACGTATTAGTTGTTGCCCAACATCCAGAAGTTGTTGCTTTTGTAGAAGAAGTAGTCTTAAATGACTCTTCTAGATTCCTAGCTATGCTCCTTGACCAAGGGGCTAAGTTACCAAAGGGATTTGATCTTAACACTCTTAGAGCAACTTCTCCCACTCCACCATCACACAATCCTTCCATGGGAGCCTCTTCACAAAATGTCATCAATACAATCAATGCTACCTCCCTTGGTCATACTACCACCACAACCAACACAACATCTATTGGGGGATCATCTTCCCAAACCAACACCACATCACAATCCATCCCCCAACAAACATCCACCATCCCTTCCCAAACAATGGGGGCAACCACATCAAACCTCTTTGGAACTACATCTAGTTCCATGAGTACATCAGCAAACCTATTATTAGGTTCTTCAAATGCTATGGCAACCAACTCATCCAACCCTTTTGGGAGAAATAAATGAAAGAGTTGCCATACAAGACACCCAACCCACTTCCTCACAGGTTAATACCAACATTCCTCAAGGCCAAAATCTCTTATTTGGGCAAGGCAATCAAGGCACTCAATCCTTCACTCCATTTGGGCATCAACAAGCTCAAAATCAACAAGGCCCTCAATCCTTCACTCCATTTGGACATCAACAAAATCAAAACCAATAAGGTTCTCAAATTCAGTTCAACATGGCAGGATATCACATCCCCACTTACGCCTCTCAATTCCATACGCAGTAGCACATCCCTCATCAAAACACTCATTTCCAACAACCGCATAATCAAAACACTCATTTTGCTCACCGAAAACCCATTCCAAATCAGCACATCTCATCACAACAGCTGGGGACTCAAGCTACCCCTATCACCAACATAGGTGATGCTACCAACCATCCTATGGTGGAAGCACTCACACAACAACTCGCTGCTCTTCAAACACAAGTGGATACCTTGCAAAAATGCAATAAAAATTCATACATGTCACATGACTTTTGTCCATATCCATTTGACACAACCTTGTATATGCCATCCTTTCCTCATGGATATGCGGTACCTCATTTTCCCAAATACAAAGGCAAAACAAACCCCATTGAACACATAAGAGAATTCACCACTAGTTGCATGGAAATTGCATATGAGCAAACTTATCTCATGAGACTCTTTTCTAGAAGTCTCGCAAGTCATGCACTAGAGTGGTTCTTGCTTTTGCCTAAGGGAATCAAAACATGGGATGAATTGGCAAACAAGTTTGTTGAAAACTATGCCTATAACATTGACACGGATATCGACATTGCCTCCTTATGCAGGCTTACCCAAGAAGATGCAAGAGAGACTTTCATTTCATTCTTTCAAAGATGGAGAACCTTAGCAAGCAGATGTTCGGTAGAAATACCTGAAAAGGAGAAAGTCACCATGTTTGTACAAACTCTCCTAGGACCACTAAGGTATGGCTTACAAGTCCATTGTTGCACCACCTTTGTTGATCTTGTTGAAAAATGTGTTCAACTTGAGAAAGCCTTGATTGCTAAAGGCGAATTAAAATATGGTGGAAAAACCATCAACACCACCACAAATAATAACCCAAGTAGCTCAAATGACAAAACCAAATATTGGGTTAAGATCAAGCACATCACAAACGACGATGTAGTTGATGCAAAAACCATCAATACAACAGGTCATGTACTCACAATCAAAGGAGTACAAAATCAAAACGCACCTGTAACTACACTGACACCAACTACCAACGCTATCCAAAGCAATCATGCGCAATCTAATCAAAGGCAGCTATGTCAACCCCGACAATTCCAAAAATGCACATACACCCCTTTAGGTGAACATATTGAAATTGTCTTGAAGAAACTTCTTCAAAACGGCATCATAACGCTGGAAGAGCCAAAACTGTATGACCTTGGTCAGTTCAAGCCGTCATGGTGGGATGATAGTTCATTTTGTGATTACCACCGTGCCAAAGGGCACAAAACTTCCTCTTGTCGTCAATTGCGAAATCTGGTGCAAGACCTCATAGAGAACCACACCATTGAGTTGGGTGGTCAATCATTTACATCTAATGCGGATCATACCATACACAAAAACCCACTGCAAGATCATGGTAAAGCTTCCTCATCCGGCACAAAGAATACCAACAATCAAGCCAACCACATCCGTCTGGCCTATATTACTATCTGTCCTGCATACAATTATCCTGATGGTACTATTATCAACAATGTTCGCAATGTTGATGAAGATGAATGTGTTAATACCATTAACATTAAAAAGGCCCCAAAATGCAATTTAACCACGCATAAAGGCAACGTCACCATCCCAGGTCCTTCTGCACATCAACTAAAAATCACCATACCTAGTTCGTCCGCTAGATAGCCCAATACAAAACCGGAGTTCAACATTATTGAGCTGTTGAATAAAACACCTGCTCAAATATCCATTCTCGAATTGCTCTGTATTTCACCTGTGCATAAGGCCATCCTAGATAAAGTACTGCAAGAGTCGTCTATCCCAACCAACATCGATGTCAACCACTTTGAGACTATGGTTGGATACCTCAATTCACCTCATCACATCACCTTTTCGGACAGTGACTATTCCTCACCCAAACCATCGCATAATGATGCCCTTCACATTGAAGTTTTTATCCACAAGCATAAGGTTAGACGAGTCCTAGTAGATGGCAGAGTAGGATTGAACATCTCCTCTCTAAAATTGGTCAAAGCTCTTGGTTTCTCTGATGCATGTGTAGATGCTAGCAAGAGCATCATCATCAAGGCATACGATGATGAAGAATGTGCTTCTAAAGCTGTTATTACAATTCCACTCCGGGTAGGACCAGTTATCATAGATACAACATGCTAGGTCCTGGATCATGGCATACACTATAATGTCTTACTTGGTCACCCTTGGATTCATGCTCTAAAGGCTATTCCATCCACATACCACCAATGCCTCAAATTCCCTTTTGATGGTATTGAGATCACTATCCCCGGAGATCCCGATCCATTTCAATACTGTACCAACCTACGATCCACTGTTGACCACCAAGTACCCATCAATCGGGAAGCCTCATCTTCCACCTCATCCAAATATATTGACCCATCGACACTCACAAAATCATCCATTCCATCAACTTCTACCACACCATCTTCATCGACCTCCATCCCATGTAAAGACCTTTAGATCCAGGACCTTGGTTGTGGAGAGTTCAAATTGAATACGGCTTACTATATCACTACAATACCGAAGCCACCTAAAGTCTATGGTAGACCATATTTTGCAGTTGAGCCCAAAATAACTTTCAAGGTTCCACCAAAAAGTGTTTTTACATGGTGGGGCAATATGGATAATGAAGTCATTATTGACATAGATAACTGGATCTATAAAGACCCAACAGAGTTATCTCCACTACCACTGCATCTCTATGGAAAAGGCTATGATATATGCAAAGCCTTAGGTTTCGACGGCACAAGTGGCCTTGGAAAGAATAGAAAGGGAAGAAGGGAACCTATTATCATGACTGCAAGACCAAGGTACATAGGGCTAGGGTTTGACCAAGTCAGAATTGATGACCAACGTACCCATGAACTTTCAAGTAAGGTTGTAATGGTTACAGAAAGTGTTGAGACATGCGAAGAATCCCTTACCGAAACTGACTCAAATGAATGGGAATGGGGATCTGATAAAATGGTCAGTGACTATGACATTGATGAACTATTCTTGGAACCTGGCCAACTTTCCTTTGAAGAATGACTCTGCCAGGAATATAACATTGACCCTATTGACCGACATTCCAAAAATAAGGAATGTTTAAGCATTCCTTGGAATCCAGAAGAACACAAAGTGTCATCGGCAATACCTGAATCATCCCACCCCATTCCTGAGCCCACCCATGAGCCTAACATACCTAAGCCCACTATCCATACTTCTGAAATGCCAACCACTAGTCATGATGTTGATAATTTTATCCCATATTATGATTTTGAATTTGATTCATCTAACTCGGAGTATGGACCATCCATTGCATCAGACACGGAAGTGGAAATTGATAACTTTTCCTTTACACTTGAGGCATCAATTTGTACACTTTTCGCATCTTCCCCATCCTTTACCAACACTGATGATGGAATCCCCCTTGTTTACCCACAACTGATCGACTAGGACCAACAAGATCCACCAGTGATGGACATATCAGAATGACGAGGCAATTGCAAAATTCATGGGGCTAAGAGAAGGTATTCCATGGGGGGATCACAAAATAGGGTTCTCCATTGATCTAGATTGTGTAGCTTACTTCGGGGAGACTGTGCAATCCTCCAGTCACAAAAATACAAAGAATAAAAAAGAAAAAGAAATGTCTTTAGGTGAAAACCGCAAGGCACCTTTTGACAGTAAAATAGTAAAAACAAAGGATGCATCCAAAGGTGAAAACCTCTCTAAGGCGCCTAAGGATAGAGGATTGGACTTTCTCTCCTTAACACAGGAAAAATTAGCTATGCTCATTGAGGACACAACAGAAGTTAACATAGCCACACCAGAGAATCCCAAAATGATTCTCTTGGCCGCATCATTGTCAGACGAAGAAAAACCTGAATTTAAACAATTCTTCGCAGATAGGAAAGTTAACTTCGCATGGTCATATGCTGACATGCCAGGCCTTGATCCTGAATTGGTTCTGCATGATCTTCTTCTAATCCCAGGAATCAAGCCAGTCAAACAAAAGTTGTGCAAAATGCATCCACAAATTGCACTACTTGTCAAGGCTGAACTAAAGAAATTATTGGATGCTGAGTTCATAAGGTCAATAGACTATGCTGATTGGATATCCAATATTATTCCTGTTACAAAGCCAAATGGACAAATCTATATCTACACGGATTTCAGAGATTTGAATAAGGCTTGCCCAAAGGATGACTTCCCCCTACCAAACATAGACATGATTGTTGACCTCACAGCAAGGTACGAGATGCTATCTCTCATGGATGGTTTTTCAGGCTATAACCAAATTAGAATTGCAACAGAGGATCAACATAAAATGGCATTTACTTGTCCTTGGGGAACATACTATTGGAATGTCATGCCTTTTGGCCTAAAGAATGCAGGCACCACATACCAAAGGGCTATGACAACAATCTTCCATGACATGATGTATATCCTAATGGAAGATTATGTAGATGACCTATTGGAAAAATCTTTGACAAGGAAAGAACATCTTAAAGTCTTGGACAAAATTTTAGATGGCTTGAGGTTACAAGGTTACATTGAACCTAGAGAAATGTGTCTTTGGAGTCACTTCAAGCAAGTTTTTGGGATACATAGTTTCGCGACGAGGTCTTGAGGTTGACCCAGCAAAATTAAAAGCAATTCTAGATATGCCTCCTCCAAAAGGAATTAGTGAATTGCGAACACTTCAGGGCAGATTGCAATCTATTTGCCGATTCATAGCACAGTTGGCAGACAAGTGTCAACCATTTCAATATTTTTTACGCAAAAGCATTCCTTTTGTATGGACAGATAAATGCCACATAGCCTGTGAACAAATAAAATAATATCTATTAACACCACCAATGTTGATGTCACCTATTGACGGCAAACCATTAATCATGTATGTCTATGCAACAACAAATGCATTGGGGGCATTATTGGCGCAAAATGACCATGAAGAAAAAGAAAGAGCCATATACTACATCGGCCGCACACTAATTGGATATGAGCTCAACTACACAACCATTGAAAGGGCATGCCTTGCAGTTGTCTTCATGGCACAAAAATTAAGACATTATATGTTGAGCCATCAAACACATTTGGTAGCAAAGATTGACCCATTAAAATATCTCCCGAGTCGAGCAACATTGACAAGTTGTTTGGCGAAATGGGTCATGATATTAAGTGAGTATGACATACAATATGTGGAGCACAAAGCAATAAAAGGTCAAGTAATAGCAGATCAACTGGAAGATGCACCAGTCCAAGCTACTCATCCGCTAATAACTGATTTTTCGGATGAGTCTATTTTTCACACAAAACCAGCTCTACCATGGAAACTATACTTTGATGGGTCCCACACTAGTCACGGCTCAGGAGCTGGCATATTATTTATCACACCGCAAGGGGATTCAATTCCTAAATCATTTTGGATTTCCTTCCCTTGTACAAATAATATTGCAGAATACAAGGCATTGGCCACAGGTCTCAAAATAGCAATTAAATGGAAAATTTAGACATTGCTCGTATTCGGGGATTCTCAATTAGTCATCAATCAAGTGAATGATGACTATGACACAAAACATGAGAAGTTGCTTCCCTACAAACAAATGGTGGATAGTTTCCTGATGTATTTCAAAATGATTGCATTTGAACAAATCCCAAGGACACGAAATAAGGCAACCGATGCAATGGCCACCATTGGATCTCTCCTAGACATCCGTAAGAATGTGTCACAATTTGAATTCTTAGTGGAACAGCTGCTCATGCCTGAATACAATATTCCAAAGTCAAAAATGGTGTGCAAGATTGTTGGTCCCAGTTCACCTTGGTATCAAGACATATATGACTATCTTAAATCCCAAACCCTCCCACCCAACCTGTCCAACAACCAACAAAAAGCCTTTATCCAAAAAGCGGCTAGACATGCCATCATCAGTGACACCTTATACCATCATGGCTTTGACAACACCCTTCTTCGCTATCTTGACACTGATAAAGCCCAAACAACTTTGCAAGAAGTACATGAGGGTATATGTGGATCTCATTTGAGTGGCCCAACCTTAGCTAGGAAAGTCACCAGACTGGGATACTACTGGCCGACATTGGAAAAAGATGCTCCTCAATTTGTCAGAATATGTCAAAAATACCAAGTGCATAGTGACTTAATTCATGCATTTACACAAGAATTGAGACTTATCATGTCTCCATGGCCTTTCACACAATGGGGACTCGACCTCGTGGGTAAGATCCATCCATCCTCTTCTAATGGCCATAAATTCATAATTACCGCCACTGAGTATTTTACTAAGTGGATTGAAGTTGTCCCTCTCACTTACATCACCGGTAAACAAATATCCAAGTTTATCCTAAATTACATCATTTGCCGGTATGGTGTCCCACAATCCATCATCACAGATAATGGCAGTCCATTCAAAAATTAGGACGTTCGTGAGCTCTGTGAGCGATTCCACATCCAACACCATTTTTCCACCCCATATTACCCACAAGGTAACAGCCAAGCTGAGGCATCAAATAAAACAATCCTTCGCATTCTAAAGAAGACCGTCAATGACGTTGGCCGAGATTGGCACCTACAACTTAATCCTGCTTTATGGGCCTATCGTACCAGCATTCGTACCCCCATTGGAGCCACTCCATTTTCACTGGTCTACGGATCTGAGGCCATATTACCCATCAAGGTTGAAATTCCTTCTCTCCAAGTCTCTTTGAAAGGAATGATTGATGATGAAGAGTAAAGACATACTCGCCTGCATGAGCTAGAAATATTACAAGAAAGATGAAAAAATGCCTTAAATCATTTATAGGCATATCAAAATCATCTCTGCCGAAGCTATAACAAAAGAGTCATGGTGAGAAATTTTGAAATCGGTGACTTGGTTCTCATGCAGAACCCCAGAAATCAGGCGGACCGTGAAAATCCTGGTAAGTTTGAGGCTAATTGGCTTGGTCCTTATATCATTACTACCACATTTGGTTTCGGAGCTTATCAGTTGGCTACACCTAATGGAGAATAGTTGACAAAACCCATTAACAGTTTACATCTGAGAAAGTTCTACACATAGCATCAAAGAGCTGGGCTAAAACCCTTCAAAATACAAAAAAATGAAAAATAAAGAAAAAATCATCCCTTGATGAAAACCTGGCAAACAGGCATCTCGGTGACACCAAAAAAATCAAAAAATGGCAAAATAGTAAAAAGAAATGAATTCATCCACTAGTGAAAACTTAGAAAACAGGCGCTTTGGATAAGTACTATGGTGAAAACCTAGCAAACAGGCGTCATGCATAGTCGATTGTTGCTTCACCATCTACTGTTACTCAAATCGACCTTTATCCATTTGTCATAATCACAAAGACCTGACACATTCACAACATTCATCCTAAGTCCTGTCAGTTCCAACCATGGTTAGCATTTGATTGACATCATCCCTTGCATATCCTTGCCTTTTGTATGCTTATCTCCATATCATTGGACTTAGATAATCCTCACTCTGTCTGGGGGCAAGACCTTTATCATGGAAATGTAGTGGGTGTTGCACATGATCTTGCATTCTTAAAAAGTCCTGAAAAAATCCTTACAATGTGAAAAAGCCCTAAAAAAATCCTAAAAATTTGAAAACGTCCTAAGAAAACACAAAAACATCCAAATCAATGTCAAAATCCCAAAAACAGAGTCAAAGTCAGTCATGTCAGTCACGTCATTCAATCTTTTATCCATGTCTAAACTACGTTGTCTCTGCACATTTGCTACGTAGGCAAGATTCATCTTTGAATCCCCGAGACATTAGGTCATTCCTAGGTTTGTCACAAAATAAAATCATGATTCAAGCTTTTGTCATTCGGACAATGTCATTGGTCGTGTCAAACTACGAGGTCTCTAAGTACATGACATAGGCAAGGCCATCAATCGATGGACCCCCGAGGCTGCACTAGGTCAGTCCATTAGGGTTCATGGCACTACACATTCACACACGTCAAACTATCTTCAAATCAAGCGAATCTTATGTCAATCTTGAATTATCAATCTATCAGAAATTTGTTTCAACAAACACTTTCAATCACTTCAGCATGTCAACAATGACATGTAGTCAAAATCATTTCAAGACAATTTATCATGGCAAAACTTTGAGTTCTTCTTCAAGATGTGTCCTTTTGAAGAGCAACTCTTGTCACTTCTTTATGCTTTTGGATGTGTCCTTCCTAAGCATCATCATCATCATCTGGCAATTTTGATGGATTCTCCTAACTCCAAGAATCAATCTCCTAGATATCAACGTCATTTAGGATGTGTCCTTCCTAAATTTGATATCGCTCGACATTTGGCAATGCCTGACATTTAAACACCTGACATTAAAAATACTTGGCAAACACTTGGAAAACTTTTTTCTATCTTTTGATGATTATCATGATATTAGTTCCTTATGTCTTAGGAACCACGACATATCATGATGACTATCCTTGTCTTCTTATCACTCTACTATTAGTTTCTCCAGGATGTCCTGAATTCAGGATTTAGAGAAGCAACAACGTAGTACGATGATTTTTATTGTCTGTTTTTTACTATCATGTGGCTAGTTTCTCAAGGATGTCCTATCATCAAGATTTAGAGAAGCAACAACATCTCATGATTGGCTTGGTTTTTCTAGCAGTTGGTCATGACAAAGTGACTTGGGGCAATTGTGTTCCTTGCACGAGTCATGATCATCCTTTGTCTGTGACTGTTGATCTATGTGATGGTTAGACCTTGCACACTATTGATCTATGTCATATCATAGTGTTTGTCGACCATCATGACATTTTACCCAATGATGATTAAAGAGCAACAACTAGAATAGCACTGTAGCAAAGCTTTGAAGGATTTTTTTAATTTCTGCACTAACATGCATATCTTTCTTCGCACTAACATCCATCTTCGTCCTCTCTTCTCTCATTCTTTGATGATATCCTGCAACATACAAAAACAAAGTTGCATACATAATGGCATGAGCATTTCATATTCACATCTGCATAAATCAAATACCATAATTTAGATTGCATAAACGCATTCATTTGTATCCATTCATAAAACCATCATTTGCATCAACATATAAGCATCATAAATAAACATTTGCATCAGCATATAGGAATCACATCATCATCACATTACACAATGAATACATAACCACATCCATAATTGCATTTCATAAACATAAGCACAAATACACCTCACAGCATCATAAAGGCATCACATAAGCATATGATAAAACATTAGAATACCATAATGCATAACATCATATAGGCCACATAAAAAATGCATCACATATATATAATCCCAAAAAACATGTCATGTCACAGGATAGAGTCATATGATATCCTAAAATGGAGCTCGCAGGCTCGAATATCAAAATGTACAAGTGTCTAAAAGCAAGTCCTATGATGGCCCCCCTCCGTCCCGTGGAGGTGATCGTGGATGACCCATCAAGTGCAAACTGACTTGAATAGGTGTCCTCTCCTATGTCTCACTCTGAGATCCTGTAGGATCAGTAACAGGAGGCTGACTCTGCCCTGTCTGCTGCCCTGAGGACACTAATCTATGCCCATGCTCTGACCTATGACTGTGGCCTGACAAATTCCTATGCGAGCTATGTGATCTATGGCCTGATGACTGCCCTGATGTAGTGAACCCCCCAGCACTAGTGTGACTACTGTTATGAGACCTACTGTTGTTGTGTGTTCGGCTGCCATTGCCTATCCTACTGTAGGATCGAGACAAACCTGGGTCTCGTCGATCTGGTGGAATGGCCTACTCATATAAGGCCATGTATCGCCCCCTGCTCTTTGCCATCCTGGCCAACTTTCTGGCCATATCTCCTGTCGGCCCTGAGCATATCTCTGCGAACTCTGTCACCCACCGCTCTGACTCCTGTCGTCGAAGAACTGCCTAATCTCTCTCCACCCAGGTGACCTCTAACTCCACTGCCAAGGCCTTGTTTTGAGACAAGGCCACATCAAGTCAACTCTGTAAATCGACGATCCACTGATCAATAGTGGCATCGGCAGGCAAAATGGGTGATCTGTCACCCTCATCATCCCCATAAATCATGTGCTCCCACAGTCGCTAATCTGCCTCATCCTTCTCCTCCTCCTCCTCATCTCTCTCCTCCTCAGCCCGGACCTCCTCCACATCTATGTCAAGAGGGTGTCCCCCAACAAGTGGATCCTCCTCTACTCTCTCCTTCGCCCTCACCTCCACCTCCTCCTCTCCACCCCTCACCTCCACCTCCTCCTCTGACCTCCTCGGCCCTCACCTCCGGCTCTCTCTCCTCTCCCTCCTCCTGAATGGGTGATAATGGTACACCACCCACTCTTTGTTTGACTCTCCTAGGCTGCCTCCGCCCTCCGCCATCTCTCCTCCTCCCCTCACCCCTCCCATCTCCTCCACCCCCATCATCTCCTCCACCTCCTCCATCTCCCCCACCTCCTTTGTCTCCCCCATCTTTGCCTCCTCCTCCCCTGCCTCCATCTCTACCCCCGGCACCTCTACCATCTCTCCCTCCATCTCTACCACCACGACCTCTCCTCGATATGCGTGGAATGACTGACCTCCAATCTATCGATGGTGGACCATCTAGATCTGTCAACGAGATGGGCTTGTGAACTTGCCACCAGGTGTCAAACTCGACAGATGTCCCTGGATCTATTGGACCCCCTCTCCACACCCACAAAACTACCACCAAACTATCAACCTACTACTCAGCCACTGTCACTAATATGGGCGGCCCCCACATGGTCTCCTTGGAAGACTGAGCATACTCTGCCATGCCTACTGGCACAACTTGCTACTCTCCAAACTGTCATAGTACCCGTTGGGGTAGGTACATCTCAATAATCTATTGGGTCTGTACCATGTGGCCAATTAAATATCGAAAACTATCTTCAAAAGGACAAGTGGCCATCCTCATCTGACCACTAAACACAATCTCTATAGGGCCTCCAAACAAAACTAATCATCGTATCAATCTAATGACACCAATATCCGGTGTCTCCCACACAAGTCAAGCTAACTGATCCTGCATACAAATAAACATATGGCATCCCATAACCTAGCTACTGAATCTGCACCAGTGGTCAAAAAATGGGAATGCGCTCCCATACCCAGATCATCAGAAGGGTAGTGTCACAACTGATATTGTGTCCCTGGTGGTAGACAACCTCATGTAACTGATGATAAAGCATGGCCAACAAGCAAGGCCCCCAAGCGAAAATAGTCCTTTTTCCTCGCATACGGACCAGAACATCCCCCCATCCAATAGGAAATTTGTGACCACAATGATCTGGGATCAATAATTCGACGATCAAAGTCATGAGCATGGCATCAAACCTGGGAAACCAATCGGCTACAACATCTCAGCCAATCTCATAACCATCCATGCCCAACTGGGCACCATCAACACCCTCGTACATCTCTGACAGGGCCTGTCACCCTCGGTGCAGATCATAAGTAACTCTATCTCCGCTAATCAGAATACGGAGAATGCGGTAGACATCCTCTGAGGTCACTATCGTCTCTCCAGTAGGTAGGTGAAATGAACAGGTCTCTGGATGCCATCTCTTGCAAAGAGCTGTCAGCAAACCCCTGTTTGCCTGAATAATGGGCATATAGGTAACATGGTATAGACCTAGGGCCATTAGTCGTTGCCTCTGTCTATCGCTCAGGTGATCTCTAAAGGCATATGTCATCGGTCGGAACTCTCGGGTATAAATGGGCACAAGCCGACTCTACATAAGAAAGGCCAAGAATTAGCACATATTGAGAAACATTATGGAAAGTTTACTACTTCTGGCAAGTCAAGGGTACATAAAGGCTAATCTCAACACAAGGTCAACAAAATTCAACTCTTGTCAACTACAATTATGTTGTGTTGACCACAAATGCGTCACAATTATTTAATTGTGGCTCTACGCATGACAATTGTGTTGCAATATGTCAAATGCGTCATTCTGGCCTGCAAATGTGCAACCTGACAACGAATGCGTCGTTCTAGCTAATGAATGTGTTGTTTGGCTTGACAATTGTGCTGCGATTTTGCAAATGTGTCATTTGACTTGTCAATTGCGTCACAAAATGGAAAATGCATCACAAAACCCTCACTTGCGTCACAACATGATGATTGCGTCATTTCCCCTTGTGGATGCGCAATCGCACAAAAAACTCTAGCCAACCCATCGCACTTGTGTCGCGACACAAAAAAATGCGTTGAATGGGAAGGCGTTTGCGGTTTATGCGACATCATTTGCATCACAACGCATTTGATTCCCCCCTTAAAACCCTAATAAATGCATTAAATTCAAAATTTGACAAGTTGGATAGGGTACTTACCAGTGCCTCTATGCCCTCGGGTCGTCGGAATGTCCGCATGCGATATCCATGGTGTGTAGTCGCTGGAATCACCATCGTCTCTCAGAGCTCTGATTTCTGAATTTTCTATATGACAAATGAGCAAATGATATTTGGATTGACCTTTTCAACCTATTTATAGGCTGAAAATTAGGGTTTTGACCTGGTAGGTTGTATTGGAGGCTCATTTGACCACCTTTGACCGGCATTTTGGCTAGCTTAACGTCCTCCATTTCTGAATCAGATCGCACCATCACTTTTCTAAGCATTAATTGAGTTAGTCGGGATATTTTCCAAATTTTTCTGACCTCGGATCGAAATTCAAAAATTTTCCCGAGGGGGCATAGGCACTTCGTATCTTCACTGGGGCATATTCTAGACTTGTTTTCTTTGCCACAATGCAACAAGCTGCATTATGACAAAGAGGGGCAAATTTAGACACCTAAAAATGACTTAGGTCTACGACCACTATTTTACCACCTTTCGTCATAACATGATTATAACATTTTAATTATGTTTCTAACCCACATTCAACTATTAATTAAATAATTCATAATTATTTAATTAATTCATAATCTCTCATTCTTCATGATTATAAAATAAATAAATCTTATTTATTTATTTACTATGTCACTAATTATCAAAGTCATCTCATAATTAAATGAAGCCTCATTTATTTAATTAATCCCTATCATTAATGTCTTCCTGATTATTAAATAAATATATTTAAAATATATTGATTTAATATGTCACTAATTCTTAAATCCTCTTAATTAAATAGATTTGATAATTTATTTAATTAATTAACTACTTCTAAATTAAATAATTATTTTTAATTATTTAATTGTGACATGTGACACTTCTATATTTTTAAATAAAACAAAATCATTTAAAAAATGTCTCACATGGTTAGCTAATTCTTCATTTAGTAATTAATTTCAAAAATCAATTACTTCTTATCTCACAAAATCCCTATTTTGAATTAATTTAATTCAAAATGGAAATATTCTTCTACAAATCAAGCAATTGCTAAAATTACTGATTTTCTAAAATCTCATCCTCTTGTCTTCTTATTTTTACTAATTTCATCTCAATGTCATGTTTATTCTCCACCATTTAATTTAATTTCTTAAATTAAATCTTGTCCACACATTTGGGGATTGTTGCCCTAACCCTAATTGAGAGTTGCCTTATTGAATCTTGACCTTTGATTCTAGGGCATTCCTCAATCTCTTATCTCATTCGTCCATTCAAGATTGCATTTTCTATAAAATGACAATCTTGATCTCATTTTCGGGATGAATCGTTATTATCTCTTAACATTTTTGTAATCTCATTATCATCAATTGTCATATCATCTTAGGCTTATTTAATAATTTTCATATTAGGATTGAATTGCTAGTTTGCATATTAGAGAGCATTTTTATAAATCCTTCAAATCTTGTTTAGGTCTAGACTTATAGTTTGCTCACACAAACAAATCTAAGGGCATCCTTTTATCACAACAAGTTAGGAGGTACAATGGAAATGAGCCATGGAGGAGAGAAATGGGTGAGACTGTTCTAGTCTCATTCCTTTTCTCATGATTTCTCCTTTGCATTCCATTGATTGATAGTATTTTTATTGCATGCATGTTCTAACCTAGTTCTATCTTGTAGAATATTTTATCTATCATTACAGGTGGTGGTTGTATGATGGGTTGGATGACATTTGGGAATGAAGGCATGAATGGTGCTTGAGGTATACTCCCAAAAGGTTGTTCCATAATAGTTCTTACATCAAAATCAGAAGGGAGTTTAGCCCCTTCCTTTTCTAATGCCAACATGTATTGTGTGGGATTGAGCCTCATGACTGTGTTGACAATCTTGCATGTTTCAGGATTTTGGATTAATTCAAGTCTTTTGTCTTGGGTCATCTCTTGGAAATTGTTGGTAACATCCTCCACTTGGAAACCTCCCTCTTGAGTATCTTGAGGTAATTGAGAGGGAGTAAGTGAAGGGTTGATTGATTCCTTGGGGTTGAATTCTGATGCAGTTTGGCTCAAATCACTTGAAGTGGATGTTTCTTTGTTTTGCTCCATGATCTTCTTGTGTTGAGATCTTGTTTGGACCATAAAATAAGGATCAACTTTTTGGAATATGAGGTAAACCTCTAACTCCTTGGTTTAGTCTAAAATTTAGGTACAAAAAAAATAAAATCTAGGATGTTAAGGATCAAATGATGGCGGTGCAAATGATGAGAGGTGAATGATATGGATGTTTGAACTCTTGACGACCTTGGAGGAATACTAGACTTTAGGATTTTTGGATTTTGATTTGGATTTGGTTTGATTTGATTTTGATAATGGACTCATAAATCCCAAGATGTTAGATGTTATCTTGGAGTATACTTGTCCACAAAGGTGATAATTCAACTAGATATGTGAAGAAGGATTCATCCACACATATTTAGCCAAACAAAGTGATTTTGATTTTTGAAGGATTCACCAAAAGTCTAGCATGAATGATTTTTCCAATGTTTCAAGAGTTGTTTGTGAGATAGGATTTTGATTGATGTTTGGGGAGGGATGATAGTGTTGATTTGATCCTATATGTACCTAGAGAGACTTTGTTTACAAGACCAAGGTTTTGAAGAACATGCTATACTTATAAAGTGTTCAGACCCAAAAGACCAAATTTTGACTTAGATGAGTGGTTCAAATTGAGCATACATATCCGGATTGTTCAAAGGAATGAGTCTATAAAACCTCGTGAACTTCTTTCTTATCTTGGTGTATTTCTTGAGGTTGCACTTCCTAATGTACTTCTTGATAACTTTTTGAGTGTGACACCTAAACTTGAATTTCTTGCATAAAGACTTTTTCTTTGGGATCTTGACCTTTTTGGAAATCATGAGAATAAGCGCATACGTGGGGTTCAATTATCTTTTATTTGGATTAAATGGATTCTTTTTACCACATCAACACTTGTCTTGATTAAGTTCAAACTAATTTTTTATGTCTTAACTCTTTTTCATTCCACAAGGTCCATTATGTGAAAATAAAAGGGTCAAAGCCATAGTTTCCCTAAGTTGACTTTGGAGAGAATAAATTGAGATATAGGCCCAAATATTTAGAAGCCTCTAAGGATAAAATCCCTAGGGACAAGCAGTAATATTTGGATATTTCAAAAGATATTTATTCTTTCCAAAGGATTTGAAATTTTGATGACTTGTTGAATGTTTGTTTCAAAGTTTGAGATCCAAGCAATGTATTTTAACTAACTCATAGATTGTACAATCCTAGGATAGAAATGGCCATACTATGTTGAGTCCTCACTTGGATTTCTCCAAATACTAGACAAAGTGAACAATTAGAGATTTGGCGACATTGGCTCCCCTTTTCTCAGGACCACCAAATCTCAAAATCCTTAAAATCCAGAGATCAAAAGGATTTTTTTATTTCTCCTATTGAATAGTACGGATGTGAAGCGACTTCATAATGGCCATTCTTACACCAAGTATTAAGGATTTTGGTAACTAAACAATTTTGGATCTTAGTAACAAAACGAGAACACCTAGTTGTATGCTCACCCGCTTTGCCACTTAAGGCTCTTACTATCATTCTCGTTCAACTTAAGGCATGGTACTAGATGTAGTATGGCATATGATGTCTAGGATAGAAGGTACTTTCTCATGATTTTTCAACCTTTGATATAGCCCACCGGTAAATGTGCTTCAAGAACTTTGCCTGATTTTTCCATTGCGGGGTGTATCTCATAATAAGCCCTCTCTTAAGGATAATAAAACATAAAATACACTCTGAGTGTTTCTCTTGCACCCAAGATCGCACAAAGCGTAAGGGGAGAGGATACGCACACAAAAATGCACAAAGATAAGATCACACAAATCAATCACTTGTTCATTTTAGCCTTCAAAGCAATAGTGAATTTATTTTAAGCACCAAATTTGAGTGTGAGTTTTCCTTGTTCAATTTTAGCCCAAAATCAAAGTCTAGTAAGTTCCTAGTGTTCAATTTTAACCAACTTTGACAAAGCTTGAGTTGTTTGTAAGTTTTAAGCCCAAAATAACTCTAGTTGGTCCTAAAGCAAAAAATAAAATGGAAAGCCTAAGCTATTACAATGAGCATTAAAAAATTATTTTAGGTTTCCAACTCAGTATTAATCCTTTTCCTGTAAAGGCGACGTTCTGCAAATGTGATGCTCTGCAACTGTCAAATGTGGCACTGAAAATAGAAGTGGTGCTCTACAGAAGGTAGAGAGCATGAATGTGGCGCAGTAACAAAGGCGATGCTTTATCATATCAGAATTTAGACAAAAGACAGAAAGGTCAAATGTGATGGTGAAATAAAAGCAGTGTGACAGAGGTGAGAAAATGTGACGTGACGTAGCGATGGTGACGTTGTAGAGCAAAAGCAATGCTCTATGAGCTTGCAAATGATTAAAGGCGGCGTCACATTTTTGTGTCTCTAGAAAAGGAAAAATCAAGTAAAAATCCACAAGTTAAGATGTCAATCCCTTCTTATAGCGCCAAAATGTGAACACTAAACCTGCAACAAGCTAACATAAGATCAACAGACACTTGTTAAACATGTTAGAAAGCCAAATCTAGCATTCCCTATGAAATTCTTAACTAAAATAAGAAAAAAATATGAAAAATAAACATAAACCAAATAAAGATAGCATGCAATTTAATTGAAATAGCTAAACCTTCATCCCATAGGGGGAGTGGTGCTCCTTTGATGTGAAAAGGAAGTCTTTTCCCAATCCCTTTGATAAACTTGATGATGTTGATGATTCCAAGTATGAAAATGGCTCTAAATGGTGATAACTTAGCTAAAAATGATGAAAATGATGAATTGTTATGAAGTGAAATGCCTATAGTGATAATGCTTGAAGTTGTGGATCCATATTGTGAAGAGAATGCTTCTATTTATAGAACTCAAGGGTTGAAGAATGAGAGGATTTGGTGAATGTGGGATAAAATGGGAGCTAATGAGAATGTGTCAAGTGTCATAATTTTATTGGAGGAAGGTGGAGCACATTTTGGAAAATGTGTTGAGGAATGGGGGATGTAAGAGAAATAAATGAGATTGTAAGAGGATTGGAAAGGTTGTAAAAAAAATTTATTGAATGTGGTTGAGTATTTGAAAGGATGTAAGAGAAGTAAATGAAAATGTAAGAGGAGTTATTGGGGATGTGAGGTTTTTGAAAAAATTGGAGGGAAATTGAATAGAGGGTGGTTGAAAGAAATATTCCTTGAAATATGTCATTGTGAAGATAAATAGAGGAATTAGATAATTAAAAGAAATTAATTTCATATGTAACCTAGTTAGTTGACCATGAGTTGATTTAACTGTTGAGGAGTTAAAAGCTAGAGGATTTGTTAATGAAGATTACAAAGTGATTTAGGATTATTACTTCAAAATTAATTAATTGGAATGGATTAGATGATTTGACATTTGATTTGATTTATTTAATCAAATGAGAAGACTTAGGGAGATTTAATTAAATGATTTGATTAAATATGATGAAAATTAGTTAGAAGAAGGGTGAATTAATCAATAAATTTAAGTATTTGATTAATAACTGAATTTTTTGAATTTAATTAAATAATGTTGATTATTCAATTAATTGGTTAACTCAAAGTGATTTTAGAAGAAGTGGTGTTAATTTATCAAAATCAAATGTATAGTATCAATTAAGACTTTTTACATGTCTACAACAAGTATGTTATGCAAATACAAAAAGTGATGCAAAGAGCACTAGAAATGGACAATATCACCTCCACACCCATGAGCACTCAAGGAAATTAGTGGTAGGAGAGAGCTTGTAAGTCCTTGAATAGCAACGCTATCACAACAAACAAAGTGTAGGAGCCAAGAACCAGTAGCTTGCAGCCACAAAAGAGTGATGCAGAAGCTTGAGAGTGTGAGATGGAGTTGAGAGTGTGTGAATTAATCAAGAGATTGAAGGAGAATGAAGTGGAATCAAGAAGGAATGAAAGAATGAGATGATGAAGCATTTGAATGACAAAAGGAAGGCAAAAGACCTATTTCTTAGCGATCAAGGAAGGAATATATGTTACACTTCATTGCTAATGGAGAAATGTAATGCCTCTATAGATTCTAGAGGCAAGAATCCTATCAGGATGGAAGTGTGGCGTGCAAACATCCCCAACAAAGATTCCTCTTTCGACGCCAAAACGAGCTGCCAAATGGATGGAGAAAGGTGGTGGATGTGGATTTGCATCATCGGATTTTTATTTTCTAAGGTAGTGGTAATGTAAATGGGGAATTTTCCTAGGGGTACAAATTCGCTCCATTACTTTTTTCCCCTACTTTACAAAGCATACGTGTTGGTGCCAATGTGAGGTAAAGTAGAAAGAGGTTGAAGAGAATATACTTGAGCCATCAAGGAAGTGGATATTTGATCTAGTAGACCTAGATGTGCAGGAGGTAGCTTTATAGGTTCTTAGTCTCGTAAGGCAACCTTGATGTGAAAGAGAGAGAGAGAGAGAGATGGCTCCATAGGTACTCTGTCCTATGGAAGGTGAACAAAGGCTCAACAGGTGATTGGTCCTATAGAATTGGATCCACGGGTGCTTAGTCCCACAAAAGCTGAAAAAAGGCTCTATAGATGCTCGGTTTTGTACAGAGAAAGCACTTCATAGGTTCTCAATCCCACAAAAGGGACACTGCAGGTTCTTGATCCTACAGGGCCTTGTTGATGGTGTTTTATGCACAGCAACTCAGACAGAATGTGATATCCTATCTCTCTTGAAAGGTCAATCTCTATGAGAAAAGAGATAACCCCAAGGTCTCTAATGTCAGGTCTTGACAATGCAACAAAACAACTCAATGATAAATGTGAAAATGTTGGTAATCACAAGGGACCTTACAAATGAATAATTTTGGAAGTATACTTTCATCAAATGCAACAATATGGTGATGCTTTTAATCCTAAAACTAACCCAGATTCAAAATAAACAACAAAAGAGATAAGGGTTTCAAAGAGATCATAATGCTAACACCTAAGATCAATCACAACAATGATGAATGTTGCAAATGGACAGATCCTCAATAAAACCAATCTCTTCTTGATCAAGGACAAGCCCACAACTCCATAAAAATGGTGCAATCTTCTAAGGAAACTGAAGATTTTTAGACTATGAACATTCATCCACATACCCAGTAAATGGTGCAATGTAAACAAGTATCCACAGTTGAACTTAGCACAAAATAAGGCCCAAACTAACTTTACACAGCAACTTACAATCTAAAAATTGCTAAAAGTATGGACCAGAGATCGATCAACATCATTAACATTTCACCATTGACATAAAAGAAATGAAAAACTAACATCTAACATCTAACACTGAGAATTGAGAACGAGAAACCATAAACTGTCAAAGGTAAATACAAAGTTTGTCAAATCAACAACTCAGATGCATTACTTCTCCAGCATTACATAACAATTTTCAGTCTTTCTCCTCTCCTACAGCTAATTTATGAAATCTACTTGCAAATTTTGGCCCTCTACAGCTTCTAATCAGCTCTTCTAACCCAGTCTAACCTCTTACAAATGAGAAGGCACTAGCCTTTTATAGAAAATTATATTTTGAATCAATGGTCAGGATTTAATTCATCCAATGGCATAAATCACACATCTAGAAGCATCCATTTGTTACATTTAATTTGGGAGCTCATGGTACATCATCATCCAATCAATTGCATTCAGTTGCATTATGGCCCAATGACATTAATTTTGAGGAAATCCCCATTGGAGAATAAATACAGCTTCACATGTCTTTCCTTGTTAAATGCACCTCTTCAATTGGTATACAACTGGTGGCATGGATTCTTATGCAGGCCCCACTTTAATATTTGAGTTGAACATTTCTAGATTTTCCCTCTTGGCACGAGTCCATATGCAACTCCTCATTTTTTTTATTTATTTAATCCTGAAAAACAGATATCATCATTAGTAGCTCACATGTCAAAATCCAGTCCAAATTAAATTTAAATACACTTTTGGCCCTTTAAAATAAAACTTACATTTTTTTATGGAAACTTTCCATTTTCGGAAATTTTTCATTTAAAAAAAATTGCATTTCGGGAAAAAATTTCCGTTTTCAAAAAAATCTATTTTGGAAAATTTAGGGATTTTGAGGGTTTGAAGGAATTTCTCAAAAAGAAAATTTCCATTTTGGGAAAATTTTGGGTTTTGAGGGTTTGAATGAATTTTCCAAAAAAAGAAATTTCCATTTTTGGAAAATTTTGGTTTTTGAGGTTTCAAAGAAATTTTGGGATTTTGAGGGCCTGAAGGAATTTTCGAGGATTTCCGCTCAAGGAGGAAAACCCTGAAATTTCAAGCAAGGTCAAAATCCCCTAAATCTCATAAAACAAAATTTAGAAAGAATTTTTTTAAAGTTCAAAAAGCAACTTGGCTTAATTTTTCGTCCTATATCCATTGGTGTAAAAAGATTTACACATAACATTGAAAATTTGCTTCAAAAATCCCCATTTCCAATTTTCAAGACAAGTGAAGAGCCCTCAGAGCCTCAGAATATTGCCTTCATCAAACCAAGTCTGAAATTAATCCCAAAATAACCTCCCAAAAAGAGAAAAACTGAAAATTGACAAAGCCAAGGTGCAGAGATGCAAAAGAAAAAAGAGGGTCCCCGCCTCCGATGGGGTGTGTGTGCAAAAGAATTGCACAACAGGCCTGATGTGAAAGGACTCCCAAGCGCTCAATCCTAAGGAGTTTCCAATCCAAATTAAATTTAAATACATTTTTTTATGGAAACTTTCCATTTTCGAAAATTTTCTATTTTCGAAAAAAATTCATTTAAAAATATTGCATTTCGAGAAAAAAAAAATCGTTTCAAAATAAATCTATTTTGGAAAATTTCGGATTTTGAGGGCTTGAAGGAATTTTCCAAAAATAAAAATTTCCATTTTGGGAAAATTTCGAGTTTTGAGGTTTGAAGGAATTTTCCAAAAAGGAAATTTACATTTTTGGGAAAATTTTGGTTTTGAGGGTTTGAAGGAATTTTCCAAAAAGGAAATTTCTATTTTGGGAAAATTTTGGGTTTTGAGGGTTTGAAGGAAATTTCCATTTTGGAAAATTTCAAGTTTTTGAGGGTTTCAAAGAATTTTCCAAAAAAGGAAATTTTGGGATTTTGAGGGCTTGAAGGAATTTTCGAGGATTTCCATCCAAGGAGAAAAATCCTAAAATTTCAAGCAAGGTCGAAATCCCTTAAACTTCATAACTTTTTTTCTAGAATGAATTTTTAAAAAGTTCAAAAAACAACTTGGCTTAATTTTTCGTCCTCTATCCATTGGTGTAAAAAGATTTACACATAACATTGAAAATTCACTTCAAAAATCCCCATTTCCAATTTTCAAGACAAGTGAAGAGCCCCCAAAGCCTCGGAATATGGCCTTCATCAAACCAAGTTTGGAATTAATCCCAAAATAACCCAAGAAGAGCAAAACTGAAAATTGATAAAGCCAAGGTGCAGAGATGCAAAAGAAAAAAGAGGGTCCCCACCTCCGGTGGAGCGTGTGTGCAAAAAAATTGCACAACATGCCTGATGTGAAAGGACTCCCAAATTCTCAATCTTGAGGAGTTTGATGTGAAAGGCCATTACAGGTGCTCGGTTCTACAAGGAAAGCTTGTTGAGGTTATCAATCCTCCAAGATTGATTATAAACGTAGCTTTACAGGTGCTCGATCCTACAAAGCAACATGTTAAGCTGCAAACAAAACATGTTAGATACAAAAGATCCAAAGCAAACAAACATGTCACAAAGCAAGCAATTGAAGGAGAAGTTTTCAAAGGGGTCCCTCACAACCCTTCAAGATAGCAAGGGGTCCACAAAAAGGGACACTCTGTTCAAAAAGTGTGACATTTCTTGCAAATGACTCTGACATCAAGGAAGCTTTTTGAATGTTCTCTTTCATCAAGGAATTTGATAAAAAGAATGGTCTTTCTCAATGGTAAGTTTTTTTATTCTTTTTGCTACAAATTCATTTTCAAAAGAGAAGTATCACTAAGGGGGTCCTTGTTGAAGGATGTGATTTTTGAAAAATACAAAATTTCCAGTAAGGGATTTGTTGGCCACCAAATTCACCTTATTGAAAATTAGAGTAGTAGCCCCCCTTAGGATGGTGTGTGCAAATTAAAGGAGTACGTGGCATCTTAAGGAAAGAAAGAAAAGGCAGTGATGTTGTGGCCCACGAGACATAGCGAGATGTAAATGTGGAAATTTTGTCACACACACAAGGGAAAACACATAAGCACCACAACATCACAAAGCAAGAAGAAATAAAGACAAGTGAAGACAAAGAAAATAAGGAACAAGCAAAGATGAGGAAATCAAGAGACAGGGGATCTAGGATTTTGGGGTTATATCACTTCTTATAGGTAACCCGTGATGTATGTGAATGAAAGATCATCAGTCCCTGAAGATCCCAAATCTAAAGAAGAGCACATGAAGACAAAATAAAAATAAAAAATAAAAAATAGGATCAACATGGAAGGAAGGCCTAAATGTACCCAACGCTTTACATAGTCCCCAATTATCAAAATATCAAGTTTACAATATATAAAAGAATGATGAAACATATAGAAGAATTTCACGACACAATTTCACTCTTGTATCCAAGCACCTACAAGGGTAGAAAGGGTCCTTTAGGAACACATAAAAAACAAGCACAAGGGAAACACAACACACACGCAACTCCCCCAATCCTCATCAACCAGGAGGTCATCATTCTCCCAATCTAGATCATTATATGGGGAGGGAAGACTAGCTTTCTACGGTGATATGGCAAGGGGAGAACCCTCCAACTCTCCTATGACAAGGGCCAACGAAGAAGGCCTCTTAAGGTCTTCTTTGTTGAGCTCTTGTGAGGTGAAAGTCATCGATCTCACAAAGATCGCTGACAAAGTTGGGACATAATCCACCGAGCTAAATATGCACTTAACCAAAGCTTCATGTGTTAACTAGGTAGGAGAGGAAGGAGGAGCCCAAGATCCACCATCGACCTCCTCAAGAGGGACAGTGACAAAATCAGGGGATGTCGGGTTGCCTCTGTCATAAGGATGGTGCAAGCCAAAGTAGAACTCCCTTTCAAAGAAGGTGATCCCTTCTATCCAACCTCCACTTGGAGTAGGTCATCCTCCAACTTACACTTCAATAGATGATGTGGAATCCCCATAGAAGAAGTGGAAGGTGAGGAGGAAGAGGAAAGGACCGTAGCAGATACCACCATGGTGCTAAGCATTTCTACGGGCCAAGAAAATCAAGGGATGTTCAGAAGTGACATTAGAAGAGGGGACTCCACCAAGGGAGAAATGAACACCTTAACCCTTTTCGGTTGAGGATCATCAACATTCACCGAGGGAGCCAAAAGGAGAACCGAGGTGAGTGGAACTGAAGCAGAAGGAGCAAAGGAGGGAGGCACATTAGAAGATGTTGAAACAAGAGTTGTCGGCTCCCCTTTTACCTTCTACAAGGTAGCTTGTTTAACAGCCAGAGCCTTTCTCCGACGTTTATGCTCACACGCAAGTCAGTTTCATTGGCTCTGGGAACTAGAGGTCATTTCTTGAGAAGGAACGGGAGGCTCCTATTGTGCCATAGGAGTGTCCTCTACAACCATTCTCGATGGAAGGGAAACTCCCTAGACAAGAGCAAGAGAAGAAATCATAGGAGCGAAAATGACAGGAGGTGGAGAAGCAAACATAAGTGCCTCAATAGCGGGCCTCTTCCCATTCGCTACCAGAGGGGTAAGAGTAGTAGGAGGTCATGGAGGTTGAGAAACACGAGAAACTCCACGAAGGACCTTCCCCTTACCATAAACAACAAGCCTAGGCACTGTGGAAAAGACTAGAATTTTGAACACTTGAATCTTTCCTTTTCGCCAAGCAAGCACCATCAGGCTTCCCATGCAAGACATGGGAGTAGGAGTTGAAGGCACCACAATAGGGCGAGAAGTGGAAGCAGATGGAGCAGCAAAAGAAGAGGAAGGATCTTGGGCGCGAGCAAGCTTCCCCTTCACCTTTTATTGAGAGGAGGTAGCATGATGCTACACAATCATGCATCCTTTGATAGAGATGGTGTAGGGGGATGTAGGGTAGGTCACCCTCAACATCATGCCCATAGTTTTATATTTGATATAGGCACGATATAAAAAAATTATCCTTAGAGGGAGCGAAATTATGCGGGCAAGCCAAAAGTGATCTAACGAGTAGCCCCCACATGATACCAATGGTTTGTATCTGGTATCGTGCACAATGCGCACAGAGCCCTCATGAGAAAACTTAAGACATTTATGAATAACTAAAGCAATTCCATTCATGGAAACCAACCATGGAATGCCTAATTTCACCCTAAATAAATCTGACTCCAAATTGATATCAAAAGAGGTATCTACGGCCCTAGGCCCTACCAAGACCGAGATTTCATCATGTGTACATATGGTGGACTGTGATTTCTCATATTCCTCCCTATTTAGAAATTTTATCAAAAAAGTATCTTCTATTATAATTGGTGGAACCCCTCAAAAAAAATTGTGTTTCACTAATAATTGTTGCAAATCTGGTTATATTTCCTAGTTTGGAATGGGTCTTGTGGCTTAGCATTTTTGTTTTATCCTTGTTCTAGGGTTTTCCTTGTGCCCTTAATCTTTCAAAAATCTCTAAGTGTTAAACCTTTGCATATGGGTTCTATTTCTCTATTGACTGGAAATCACTCGTTCTCGATCTCTTAAGTCATGTCTTCAGCCATTAAATCCATCTGGTTACCATCCCCTTGAGCCTAGTATTTTAAGTCATCACCTATGATTCATTAAAGAATCTTGCTTTATATTATGCAGGTCATAAATCTTTTAATATTTACCCTTTGCCTAAGTCCATGTTAATATTTGTTTAAAGTCTTTTATATTGTAAACCTAGGTAAGCGACCTCATTTTAAGTCATGAACAAGCAAACATGCTTATTAAAGTCCTTAGTAATGCTTGACAGGTCCCACAGAGCACATCCGATTGGCTCCTTACTAGCTCACGGGAATAAAATATTGTGATAAAGAAACCAGAGGAATGGCAAGCAGGTGACACTTGTCCACCCTCTTAGCGAAACCCACCATTACTCAAAGGCATTGATGGCTAGTGTTCATCAAATCAATGGATAAGATGTGTTCTAGAAATGGATCTCATTCATTCCCCTCCAGCCCATGGGGGACCCACTATCAGATCTAGACTTATGGAGGGATAGCAGGAAAGGAGCCACATGGCACCATTGCCACCACCTGAATAATTATTGAAGACATAGGAATATTTTGTAAAATATTTCTCGACAAATATTGAAGGGTTAAATAGTGTGCTACTAAAAGGATGAGCACCTGCAAAATTGTTTATCGATATGTTATAATCTCAGTCGTCCATTGCTAAAAGAAGATATACATTGTGGTTACTAGCCTATTGATTAAAAGGGAAGCAAGTTGATGATCATCGGGTTGATCTAGTTCGTTGCCCACTAGCCCACAACCATAGATCTAAAACTTGCAAATCTCAAAGGGCTAGCAGGAAAGTGCCACGTGGACTTTCTATTGGCTTGTAAAGAGAAGTGGGGGCCACAAAGCTGATGAGGGAGATGTACACTTGGCGAAAACAAAACACAATGGATGTTGAGTCAGCTAAAAAGCAAGTATTCAAACTTTTTTGACTCCATCTGAGCCACACACTGGTCCACATCAAGATCAAATCAACAAAGGACATTCAAAGTTTCTAAAATGTACACCTTCAAGTCGTTCTAGTTCACGTGAGCGAACAGTAATGGGAGAGTTGATGGTTTTCTGTCAAATTGATGGCTTTGTTTTCCACAAAAGCTTGCCTTAAAGCTTATTATTGATTGTTAAAACATTATCAATGCATCTAGAGCTTATTGCAAAGTTGTTCAAGCATTTGGCATCGTGAAATTAGGATTTCATGTGTCATGCAACCAATAAGTGAAATTTACCTCTCTTGAACTTGAATTTACACTAATTTCCATTTCAAATTGTGATCGTTGTTGCTTGCTCTCTAAATTAGGTTTCTTTTAAGGTTTGACGTTCTTTGAACTGCTATAAATTGTGCTTGTAGGGTGAAATCACAATACCGTGTCTCACTTTTTTCCCAAGATGGACATTTACATCAATATTTTTAACTAAATCTTCATCTTCTTAGATCTGTAGTAGTTAAACTGTTAAGAATTTAAAGATGATGTGAACTAGTTAGTGATTTATGGAAATTTATGTGTAGATTCAAAAAAAAAAAATTCATTTTTTTTTGAAATAAATCATGAACCTTTCAACATTTCCTTTAGTAACTAGTTTTAAATAGAAAAACAACATTTTTATAAAGTAACATTTGTGTCTTACAACATAATTTTTTTCTATAAAGGATAAAATTCTATTTTTTGAAATAGAGATTCTCAACATCAATATCTAGGGAATGGATTTTTTTATAATTTTTTGTTAGATATATATTTTTTAATTAATTTTTGAAGTCACTGTAACTATAATTTGGACATGTGTGTGTCATACAACCTAACTTGTTATGTATACATCGAAATCCAATTTTTACTTTTTTAGTGAACCAAGGACATCAATACCCAGGGAAAGGCTATTTTTAAAAAAATATTACAATGGTTTACTATTTTTCCACCTCTATAAAACGAAGAGCTTGATGTTCAGAAAAAAAATTTAAAAAAAAAAAACCTATGTTCAATAAAAATTGAAAATTAAATACAAGATAAAATAATAACATATCAAAACTATACTTGTTGGAAAGCTCATTTCAAGGGCTACAATCTTGCAAAAGATCATTTCTAAATGACGTTATTTAATCCCTCAAAAGGTAAAGAAAACATGTTTTTTTTCCAACATTTTGATAGGTGTGAAGGAGACTCAATTGTGGTATGATTTAATCTTAGAGGGGTTCTATTCGAGGGGGTTTAATCTAAGGGGGTATTATCTATCCCTCTTCAATTAAAACCCTTTAGATGGAACCACTCAAGGCTAAAATTATTAGTTTTTATAAAAAAAGTGATTTCAAGCAAAAACCAACATGTCCCAAAAGTGAGACACTATTGTGGCAGCACCTTGTACTCTTTTCTTTGCATCAATTATTTCCTTGACAAGTAATAACCCTATTTTAAACCCATCAAACCCTAGTTTGAATTGTCTGTTACCTATGGAACTTAAATTCTGAGTGTAGATGCATCAAATGGTCAAACCTTCAAGCCTAAACCTACAGTAAGACCTTTGGTCCAAGATTTAACTAACCAATTGGAACCCTCAACCTCTAAAAAGATAAAGGGACAACCTATGTATCATGGCCCTAGAACTAAGTTCAGTATTACTAATAAGCACTGCACAATTAAGGATGCTACCCTATCGTACTTTGGATGGAATATTTTCCATGGATGGTATGGAAATAGGAATGTCATCATTCCAATGTGTAATCCATGGAGGCTAGACATGGCCAAGTTGGTTGTTCCCAACATGTATGTGGATGTAGATCTCCTCAAGGCCATTGCTGCAAATTATGACCCTCTAGTTAGGGTTGTTAGAACTCATGATGGACAGAATATGGTATGAGTTACTAGGGAAGAGATTGCATATGTATTCAAGTTAACCCAATGGAGCAATGACATGGTCAAGATTGATACGAGGAAGCTGAAGGAGGAATATATAAAAGTAAAACATAATTTTTGGGTCTCAGTATTGACCAATTTTCTGATATTTACAGGGAAAGGAAAGGACAGGAGAAAGATTACTTTGGGACCCTTTGATGTTGAGTCCCCCCCCCCCATTAAATATTTCCTCACATATTTTTAGAAGACATTTTATTCCCTCTACCAAATTTTAGGGTTTGATCCTGGCTCTAGCATGCCAATTGTCGAAATGTACATGGTTGCAAGTATCCAACACCCTAACATAAATGCTTTATATGATTTTTCCACCTATTTTGTGGAGGAGATTCACAAAGGGTTGGTGGCATTGAAGAATGGGGAGCGTGGTGTCAGATTTTGGTGGTCTTCACTATTCATGCAGATGTTTTTTTAAAGGTGTTAACTACTTTGGTCGGGATATGGAACTCAAAATGAATGTGGATGGTATGGAAATTCTAATGCAATCATGGACTCCTTTATTAGATAAGAATGAGTAGAAGACCAATTTTTTAACTTCCACCAATCGTTTTTCTTCTAAGTTGAGAAGGGATTTAATGGTGAATATCCCTAGGGTCCCCAAAGAACTACATGATTTCTTAAGGCCAACTAAGAGGAGGCCTGATTTGGGCACAACTGGGTAGATGTGATCTCTTATAAATATTGTACTATTTTGAGAGTATTTCACACATAGCTGACACCTCACATACTCCCCAAGGAGGTTCCCTTAAGGATTGGTTTTTTGGAGGTGATGTGGTAGTTGGAAAATGTGGAAGATTATTTCCTGAATGAGAAGAGAAAGGCAACATTTTTCTCTACATACACTATGTTTGATGATTTTGTAATGATAACACATGGATAGAGAAATATTGTGGACAATTACCTTAGGCCCTATGATATGAAGATTTGAGAAAATAATACTAATGATCCTGAGGGGTTTATAGTCTAGTTGATGAAGAGAATCAAGGGAGGCAGATATGTTCATACCCATACTCTTCCTGAAAATCTCATCAGAAATATTTTTGACCTTGATGTCTAGAATGAAAAAATGAGGAAGTGGGGTGTTTTTATAAAATTGGAGATAGCAAGAAAGGTCAAGGAACTTTATTTTAAAGCTTTGATAGATATTAGCGACCCAATTTTGAATATTGGGACAGTTATGCAAGATTTTGATAAATTTGTTGCTAATTTAGAGGAGAGGATAGTGAAAGATAAGGGGAAAGCCCCTGTGAAAAAGAGGGAATTATGCCTACAACCTCATAATAAGGTGCATATTTATTTGAGGAAGAGCACAATCAAAAAGCAGCAAACAATTGCAACTCCTACATAGTCTAAGGAGTCAAAGGTGCACTCTCCACAACAACTAACTCCATTGTCACCAAAACATTCCTCTGCCCTTGAAATAATTAAATTAGATTCTCTAATTAAAGAACCATCTTATCCAAGGGAGCCATTAATAAAAAGGCAGAAGATTGAATCTATTATTATCCTACAGAATATTCTGATGATGAGTTTGTTATATCAAAAGATGAAATAAGGCAAGGGATGCCATCCCCTCCAAGAGGTACTAAGCCACAAGCTCTATGCCTTAGACTAAGTAAAGTTGACCTTAGTGGAATAAATAGATCTGAGGATGTAATGTGCCAAGCGTGTGAGAGCTTTATGTAGGATGATGAATTTGTTAAAACATAGGCATTCAAGGAGTTTATATGGAAAGCTATGAAGGTTGAATATACCTTGAATGTACAAAAGAAGGCAAGTGAGATCCCTGAGAAGCCCCAAGTAATCATTGAAGGTAAGGTTCAAGATGAAATGAGAGCCAAATATTTGAATATTACTGCAACAAAGGGGAGGGAATTGGTAAGAAAAGTGGAGTATTATTACTCCTAGAATGGAACTTGGCATCATCCATTGTATTTGATACTGTAAGGAGACAAGATGCCCACATATTCAACAGTGAATATGAGGTCACATTGGCCTTGCAAGGGTCAGCATTCAGTCAGCAATGGGGCACACTTGTTATTTGGGCTCTAGCCCCAACCACTAAGAAGCCTGAAGTTGTAGAGTCTGCCCCGAGGGTCAGAGGGGGATTGATCATAAAGAGAGTCTTAGATGCATCCACCTTGGAGGTAGCATCCATGAGTGTCAATATGGCACAATTCACCAAGGCCACAATTGAGTCATTAACAAAGGAAAGAGACAAATTTAGGACTCAATACAATGAAATGGTGTTAAAATACAACTTGAGTCAACAAAAAATGGCACAAATATAAACACAAATGGCTATGTGGAAGCAATAGTCTCTGTCACTACAACCTAGTACCTCTCATGCCATAATTTTACCTCCACCTTATGCAGTTTTTCACCGCCTCAAAACCAAGATGAGGTTACTCCCACTGAATCTAAGGATGTGCACATGTCACAATCATCTCCTGAAGCATCATATGCCCCTCAAACTAAAGAGGTTACCAAAGAAGATTTGATGGAGAAGCTAAATAATTATGAAGATAGACTGGATGATCTTGTCCATCTAAATAATATGAAGATTGTGACAATAGTGCTTGAGCACTTAACTAAGGGAGTAGAGAAAAGACTAATTAGTATCCATGTTAATTATTCTTTGATGTTTGATGTCATTGAGAACCTTGATAGAGATAAAGAGGTTGCTACCCCTATAATGGATAAATGGATTCCAAGGGATCAAATTCTAAGAGATATGGTTGTTGCATCCTCTCGTGATGCAGATAAACCTCCAAAGATTCTTCCAACCCTAAGATTTGTAACTGGCATAATTGGTTCTCAAGGGTTGATTGAGACCTTGGAAGTGAAAATAAGAGAATTGGTTAAGAAGTTCGATGATTGGAATTTTGGCATCCTTCCAGACATCTTGAATGAGAAGGGTGAAGTTAAGTCCCTGCAAGAATGGAAAGACTAGGCCAATCAGGCAATAACCTCCCAGGCCAAATTGATATGTGATGGAGTTGATTTGGATATGCTGAGGAACAATATGGATAAAATCATGCATAAAGGGCTTTCCTTGAAGACTTTGACAAGGAGGAAAACCAAGTGGTAGTCAAGTATAGTCCATATAGAACAAAGGCGGATAGTATTATGGGATTTGAATGGCCAAGAAAGAGTTTTCATTGTGGAAGTCCAACTATATTGACATATTGGACATATGAGTTGTTGTAGGTTGGAGGGGGTGACTACAATTTTGGTTGATGGTCTGCAATGGGAGTTTCAATGAGGAGAAGTGCAATACATGGCCTAGAAACTAGTATAGATTAGGCCTTTGATATGTCAACACTTAGAAATTGCATTTTCTTAGGTTCAAATATGATGACAAGGATTGTAGGCGTGGAATCACTTTGGCCCTTTCTTCTTTCTTTACTTTATGATTTTCTTCCTTCAAGCTTGGAGTACTTGGACAGAATTTTGGAAGCACGTGGATAAATTGTTGCAACAACTTAAAGGTGCCTTTTGGAAGGCAGGACAAATCTTCATCGACAAATGAAAATGATTTTGTCCCATGTCATATTTCCCTCATATTGAATTGCAAATATAACAGCATTGGGGAATATTTTTGTATTAGTCAAATAAGAATTGGACATGTGTACATTTTGGACCGAAGCTTGTTTTCTCTTTCATTTTTATAAGAAGGAATTCACAGCCAAATGTATAGGTTGTTGATTGGTCACAGAGCAAATTTTGTAATGAGAATATAGAGAATGGTTTAGAGTTTTGTCTTAGGTTTTTGAGTCTAGTTGATATGCAAATGTAATTTTTAACAACAGTACTAGCAATTGAATAGAAAACGGTGTAAATTCAAAGCCATTTCTCTCTTGGTGTATTCATGTCATGAACTATTAATAAAATGATCAAGGTTTTTTATGTTAATCTCTATTATGTTCCAATGAGTGTGTGGTTATGTTCTTATTTTTAATTCAAAGAATTAATGAAATCGTTTGGATGAAGCCATAGATTCATGTAATTTGAGTATTAGGATCTTTATAAAAATTCATGGTTTAGGATATAATGGTATGATGTTGTAATGTGAAATGTAGAAGCTCTATGGTGCTAAGTGTTAACCTGTTATCTAATTATGTTTGTATTAAAATTGACTTTGTTTCCTAGGTTAAGGCACTGATCTAGGTTTTGTATTCATGATACACTTTCTTGATTGTTCAATAGCAAATCAAATTCATTAAAAAAATTCCTACTAAATTGTAATTGTTAATATTTCATGTCCAAGTTATTCATTCTCATGCTCTAAATGTTGAGTGTTGTGAAGAAGTAGCCATCCTTTTTAAATATTCCATTTATTGAGCGATTATATGAAAATTCATCTATTATTTGCAATTTATTTGGTTATTAGATGTATAAATCCATAGGTACATTGTGGGATCACCCTTTCAGGTTTTGCAGAGCCCAAAGTGTAGGAGGAAAGCATTGTTGCTTTCACTCGTTCATTGGCCAATCCCTTCAGGTTGCTAAGAATTGGAAATGCCAATTCCATAGGCTTCTTTGAAGATCAGCTTGGTTCTTAAAAAACAACCAACACAAGGGCTTTCCCTAATAATAACATTCACACAACTCGCGGGGTCAACCAGGGCACTAGTTACGATGTTCCCATTGATGCAAGCAGGAATGTACAAGGGGCAAGGCTCTTTGTTCATAGGCAAATCCTGCAATGTGAAATTTATATCTGGTGACCCATTCATAGGTTGGGCAGGAGGAATGCGTGTAAATGAAACCATATTTATGTACTATAAAGGAACAAACTCAGTAGAACCCAAAGGTTCAACAACCAAGTTCGTAGAATGGGAGGGAAATGGAATGGTGTAAATCTGTAATTCGATGTTAGCCTTTGCCACAAACTTGTTAGCATTTTGCTTCTTCCCATTGAGACGAATGGTACCATCATCAATGCAATCTTGAATCTCATGATGTGGGCGCATGCATCTTTCGGTATCATGTCTGTGAACTCAATGGTATTTCCAAAATATGTTCTCAACATACCAATCAAGGTAGGGCTCAATGAGAGTTCAAGGATCTAGAAAAGTCAAGACTTTATCTTTTAGTAATTTCTTTAAGATAGAAAGATGTTATTCGAATAGTTTTGTAAAGTGCATATTGTGTTTGAAGCCCTTTTCATCAGTCGAAGAGACCACATTCACAATGGTCTTGTTTTTACTAGAGATCGACACTATAGATCTACCCTCGAAACAAAAGTGGAAGGAGGATGCCCTCAACTAAGCAACCATATGCTAGTATTCTCGTAATGCAACACATAGATGTGTGAAAGAAGGATATTTCATCAAGGAAAATTTCTCCTGCCAATATCTCTACATATTCTCAATGAAAACATTTTGGATATCCAATTCAGGCAAAGGATAATAAATTTGTCAAAATAATGCTTGATGCCAAGTATGAAATTAGTTATATTTTTTATTTTCTCCTTGCTTACATTGGACGAGATCCGAGAAGGCCATCTTCAGCCCAATGTTTTCCTAGAACTATCTAAGAAACTGATTCACAAGCTAATCAAGCAAGAATCTAGAGTTGTCAGGTAAGGAACAATACCATTCAAGGGTTTTGTCCTTAACTAACCTTGCAAACAACTTAGCCATTAATGCATAGTGATGGAAGAAATTTTTACACATGGCATTGAATGTTGAAACATGTGTTTGTAGATCTCCCTTACCATAATATTTCTCAAACTTCAGGATGGAGACTTTGGAATCTCTATCCCTTGGGGGATAGAAGTGTTAAGGATTGTTATTGACAAAGGACTGTGATGAAAGAAGGGTTAAAAGATGGGCTGAGAGGTGGCCTAGGAAAAGTTCACTAGTTGGTTCTACATCTGGCCCATGTTTTGCAACAAGGCATTCAAAAAGGATCGGACGATGAGATAGCATCAGATGAACCACCACAAGAACCGTCGTGACTACCATACCCACCAACCCTCTTTCCAACAGAGGCCCCACCACCTAAGCTAACAGTGACCTAGGGATTATTGTCAGGAGCATTAGGAGTAGCAGAGCTAAATCCCAAAGATACCTTGTTTACTTTGATGACGGGAGGCACTTCAAGAGTTGTGGTAGAGGGGCTCATTTCAACCATGTTTACCAACACCTTGGGCATCAAGACTTCTATATATCTCTCAACAGTCTCAGGCCCAGGTCCTCATGATGAGAGCCATTTGTGTCCCATTTTATGCCACATTTTAGCATTTTCCATATGCCTTCAATCCCATTCCCATATTCCATTTATATATCTTATCATAACATTTTACCATTCTATGTTGCATATGATTAAATATATAAGTGATATTTAATATGGTTTTGGGATAAAAATATGAAAAATAATTATTGATTATCTTTACTAATAAGAGTTGTTATTTTAAGCCTTAGAAACTATATCTCGCAACATACTTCCTATCACCTTCTTCATAGGAATATGGCTCATGCTTACTAGTGCAGTTCTCCACAATGATTGGATTTCACTCTTTGATGTTGACTGTGCACCATATTGTCTAAGGGCATATTTCCTCTGGTTCTTTCTCCATGGCACATCCATTTTATTCATAACATGTATTCACATGTGTTGGACACATGCTTTCTATTGTCAAGTTTGTTGGGGCAGTATTTTCGTTGGACGTTTTACCTGCATTCTTCAGCCATGTGGATTCATATCCAAAGAGCATAACCTATGGTAACAATTGCATTTTCCAGCTATGTGGAGGAGGAAATCGAAATATTCCTATTTTTTATTTTCATATTTTTTTTAACAAGATTGTTTTTAATCTGTTATTTAATGTGAACCATTAAATTATTGTTTGTTGGCCACAAACTGAAACAAACTATTTTGTACTATTTGTTATAAACGCTACATATATATGTGATGTAATATCAGATAGAAAGGAGGAAGAAAATACATTTGATATAATTGTTGAAAGAAACATTTTGAATTTCCTTTCAGAAATTTCATGAGTTCTATATTCATTGATTAACTGGGAGGAAGCGTGCCCACTCTTTAGCCGTCGATGAAGTGTAAATATTTATTTATTTTCTACAAAGTATGTTTTTGTGTGTTATGATTTCAGTTGCTTATGTTTCTATGTTTGATGTGTTAATAAATTCCATGTATTAATTATTTGAGTTTTATTTCCATGCTACAAAATCAATTGCTATGGTTTTCATGTCTGATATTTGTTGATTAAGTTTTTGTTTCATAATTTATGCACAGTTCCTATCACAATTTTTGTTATTCCTGTCACAAAATACTGCAAAACCAATGACAATTTTTGTCGCAGTTCCACTACCAATCACACTCTGAGATGAGTATCCATCTACCTAAAGTTGTGTAGACACATTTGACAAGTTGAGAGACTCCAATTGGTCTTTCACTATGCAACCTTGTCTTTGGTAAGGAAGTTGTATTATTTGCAACTACAACTTTTCATAAAACTTTGGAAATGGTTATGGATATCTCTCATGCTTAAAAGGAAAGGATAGCATAGCTTCATGAGATGTTGATATGATTTGTCTCAAATTGTTCATCACAAAGTAGTATATATTTCAAAGATTGCAGCCATTGTGGGTAATTCTTTCAACCAAGTGAGTGGGCATGGATTCCAAATTTCTTAATCACCTTCTAGATATAGTGGGATAAGCTAAATGAGATCAAGATTGTTTGTTGCAGTAGTTCTATGTTCTAGATTGTGCTCGGGTTATTATTGGTCATCCTTTCAAGTATTGCAAGTAGTTGGAATTCATAGTTACTTTTATTGAAGGGATTTAGATGGAACTCAAGAATTTGGATGGTATAATTTTGTCATCCATATGATATTTTCATTTTATTTGGTCATTATATGCAGTTTATCAAGAAAAAAATGAGAAAAAATGAAAAAATTAATAAATTCTAACAATAAAAAACTTTTGGACATTGTTAGACAACTACAAATTGAAAACCAGTTTTTGGCAGATTCTAGATGAATAAAATTCTTTGTGGTGAAAACTATTTTCACAATGCCACTAAGTGGTAAGTGATTGAAAACTAGCTTTCCAGCAATCAGTTATCCTTATCAAAATTTAAAACATGAAGAAAAAAAATGAAAAGATGAAAAAAAATGCATTAACTTGTGTTCTTTATATGGGATAATTAGTTTGCAGGTGTACTTTGTTGCTTCAGTGGTTGTTTGAGTGCCTCCTAGCACCTCATATAAATCTTTTGTGCTCTTGTTTGTTGTGGTCCATATGACTTTGATCACTTCTAGCATGAATAACATATTCAATTGAGGTGTTAGCAACAATGAAGAGAGAATTCAGGCTACCATCACTATGCTCCCTCATACTTCAATCTGATGGAGATATTTCATGTGTGGTGTGGCTATAGTCCTTGTCATGATTTTTGCTTCCTTCTTTGTTGGAGATTCATAGCTACAAAGTTACATTGGCTACTACACCTTGGCATAAATGGATATGCAAGTTGGTAAAAAGGTCAATTTTATTTTTCATTATTTGATCTCTTAACTTTATTAATATTCCTTATTATGTTACTCATATAAGCGGCATTCCTACCCATCCTCTCCTTGTTGTCTGAGAACATTCAACCCTTTAAGTTGGGGGATGTCCACCATCTTTATTACCTATATTTTCACCTATTATCCTTCATTATTCCATCATAGTCATAGTATCCATTATTTTCACTTTTCATAATCATACTTTCTATCATTTCAGCCATTTCACTTAGCTCATGCATATGGAATTATAGCATTTCAAGGAAATAATGCTATGAAAAAATTCCCAAGAAAAAAATGAAAAAAGAAAAGATGAGAAAATAAAAATGGTGAAAAAGTAAAAACAGGTATAAATATTAAAAAATTGAAAAGAAAATTGGAAAAAAAAAGCAAAGCCATGATTATTGTATGCAAAAGAGCTATAGAAAATTGAAGGGAACTATGATTGTGAATGAGCTGTAATAGTCAAGGGTGAAGAATGAATCAAGTCATAATTCCCAAGACTACCAATTCAAACTAAGCCTCTCAGTAATTAATATTGCACGAGGACGTGCAATATGTTAAGTTGGGAGGAATGATAAGAGCCATTTATGTCCCATTTTTTGCCACATTTTATCTTTTTCATATGCCTTCAAACCCATTCCTATATTCCATTTCTATATCTTATCATAATATTTTGCCATTATACGTTGCATATGATTAAATATATATGAGTGATATTTAATATGATTTTGGGATAAAAATATGAAAAATAATTATTGATTATCTTTATTAATAAGTGTTGTCACTTTAAGCCTTGGAAAATATATCTTGCAACATGCAGACTTCCAGTCATCTTCATACAGACTTCTTGTCACATTCTTCACAAGAACTTCCTGTCACCTTCTTCACAGGAATATGGCCCATGCTTACTGTTGTAGTTTTCCACAATGATTGGATTTCACTTTGATGTTGATTGTGCACCATTTTGTCTGATGGTAGATGTCCTTTGGTTCTTTCTCCATGGCACATTCATTTTATTCATAGCATGTATTCACACATGTTGGAAACATGCTTTCTATTGTCAAGTTTGTTGGGGTAATATTTTTGTTGGAATTTTTACCTGCATTCTTCAGCCACGTGGATTCATATCCAAAGAGCATAACTATGGTAACAACTACATTTTCTAGCTGTGTGGAGGAGGAAATTGAAATCTTCCTATTTTATATTTTTGTATTTCGTTTTAACAAGATTGTTTTTAATTTGTTATTTAATGTGAACCATTAAATTATTGTTTGTTGGCCACAGGCTGAAACAAACTATTTTGTACCATTTGTTATAAACACTGCATATATATACATATATATATATATATATATATGATGTAATATCATATAGAAAGGAGGAAGAAAATGCATTTGATATAATTGTTGAAAGAAAAGTTTTGAAGTTCCTTTCAGAAATTTTGTGAGTTCTATATTCATCGATTGACTGGGAGGAAGGGCGCCCACTCTTCAACCGTCGATGAAGTGTAAATATTTATTTATTTTATACAAAGTATGTTTTCATATGTTATGATTTCAATTTCTTGCATTTTTGTATTTGATTTGTGTTAATAAATTTCATGTATTAATTATCTAAGTTTTATTTTCATGTTGCATAATTAATTGCTATGGTTTTCGTGTCTGATATTTGTTGATTAAGTTTCTATTTCACAATTTACTATCATGATTTTTGCATAATTTCTATTGTAATTTTTGTTATTCTTGTCACAGAAATACTGCAAAAATAAATGACAATTTTTGTAGCAGTTCTTCTGACAAAAAAATAAAAAACAAAAAAATTAATATGCTTTTCAACTTAGGTAATTGATTGGATTTAGGAATGCATTTCCATCCCCACTCACCTCATGAATTACAACCCTTGTGCAGATATCCATGACTCCTTGCATAATCTTACAATTCATGTATTGACATTTAGACCAACCTAAGTCCAGATTATTCTTTACCCCGGTTTTGGCCTATCACCTTGGATAACACTCGACCTAGGGTTGTAGGATGGGACATAGTTTCCATTATGTCGGAAATTCCTTGGAGAAATTTTTGACCTACCTGATCATTGTCCAACATATGTCTTATCTCATTAACCACCCTAGAATCCCTAGCTATGATCTTTTCTTTTCCTAAATAGCTCTCGAATTCTAGAAGCCTTTGATCCAAGGAGAGGAGCTTCTCTGTAGGAATCATGAGAGATTCATCTTCCTCCATAGATATGGTCATAGGAGAAACAGGAGGAGTAGGGACACATGTGGTTTCTCCAAAGAAATTTGTGTTCATTCTTGAAACCATCTCATCAAAAGTGGGAGCCATAGTGACCTTCGTAAAATCCATTTATAAATTTTGCACGCTCCTAACAACATTCCTAGAGGTCGTCGACTGAGTTGTAAAGCTCATAAAGCTTTACAACGCACAAGTCTATAACACACTTCAAACGCAGGAGAAGTCCTGAAAGAAAGAAATGAATTCACCAAAATGTAGAGGGGGGCCGGCTACTCTAGGACTCCAGATCACGGGAGAGTCCTAAGCAATAGGCTGCCCTCATCTACCTCAAGTTTACTAAGTGAATTGGGAAGGTCAAGATGTTAAGATTGAAAAGGAAGAGAAATCTAGGTGTTGTTGTCCTTCCTTGAACTGAATGTTTCATAGGGCCAAATGAGTTGGTTTCAAGGGTTCAATTTGTTGCCCAGACAACTCACTGTCTGAGGATGACAATGAAGATTATGAACTCTAGCATAGTGTGTTGGTGTCTTGGAAGTGTGATGGCATCTTAGATGTGTGTTGACATCCCTACGGACAGAGGGTCTTAGAAACAAATTAAAACACCAAGAAACGTACTAACAGTCTAACTAATGGAAGTTCTCCACTACGACAGAGCACCAAACAGATACAGAACTGAAATATAACAAGGAAAATATTGTCTAAGCTAAACTAAAATTGACAAAAAGAAAGTGAGAAAAGAAAACTTTTCTACCCATTAGTCAAATCTTCAATTAGCTCCCCGTGAAGACACCTACACTCACAAGACCAAGGAAAATGTTGGGGTTGTTTTAGAGGATTTCCTCAATCAATCCCCCAATTTGGTGTTTCCACCTCCACGGACAACCAAATAGCAAAAAAATATGGAAAATGATGTAGAAACAAAAAGAAAATAGTGCTAAGATAAATCACCAACAACAAGTATGCTATGCAAATACACAAAGTGATTCAAAGAGCAATGGTAATGGACAATATCACCTCCACACCCACGAGCACTCAAGGCAAGTAGTGGAAGGAGAAAGCTTGCAAGTCCTCCAATAGTAATGTTGTCGCAACAAACAAAGTTTAGGAGCCAAGAACCAGCAACTTGCAGCCACAAAAGAGTGATGTAGAAGCTTGAGAGTGTGAAAATGGAGCTGAGAGTGTGTGAATTGATCAAGAGAGTGAAGGAGAATGGAGTGGAATCAAGAAGGAATGAAAGAATGAGATGATAAAGCATTTGAATGAAAAAAGGGAGGCCAAAGACTCATTTCTTGGTAGTCAAGGGAGGCAGAGACGTTACACTTCATCACCAATGGAGAAATGCAATGCCTCTGTGGATTCTAGCGGAAAGAAACTTATCAAGACGGAAGCACAATGTGTGGACATTCGTGCAGCGCGCACGCATCCTTGATAGGGATTCCTCCACCAACACCAAAACGAGCTAGCAAATGGATGGAGAAAGGTGGCGGATGTGAATTTGCATCATCAAATTTTTGTTTTCTATAGTAGGGGTGATGTAAATGGGGAATTTTCCTAGGGGTGCAAATTCGCTCCATTACACATAGTCAAGGTTTAATAAGTGAAGATAGCAATGTTTCAAATTACCTATGGAAAATTTATTAATGTACAATGTTTATAAACCTTAAAGGTTTGTGCATGTCAATGAATGAAGAAATCCCTTGAGACAAGATACATTGGCAGGTGAAATAAAAGGTTGTGGTTCATAACAATCAATCATGAAGAAAGAAGGGTGCAGTCATGACATAAAGATATAAGGGTAGTCTAGTGATGAATGATAAGGTTTTCTAAAGGCAAAATTTCATGAGTTCATGAAGTGTTTAAGTCAAAGGGATATGACAAAAATTTAGGAAGATATTCATGGCCTTAGTCTTGTATAATAGTCATATACACATAAAGAAGTAAATAGATACTCAAGTATAGGATAGTCCAATGCATAGCAAGTTTGTTGTAAGATGGGGCATAACAGGGCCCTGAAGGCTCTATAAATGATAGTGGAAAAGGTGTGAAACATAAACTATAAAGAAAAAGGTGATTGCCCTATTTTGATATGACAATCATGTACAATCCATGATTAAAGTATGGTAGTGTTATAGAGCAATAGAAATGATAATTCATGAGAGATATCTAGTAATCTGATCACTTGTAGTTTTCTTGCTACCAAAAATCAATGGGTTGACTATAGTTTGACTTTGTAGTCTTCAGTACATAGTAATGAAGACATGACACAACTAGGAATAGGCCGGATTTGACAAATTCCATTAACAAAGACACGACAAAAGACAATTAAGGTAACCTAGCCAAGTTTTCCAAGGGACAATGCATAAAAGATAATCCATATGACGCCATATTATTTTGTGATGATAGTGAGCACCATAAAGTATCCAGTGTATGGTAGACCATCAAAATGAAACTTGATTATGATAGGACAATGATGACAATGAGGTCTTGATAACTAAGGATATTCATGTTATTGATATGGCATTGAGCTTCATATGGTAGGGCTAGGAGGAATGAACAAGGTATGTGGGTAACAAAGGGGAGATTTGAAGTGGATAGAGGGCAGACCTAGGACAATTTTCATCAGAAAAATGAACAAAAACATCACAATATGCTAGCTACAAAAAACCTGAAGGACATGCCAAATATGCAAATGAACAAATGGTGACAGTGTGAATAAAAGAAGTCTTAATGAATGAAATATGTGGAAATTTCTAGCCCTTGAAGATCTCCCACACCCTCCTAGGGAATTTAATCATTTTCAAAGCTACCTTTACAATGAAGGTATAAATGATTTACAAATCAAACAAATATGATGATCTACAGACCATCTACACATCAAAATAAAACTCATGTATTAATCAAAGATACAAAATGAGTATTTATACATGATGATATAAAAATAAATAAACTAACTACTACCTAATCGGTGATAACTATTTTCTAACAACAATTAACAATGTTTATTACCCTACACACATGTCCTAAAAATAAGGAGAGGATATTCATTACAATTTAGAGGAGTGATGAGTAGTTGAAGGGCATCCAGGGTTAGTTAGATGAGTTGGATAGCAAATGAAAGGATATACGAAGCACTTGATCAAGTTTATCACTTTTCCAAGAATCTAGGAGCATCTTCAACAAGAGGTCAAAGCAATCAAGTATTTGTCTTCAACCACCATCATGGAGCAATTTTCTAAGGAGCAAAAGGAGACAAGTCACTTAGGTGCCCCAAGGAGAGCCTTGACTCCACAAGTTAAGGAAATAAAATGTATTTATGTATTGGAAAGATGTTGCTAATGTTTAGGAAGTAGTTGGTCAAGGCTAAAGTGGATGATGGACAAATTTATTTTGGTTCTTCCAAGTTTTTCTAAGTTTTTTAACTTTTGTAAGTCCTTCCAACAAAAAATACATTGTACTATAACTCAAAAACCATTCTTGAAGATTGAAACATGATGTAAATATTCATTATTCAAGTTATTTCAGGGATTTCCAGATTTGTACTAGTGTAAAAGACACCGTATATTAATAAAGTTCAATGACTTTACCTTCTCAATGTTTGTTTTATCATGTGCAAAATGTTGATTGATGAATGTTTATGTAGTTTTCTTGTAATTTCTTAAAGTTTTCTCATCTTAGTACCTTTAAATAGAAAACATACATATTTATGTAGGTTTCAAGTTATGTGTTGATATAAACAGTTGTTAGCTATGTGAAAACTACATTTTCCTTCTTAGAATTGTTAAAACTCAAACTTTCTTGTAAAACACTAATGCATAAATATCTAAATCATATTATTTGTGTGAAAAATAGATAAACCATTAAAGTATTTATGAGTCAAAGTAGTAGTATAGGTCTAAAAAGTAGTTTGGTGCATCACCCCATAGATTTTAGGTTTATTTCATGTCATTTCATATCCCATTTCTCATTAAACAATAGTTATTTAAGTCAATTTAGGTGAAGTGTCGAGGGAACCAGCCCTCTAGAGGTTGATCTTTGATTATCAAAACCCACACTTTGAGAGCTCTTCGCATGTTTCACTAGATAGCTAAGCTAGGTTATTAGCAAGGGTGCATATCCAAGTGATAACAATTTTGTAGCATATGTCATACTTACAAGGGAGGCAATGGAACTCAATGTTGCTATAATTATGTTCAAGGGTGAGAGGCTTAACATTTGAGGACATTCTTCTCCTCTATTATGTAGGAATTTACCATGCATATGTCATGCCCAAAATAAGTTATAGTGAGAGGATGCTTACAGTAATAATGGAGCAATGGGATCCAAATGCCTCTATATTTTTCCTCCCCATAAAAGAGTTGATAGTGATCCTCAAGGATGTATATAAGATTATATGTCTTCCTATTCGAAAAACACAAGTAGAGATTGTAGATTAGAGGCATGCATATTATATCCAACAAGAGTATTGATATTCACTTTGCAAGGTGATATAGGGAGATCTCTCAAGGCATATCACGTGTGGGATGTTGTAGTAGGGAGGAGAGAAAAAAAACTATTGAGACACACCTACATGATGGGCTAGTGCATTGCAATAGATAGATGGAAGAGAATGTGATAGTGTATAGCAAGGGTAGAAGCATGCTCAAGCGCCTATATGATGACCTAAGAATATATGTCTGGCAAGACTCACAGTTTGTTCGCATGCACATTGGTGTAGACATGGTCCATGGAATAGATTCAAGTGACCTAACCAAAGGTGTACTTGATAATCAAAGTATTTGATGCACCACAAGCCCATGCATACAATCTACTTGATAAGAATGGTAGTTTAGATATTTAATATTCTATAGAGAAGCATTCAACCAACAGATGGAAAAGTGGGGAGAGACAAATCAAGCTCTAATTGAGAGAGCCTCAAGGGAAGGGCCAAGCCCAAGGTAGGTGGTAGCACCTACAAACCTTGGTTGGCAGGCTTAGAACTTAAGCATAAAGTTTTGTATTCATGCTTTCTTTAAATATTTTACAATAATATAGATGTATATTTCATTTCTTGTATGTATTACATAAGATGATGGGTAGTGATTTGAATTTGTTTGATTTTTGTAGCCAAATTATGAGTGGTTGGATTACATCAAATGAGTATTAGCTAAGATAGTGCCACAATCAAACAAAAGCATGATGTATGTGACAACTACTAACCAAGGTTCCTAGGTAGACAACATGTCAATGTATTTAAGTTTGTTGCCTAGTTCAAAGCTACATATCAAGAAAATCAAGAGAGCAAACAACAACACCATCATTGTTACATCACTTAGGACTAAGGTAGAGACCATTATAGCAAAACAAGACCAAGAGCAATTGAGGGTGGATGCACTACAAGTAGAGGTAACTTAGCTAAGGTTAGTATAGACACCTAAAATTCAACCTTACATGTTAACTATTTCAATCCCTCCAACTTTGATTAATTAAATAAATTATTTAACTAATAAGGATATCCTAATGTTAGTTAATTAAATAAATCATTTTATTTAATTAATTGAGTCAATGTCCTAACATTAACTAACTAAATAAATAATTTTATTTAATTAACTAAACTAATGTCATCCTCTCTAAAATCTATATCACTCTTCTAAGTAAAAATTCATCCTCTAACTAACATCTATTATAATAATAAATTTTAATCTATTTCATCAAATCCTAAATCAAAACAATTTCAAATCCCTTTCAATAATTAGATTAACCCAATCCTAGCCATCTATTGTTGAATCCAAAATAAAACCAAATTTGAATCTCCATTTTCCATCACTCCAAGAAGATCTACACCCTCCACTTCACACATGTGATACCTCTTATAAAATCACACATACATGTGTCATTCTTACACATGTGAGATCAATCACTTGTCACAATCACGCATTCCCATGACTCTTCTTGCATAGTGTGAGAGCTTTCAATCTCCACACTTTGTTCAAATTAAAATAATCTCAACCCTCCATTTCTCTCGATCCATGTTTCATCCATTTACACCTCTCCAAATCCCCACTTGTAAGCTTCTCATTTCCCCATGCAAGATAATCAAATCTCCACCATCTAATCCAATGTTAAATCTTATCCCTCCATCCCACTCATCTCAAATCTATTAATTTAGAATCCTTAACCATTTTAACATGGAAATTTTGCAAGTATATGTTTTGCATTGAGGAGTCTCCGAGAGCAACCTAACATATCATCACAACACCAACATGCATCATTTTTGGAGAAATATCAAAATCATGGAAGGTATAATCTTCTTTTGAGGTGCATTCTTTCTGTCTATCTTTCATTTATGCTCTAACCTAAGGCAGGAGTAGACAATAGGCCATGCATTTTCATTCTTTAATCTTTAGTGTTAGAGTAAGATATTTAACTCTCATAGCCCCCATTATATCCCACAAAACAAAGATATGTCTTTTATAAGAGATTTAAAATAATTTTAAAATGTAATGATATTATTCATACAATATGTGCAACCTTCAAAAGCTTACAATTACATGAGAACCCCTTAATAATATAAAAAGGGGTTATATGAGAAGGTAGTTGTAGACTCTAACCATCTTTCATGTGTATAGGACAAGTTTGATAAAGGTGTCATGTGTGCATGAGTTAGGTGTTTTAATCAAGTGTTTCAATCACATGAGGTGAGAAAAAAAGTAAAAAGTATGAATAAGACTTTGACTAAAAAAGGCTAGAATCTAACTAGTTTGGCAATCTCTATTTGGAGTCATTTACCGATTAAGGTTGAACTACCATCATTACAGATATCTTTCCAAATTTTCATTAATGATTAAGACTACTAAGTTGCATAATTTCATGAGTTATAGTTCCTAGATGAGCACAAGTTCAATGCACTCAACCACCTCAAAATATATCAAAATCACCTTTGTTGATGTTGCAATCAACATATCAAAGCTAGAGAATTCTAAGTTGGTCATCTTGTCCTTAAAGAAAATCAAAAAAGCAGCACTCAGGAAAGAGAAAATAAGTTTGAACAAAATTGATTGGGTCCCTATGCAATTGTGGAAAAACATGGATGGAGAGCATAAAAATTGGCTACACCAAAAGGTCAGGAACTAGAAGAGCCACTGAACATTGTGCATCGCAAACACCTCTACACTTGACCAAAAATCAAAATAAATAAAAACTAAAGAGAAAAATCACCCTCTAGTGAAAACTATTTCTATAGCACCTTGGACAAGCACCATGATGAAAATCTAATCGCATGCATCATGTGTGAATAACCAGGTACCTATAATTTATAAGCACTCTACATCTAGGGGCACCATTTATCCTAATATTGTCTATTTTTATGCACTCATCAATCTCATTCCATCCCTACCCTCCCTTTTGGCTACAACTATGGACTCTGGGCAATAAATTGACCTGTGCTTCAAGAAAAACTCTAAGAACACTCCCTTTGGTGCTCTTTTGCATTAGGATGACACTCTTATACAACATGACTCAAACTAATCAATCTCTCTTCATGCAAAAATAGTTTAGCCAAAACCAATGATGCTCCTAATGCAACCCTCTACCTCATCATAAGAATGACCTAGCTCGAACTAACTAGTTCTCATCATTATCATTGGGGACAAGTAATACTCGACAAATCCTTCTTGGTGTCCTTTTATTTTATGCCTTTAGGGTCCTTTTTGTCTTCATGTTGACATGTCTTGTTTTCTTTGTGTTGTCCCACCTACATACTCCACTAAGGCCATCATGGTACATTATGCCATTTGTCTTATGCTTTTTTAAGTATGCATGCACCATGACCTAGCTCAAACTAATTAGTTCCCATGATGTAACTATCCTAGTGCTTCCTATTTTATGCTATAATAAAGAAGTTTCTCTACACATTTGGGATCGCCTGAATGATTCCCTATATATAGCCACAATCACCAACATTCATCATACCACAACAAAAACCCTTCCAAGCATTGAGATAGCTAAACCAACAATCACTTAATCAAATCCAAACAATGTCCTACAAACCATATTCTAATGCTCGAGGCATCATTCATCCTTCTTCCATCCCTTCCATCATTCTCTACAAATTTTCCCTCTTCTTTATATCATTTCTTTTCAAGAGCCCACCCAGGTTGTTTCCTCTTGCTTTCCCTCAAAACAAGGCATCTCTAATCCATACACATATACTAACTATATTTCCCTCTAGTTGATTGGGGCATATTGCCTCCTCAAAATCCATGTGCTCATTCCATTTTCTTGCAGCTAACAAGGACATCTCGTTCCCCCCCTTTCACCTCAACAAGCACCTATATTTTATCTTTCTTCGAAATTCCATACCTTCTTCCAATTACAATGCCATTTCAAAGAGGGGTGAAATGTAAACACCTACAATTCACCTTTACTAGACACAAAATTCACTTATACATAGCTAATTTCAATCCCTTCAACTCTAATTAATTAAATAAATTATTTTATTCAATTAATTGAGTTGATGTCCTAATTTTAGTTAATTTAAAAATATTTTATTTAATTAACTAAACTAATGTCATCTTATATAAAATCCACATCACCCTTTCTTCTACTTAAAAATGCATTATCTAATAAACATCTATGTTAATAACATTTTTTAATCTATTTAATCAAATCCTAAATCAAACCAATTTCAAAATGGAACCATTAATTTGATTAACCAAATCCTAACCATCCATTTCCCAATCCAAACTAGAATCATGTTTGAATCTTTATTGTTCATCACTCAAGAAGATCTACACCCTCCATTTCACACATGTGATTCTCAAATGTGTGTGAGATCTATCACTTATTAAATCACACCTCCACATGTATTTCTCACACGTGTGAGATCAATTTTTCACACATCCCCATGATTCTTCTCACATAAGTGTGAGAGCTTTCAATCTCTACCTTTCGTTCAAATTAAAATAATCTCAACCCTTTCTCAATGTAGATTTCATCCATTGCACCTCTCCCAAATCACCACTTTTAAGCTTCTCATTCTCTTGTACAAGCAAATCAAATCTCCAAAGTTAAATCCCAAAAAAATTCTAACCCTCCATCCCACTCATCTCAAATCTATAAGTTCAAGCCATCCTGAAGCATTTCAACATGGAAACTTTTATAGGTATACATTATCACATTCAAGAGTCTCCAAGAGCAACTTAATACATCATCACAACACCAACATGCATCATTCTTTAAGCAATCTCAAAATCAAGGAAGGCATAAGATTTTTTTGAGTTACATTTGTATTATTTCCTTTCATTTATGCTCCAATCTAGGATAGGAGTAGACTATGAACCTTGTACTTGCATCCCTATTTTAAATTACACTCCTTCAAGTAGCAAACACCACAATAAGGCCCACAAACCATGCACTTGACCATGGTATAATGCATACAAAATAATTTAAGTACATGAGAACTCATGTTTATATAGGCAAGGGTGAGACATAGGGCAACATAGGATTGAGACGTGTGTCACAATCATATGACATGAGACAAAAATTAAGTACCCTAAATTTTCCCTAAGTATACACTAAGTAAACTCATTAAGCACCTCCATGACTTAAACAAAGTCAAATACCTCAATGTATCAACCACAAAGACAACCACCAACTCGAGAACCATAAGAACTGCAACTCCACAGGTTCAACCCATGCTAGTCAAGGGGTAAAAGACCCATGGTTAGACATTGTATAATATACACCACATTTTTTTAGTTGTGGACACATTGTACTAGGCAATTTTTTTACACATTTGTTTAAGCTACATATACATTGATTTTTTACCATATTAATTTGTGTTGTGATCCCAAGCTTGAGATCCAAAAACTCTTAAGTGCTTAGCTGATGGTTTATGACCACCCCAAGCCTCAATTAGAGTGATTCCTTCTATGGCTTTGTGTGGAATGTAGTTAGCGTAGTATATTACTTTAGCATAGTACTATGGTGTCAAGTAGGGCCAGACTAGCAAAGGTGGCACCACATGGAGTGGTTCAAGGGGCATTACTCAATTGATGTTGGCACTAAGTTGTATTGGCTACTATCTACTACAACTAGCTCTAACCACTAATAGTCTTCCTAGAAATTAATGTAGGCTACAAAATATAAATAGTCATGTGATCGATAGATTGTGCAAAAAAATTACAAAGTTGTACGCCCATGTAGGGTTGTATGGACAACAACAATAAAATTGTGCCTTAGCAACTCCTATCCCCAAACTTAGCAAGCTTTATATGTATTTAAGGGTTTTGACATCTTTTGGGTGTGATAGTGAGGTGCACTTTGCTAAAGCACCTCCAAATTCCTACTACCTACAAAAAAAAATTATAAAATCCTATAATAAAAAATTTCATTAGTTGATGTCATTTTTTAGAAAAATGAATGTCAATCCCAACTAATTTGATCAATTTGAATGCAACAAAATAGTTTGTTTCTTCTCTATAAGTCTTCTAAAATAAGTGAATTAGAATCATCCAAATTAATAGATATATATACTCAAAGAAAAAACATTTCCTAATAATGAATAATGATGGACAATCACATCTTAAAATCATAAAAAATGTCAACAAAAATTCAATAACATTTAAAAGGAAAAATGACACAATTTTAATATCTAAATTTCTAGATCTAAAAATTAAGTTTTGCTTAAATTGCCTTGCTTTGATACTATGCTAGTACTCAATAATGAAAAATGATTGACAAAATTAAATATCCCTAAAATCAAAACAAAATTATGACACCATAGATGATAAAATGAAGGCAATGACTACATGTTTAGGCTTTGGGATACATGAGCCAAGATGGCAAATACCAAAAAATCCTTAGTGATCTAAAAGGTCAACTCTACATGTAGTAGTGGTGTCAAGAGAACTCATCTTGATGAGGGAGAGATGTCAACTAACTATTGTCAGACAACGAGTTAAATAAGGTGGAGGTGGCATGTGCTCAACTATTTCCTAAATTATAACTAAATAGTTATTAAGTAAACTTAATATAAGGTGCAATGAATAATTTCATGATTTCGCCCACCACCTCTTTGAAATATGTTGCCTCTTTCTCTCTATTTATTCTATCTGATTTGGAATCTCCTATTCAATTTGTCTTTACCTTTAAAACAAAGTAATATGTTTTTCAACAAATTGAATATTAATCACACTTCATTCTTCTTGAACATTTCCTCATAAACCATCAATATACCTTGCTAGTTTCTCTTAGTTGATCACATGATTACTAGCCCTTATTCTTAAGTTGTAAAATTCTCCATATTCTCTTGTATTGATCTTTGTACCTCATTCTACAATTTCTACAACAATTATAATTGATAAACTATCGAGATGGACTTAACTTAAAAGTTAAATACCAACTTATCACACTTTCAAATATTTGGCTTTTATTTCCTATTTCTTTATAAGCAAATATCTTTCCACCATATAGTATCATGACCCTTTAGTTTACTCTTAAAAACTTTACCCTAAGGAAAAAAAATCTCCTTATACTCTATTTATCTGGACCAATAAACCAATCACTCTACTCTTCAATATTTCGACTACTAGCATAGTTAGAAATGTCAATTCTAGTCCTGTTACTAAGATTAAAAAATGGCCTTCAACACATTTTGATCTTAATCTTCTTCCATCACAATTTCTTTTGTAGCTTATCCATTGCATTGTTCAATTTCTACATCACTTTCATCAACTCTAGGGTTATAACTCTTGTATTCTTCAACATCCAAATATATCTAGACATTCCTCATCATATCAAACATCTCTTCAATTCAATCTACACATTCATAAACACATTAAGCTCTTCACATTCTTCATGTAGGCATCCTAACTTTGGATCCCATGTAAACTACCTCACAATTGACAATCTATGCACAACCAAATTTAATGCTCCAAGGGATCTTCTACCAAACTCAATGTCGAAAGATTTTCTTCAATCTTATCCTTTTAATACTCATTTCTAAGCTCTAACAACTGTCCCAATTTTTATATTAGTAGATCTATCCAATAATTTCTTTTTGCAAAACATTGACTATCTATGCATCCATTCATCCCCAATTACCATGATAACTATCATTTATTTTACATTTATGGTGCGATGTGATCCACCTCCCATTTATAAATGCATTTTACATTTAGGTGGTAATAAAACCTATACTTGTACAAGTATTGGTCTTCAAACTTCAAGATCCTTAAGGATGGTGTATTAAATTAATACAATTTGTGTACATCAAAATGGTTAGTGAAAACCAATGGTATAGGTACCTATATGGTGCCTAAGTCGCAACAACCCCAAAAATACAAAAATAAGCAAGTGCCCATACCCAAACAACAAATAATAACAATCAGACAATGAATGTATATAAAAAGTAAGAGGATTTTAAAGATGGCTGCATTTTATAATAGGTTAAAGGAAGCACCAATGGTGTAGGTAACTATATGTTGCCTAAGTCGCAACAACCCCAAAAATACAAAAATAAGCAAGTGCCCATACCCAAACAACAAATAATAACAATCAAACAATGAATGCATATAAAAAGTAAGAGGATTTTAAAGATCGCTTCATTTTATAATATGTTATGGCAAGCACAATACAACAAATGAAACTAGCTCAATGGCTAAGTCGATACTTAAAACTAACAATACCATTTTGAACGAGGGTTTTTTCAATAAACATGTGAGCAAGATAAATAATAAGACCAAACTCATCATCATACATCTTGAATCCATTCTTAAACTTGATCATCCTGAAATGCCAAATTTGAATGTTGCAAATCACACTATATGTCCAAATGTTTGAATGAAAATCTTGCAACATGATTTCCAAGGAAAAAACGCAAAGAAAAATGCTCAAAATGGAAACATCAAGCTTTTCAAAATCATCCATGGGAAATTGTAGCTCAAAATCATTTATCAAGATCTTATAATGGTTTATGAGTATGGGTGAGGGATAGGAAAGTCCCTTTTCATGCTGTAATGCCCCCTTTGGGATATACCTTAAATTTGCTTTAATCTTCAAAATGAAACACTCAAATGGATCTAGAGTTAATGGTTAATGGTTTCAATAATTCTAAAACCTGATAATTAGCCTTTGTATTTATTGACAATAATGATTGATAAAGACTCCCTTAGCCTAATAATCAGCCTTTGTATTTATTGACAATAATGATTGATAAAGACTCCCTTAAGCTGATAATTAGCCTTTGTATTTATTGACAATAATGATTGATAATTTGGTGAAGAGTAATTTTATGTTACTAATCTTGGTCACTATATATGTAATCTGCAATTTTTAGTGATATTAAGAATGCAAAATATACACTATGAATAGGGAGTAGTTCCTGATTAATCTATCTATTTTTATGCATGCAATTGATTGTGTTGTTTTCTAAATGCCTATTGGTTATATAAGCAGCCCGACTTGATGTACCCAAGCCTCCTTAAGAGCACTTAAGATATGACCCAAGCCTCCTTAAGAGCACTTAAGATATTCCTATTAAAGAGGTATATATCACTACATATTCTATTCCATTCCATGGTCCTCTCCTCTTCACTTCTAAATATCTTATATATCTTTATGATCAAGAGTACCTGTTTTGAAGGGATGTGATCTTCCAATAGGCATGACTATTCTATTGGTTGTTTTGACCTTTCTTATTGTGATCCTAATAAAATGTTGCTTCCTAAATATGAGATGTTAAGATGAAGAACTAATAGTGCAATAAAGAGAAACAACAAGATAATAGGGAACCTCAATGATTAGCCTAAGAAAATGAACAATATGAAAGCAAGATAAACAAATAAATTGTTGTTATACCTTCATGTTGTTGCTTCCTTGGTTAGCCCTTGATGTTGAAGTCTTGTGTGCTCCTTGGATGGCAATGAAATGAAGTGGATGCAAGATGAATTGATGCAATATGGGTGCTAAAATGGATGAGAGCTTGAATGACAATTTTGCAAAAGTTTATTTGCAAAAGATTTGATCCCCTAAAATGAAGGAATTGAAGGGGTATTTATAGGCCAAACTGAATTCTCTAGAGAATTCAACGGTTGGGATTGATCCAACAAAGATCAGGATGAAGGGCTATGGTGAGTTGAGGACTCACAAGCCCTCACATCTTGACATGTGGAGGGTGAGATGTCCTAAGGTGGAGTGATGTGGAAATGAGGTGGAAGAGAAGGACAAGAGGTGGAAGGGAAGTACATGAGCTGGATGAAGGACAAGTACCTTTGAGGTACCTTGGGGAATGAAAAGATTTCCTCAAAAAAGAACTTCTTGTCTCCAAATGAGGATGAAAGAGACTTTTGAAGAATTTTAAAATTCCTCAAAAATCTCCATGGGAAAAGGGGAAATGTGTGGGAAAAATAAATGTAAATTAAAAATTTACATTTAATAGAGGATTCATTGGATAAAAGGAAGTCTCCAAAAAGTTGGAGATTTGTCACATGTGGGAGATGTGACAAGTCCAAGGTTCTAGAAGCCCTTGGCACATGTGAAGTGACAAGGCAAGGCTTCTAGAATCTTGCATGGGGATGGGAAAGACCTTGGAAAGATAAAAGTGAATTAAAAATTCATATGGGGAAGAGAAGAACTTTGGTTGAATAAATGTGAATTAAAAATTCACATGGGGAAGGGAGTTTATATCAAAAATGGTAAGTGGGAAGGTTGACCAGAAAAGGTAAGTCAAATGTGGCTAATGATTCTGATTAAGGTTGTGCAAACACAAGATTAAGGTAATTAATGGGAAATTAGAGGCAAGTGGGAGATTATGGAGGATGTGACACTTAATCAAGATTAAGTGGTGCACATCCTAATCACAGATTAATTAATTTAATCCGGATTAGAAAAGGGTTATGGAGAATGTGACAAGGAGAGAGAAAAGATGAATTAAAAATTGATTTTAATCCAAATAGGTTAAAAGACTAAATTAAATAATTTGTCATATTTATTTAATTTAGAGAAAAACAGGGTGTAAGGTAAAGTATTTAATTTATTTAATTAGATACTTTAAGAACCTTGGGTAGAAAATGAAATAATGATTAAATAAATTATTTAATCACTGTTAATGGAATAGATGAATATAATAGACGATTTTGATCATATGGAAGTGATCAAATTTGGATGTCTACATTTTTCCCCTCTTCGAAGTATCGTTAGAATAACAGTGCTTCGAAAAAAAGAAAGTGTAGATGACTAGAAGAAGTGACCAGAAAAAGATGCCCCAGCATGGGAAAGAGCATCTGAGTTGTTCAATTAATGATGAATGGATGAAGATGCCCCAATCGTGGAAGGTGTTGCTTATGGTCAGAAAAATTGGTAAATGCGAAGGGTATGCCCCCTCGAGAGGGTGACGGGGGAAAAAGAAGGGTCCCAGGCAACATCTCGATAGGAAGAAATGGATGATATGGTTGAAAAGAGGGCAAAAAATTAGGCAAGTTTTCCTTTTGAACGAAGTCAATCGGACAAACGGAGTGCAAATGGCAGCCCCGAGAAGAAAAGAGATTAATTAGAAGAATAAAAGGGTAAATAAAAAGTAAAAAATACCTTTTAAAAGTTAATATAAGGTCATTTTGAAAATTACCACACCTCATTTGCACTGTAGCAATTGAGAAAAGAAGAGAAAGAGCGAGCAGAAAGAAGTAAAAATGTCAGAAAATAATGACACTGAGATCGTCCACCGGATAGATGCGGTTCAACGGACGTACCGACAGCAGAATGGGCCCCGCCAGGTAAGCGACAAAACCACCCATGCATTAAATTGAAATTTTAACGTATTTTCAAATAAGTTACTAAAAAAATAAAATATGGGTTTTGTGGGCGGAAAAAAATGAAAAAATGGGTAAGCAATTTAAAAAATGATTTTAAAAATTAGTTTTAAGCGATCGTCGGGGCCGAATCGCCCTCCGTGGTAATCCCGCCAAGGGGCGAATGGAGCCACCCTTGGTCACGTTCCTTCGGTTAGGTAGTCGCTAAGCCGGCGGGATTCGCCAGTGTCCGCCTGCGAGGTGTGCGTAAATGACGCTGCATGGCCTTGGCTCCCTGCATGATGCGTCGCCGGGCCGAAATACCACAGCGGGGTGCCATGCGGTGGTGGCTCCCGTACAAGGCCCGGATCATACGGCGGCCGGGTCGCCATTGCGGGGTGGGTTCGCCCCAGCAGGCCGCGGGCGGGTTCGCCTCGCCGCAAGGGGAGGGGGAAGGGAAGACGGCGAAAAAGAGGGAGAGGAAAGAAAAGAAAGAGAGGGGAGATGAGATTTGGAGATGAAAAAAGTTTATGATAGGGGCATGAAATTTTTGCAGGATTTTGGCAGAGTGCGGACTCACGAGCAGAGGCCGGAAGTGTTGGCGTTGTCGATTGAGGCGATGAACGGAGTAGACCATGCAGCTCTGGAGCGGGCGAGGTTATTGCACTTGGTGTAGTTTCCGGAGATGAGGGCTCATCGAGCGATGCTGACCACCCTGATAGAAAGGTGGAGCTCGGCTACATCGACGTTCCATTTGCCGACTGGAAAGATGACGGTTACACTGGAGGATGTGTGGCGTATCCTGAGGCTACCGATAGCGGGACGATTAATGTGTGAGGGGGAGTTGAGAGGAGAGCAGTTGGATGAAATCGTTCTGGTGTTGTTTGGGCGTGATAACCTGCCGATACAGAGAGGGGGTTGGATGTGGACAGATGCCTAGATCTAGGAGTGCCGGCGTTACCACTGTTTCTATGTTGTTTGATCAGCAGGATTCTGTTGCCAGACCGGAGTAGGCGTTTCTGCAGCTTACGGTATATGGGGGTGATTCAACATATTGTCGAGTGGGGGGATGGACAGTTCTCTTGGGGGTCATGCGTATTGGCTCAGTTATATTGGGATATGCACGTGATCTGCTATCGGAGAGAGCAGAGCTTGACACACCAGATGCTACTGCAGGTATGGGGATGGACGCACATCGCGGTGACGAGGCCCTTAGTGATCAGGGGAGGGGATTTGGATGACAGAGAGCCAGTGGCGTGGCAGTTCGAGGCAACCAGGGGTTGTATCCTTTGGTATGAAACACAGGGAGAGGTGGAGCGGTGAAGGAGGGCATTTGATGATTTACGGAGAAAGGATATTATATGGCGGCCATATATGTTTCGGCAGTTTAGAGGATGGAGAACCGAGGAGGAGAGACAACGAGGGTTCTTCCTGTGTAGATGTTACCTGATTGGGAGCCCAAGGTACATAGTGGAGCTACATTGTCCCGACTGAGTGGGACAACATTTTGGACTGGTGCAGGACATTCCAGAAGCGGTGGTGATGTTTCGTCAGCTTACCAGGGAGGTACCTTGGGGGGCGGCGTTGGTAGTGAGAGACGTGAGGGCGTCATGGGTGGTGGCAGGTGGGGTGCCCTATCCAGGGAGGTGGCAAAGTCCAGAGGATGCTGGAGTGACAGATCGGTATGGTCGGTGGTTTCGCAACCATCGATGGGGTAGGGTTACACTGAAGATGCTGGCTGTGGGGGCCCTGGAGGGGGGGTCAGGGGATGAGCAGGAGGAGGAGGCGGAGCAGGGTGGATAGGAGGATGAGAGATAAGATGATGAGGGACCTGAGAGTGGTGGTGCAGAGGGGGGTGTTGCTGGAGATCAGCCGCCGAGGAGGGGTAGAGTCAGGAGGAGGCTGAGGAGGCCGAGGGGAGCTGTGGTAGAGGAGATGGAGGCAGGAAGAGCTGATGGGGGGGAGGAGATAGAGATGGGAGGAGCGGATGGGGAGGAGGAGATAAAGGTGGTGAGATTGGAGAGTGAGCCAGAGGTGGAGATGCTTCGGGTGGTGGAGGGGATAGCTGCTCAACTAGGGATTGGCGTTAGAGTACGATGGAGGCGGGTGCAAGTGAGGGTTGAGCAGGAGGAGGGGAGAGTCTCAGAGCTGCTGGTGGAGGGGAGAGCCAGAGATCCGCAGGATGAGGCAGAAAGGGTGGTAGATGGTAGAGGATAGCCCAGGGAGAGGCCTAAGAGCAATCATCAGGGGAGAGCCAGCCAGTTGAGCAAGAGGGTAGGAGACTGATGAGGGTGGGGAGGAATGGACAGCCGCAGAGGATTTGGTTGATGCATCAGACAGAGTCGGTGCAGGAGGAGAGAGAGGGGGGGAGGATGGACCCGGATGTACTGGCGATGGAGCCGTTAGCCATAATACCAGCAGCCGCAGTTGACGATCCAGTGATTTTATTAAGAGGGGCCCAGGCGAGGATATGGGTGTTAGAGGAGGAGGTGAGGAGGGAGAAGACAGAGGTACGGAGGATACAGGATAGAGAGGATATAGTGTTTGATCGGGTAGTGAGTCGGCTCACGACAGATGAATTGGCTGCAAAGAGAGAGAGAGATGAAATGCGAGTAGAGAGGGAGAGAGCACAAGAGGAGCTAGCTCGGGTGACATGGGACCAAGACAGGCTAGAGGCAGCGATGACAGTTGCGCAGATGCGAGGGCAGCCGGAGTCAGCAGGAGGAGGGGAGATGGATACATTGAGACTGCAGGTGGCAGGATTTCAGGATGAGAGGACGACATTGCAGGAGAGGGCATATATGGCAAAGGCATTTGCAGAGGAGATGAGGGTGAGAGTCGAGGCCGCAGAGGTTAGATTGGAGACGGTGCAGCGGGAGAAAGAGAGTGCACAGGGATAGGTGTAGGCTCTACAGGGAGAGAGAGAGAGAGAGAGAGAGAGATGCAGGCACTCTAGGGAAACAAGGACAGTTTATGGAGACAGGTCCAGATTTTGTAGTTTTAGAGAGACGCAGCAGTGGGTCGGGCAGAGAATGCTAAGGGGGATATAGCACAGATGCGGGCATGTCGAGGGCCAAGTGATGGGACTGTGCTAAAGACGATGCGTGCAGAGAGGGACAGATCCGCAGAGCAGATACGTTTATTGACAGTGGCACAGGAGGGATGAGAGCAGGAGCGACGAGCCATGAGCAGAGAGAGGGATAGGCATGAGCGGAATGTCACTCGGTACCAGGCTGGGCAGAGAAATGACTATATGCAGGAGGCAGCGTATTGGAGGTGAGCGTACGAGCAGGCAATGCCAGATCCGACGCAACGTACAACGCGGTATGTTAGGCAAACACCTCAGATGTCGGCACCATCACAGTCGTTAGGTACACGGACCAAAGGGTTCAGTGATTTCCAACCGGCCCCTCCTCGGTTTGGGACTCCAGGGTGTGAATCCTAGGGGACTCTGACACACAGGGGGCCAGTACCTGAGTCTCCGCAGAGGTCAGATGTGGGCAGCTCGGGACATGCAAAGGATAGATGACAGGATGCAGGTGTTTTTGACAGGTACCAAATGGTAGTGGAGTGCATATCTTTAAATGCACCTTATTTTGAGCATGATATGGAGGTGTATATGTGATGACCATATTTTGGATATTGACAGTGTATTATTATGATGATGATATGTGATAGTCCCATTGATAGTATGTCACACATTTTGGCGATGGATGGTATGCATATGGTATTTTATGTGATGTTCCTATGATAGTATGTATATTATGCATATGTATATGATGTTTTATGTGATGTTGATGTTTTACTTATGCATGTGTGATTATGTTAAATGATTTATGAATGGTAATGCAATTGTGTTAACGAGGTGAGTAATGGGGACCTAATGAATTGATGTGAATGCAAATAGATAAATAAATGGATGTAAATGGATAAATGAACCTAATGGATTGATGTGAATGCAAATGAATAAATGAATGGATGTATGGATGTTAATGAACTTAATGAATTTAATGCAAATGGATAAATGAGTGGATGTATGGATGTTAATGAACTTAATGGATTTAATGCAAATGGATAAATGAGTGGATGTATGAATGTTAATGAACTTAATGAATTTAATGCAAATGGATAAATGAATGGATGTATAAATGTTAATGAACTTAATGAATTGATGTGAATGCAAATGAACGAATGTTTAATGTAAATGGATAAATGGACCTAATGATTGTGGACATAAGTATCAATGGGTAGATAACAGGTGTAGGATGTGGGGATTGCAGTACCTGTCAAAGACCGTAAGGATCCCAAGAAGAAAATTTAGTAAGAGTGAATGAGAGTTTGCACAACCAAAACCACAAGTCATAGACGTAGGGGCAAGATAGGATGAAGAGGGAATATGCAACATGAGATGAAATGCAACATGAATGCAATTTGCCATCCTTTAGAGCACTGATTTTTGCTATAGCATAAAACATCGGACGTCAAGGTATGCAAACCAAGACGAATTAATGTTAAATGCAAAAAACAAACACGACAAACAAGAAGGATATCCCAATACACCAAAGTCGCGATGACATTGGTCGGGCCAGGTATTGGAATAACCACAAGCACAAAGAGATGCCCCCACATAACACGGGGTCCGAAAAGAATCCCGGTGGGTACCATGTGGGGCATCCCAGCAGACAAAAACAAAAGTCAAGAGATATCCCTATGTTAACTAGGCAAAACACACCACAATATGAAGGATCATGGCGATCTTGACTAGTGATTATAGGGAGCTCAAATGATAAACAATAATCCAAAAGTACCAAAAGATAGTAATCAATTACAAACGTCCTTTGCCATAAGATCTCAGGGATGGATGGGGTTGATGTGGTCTGTTAGGAAGGATGCATCCTGTTAAGACCGATGATGGATACTAAGCTAAAGTGACCTAGATGACGCAGGATAATTGCCATTGGACAGATTTCTTGATACGAGGAGACCTTGTTTGTGAAGAATCAGCGATGATAGGGACATACCTAACAACGAGAGGACGAGACACAACCTAAAGACCTAGGGGCTCGAGGGTTGATCAAAGATCAACCTTGCCTACGTGAAAGCGCAGAGCCCTCGTAGTTCGTGATAAAAGAGTGGAAAGTGGACCGATGGAAACCAATGGAAGACCAAGACAGACACAAGCCCCGAGGGCAGATCAAAAGATCAACCTTGCCTATGTGCAAGCGCAGGGGCAACATAGTTCAGATATGACAAAAGATCGAAGATGGATAAGATCAGAAAGTAGACCATGAGGACAGGTGATGAAGGACAAAATGCCTCGAGGGCTGATCCAAAGATTAGCCTTGCCTACGTGCAAGCGCAGAGGCGTCGTAGTTCAAGAGGGGATGATGAGAAAAGCGAAAAGAGGGTGATGATGATAGAAGATGGGGGATGAAGACACAGAGAAGCCCCGAGGGCAGATCAAAAGATCAACCTTGCCTATGTGCAAGCGCAAGGGCAACGTAGTTCACAAGGAGACACAATGAGACCAAGAAGAGATGACACAAGCTCAGATTAGGATAATAAGCTCAAGGTGTTGGATAGCAGATGACAGTCGTCCAATGTTCAACCAAAATATACCAAGCAACGAGGTGATGCAAGCAGATGGGAGGATATGGGGATTGAGGAATCGGTGGGTAAGCCATAGAGTAACCAGGACGCTCGGTAGATAATGATTCAGCCCTATACGAGAGGCGCCCGTTGCCAGGTTTTCACCAATCGCACGTATCCAAAGTGCCACACAGGGGTGGTTTTCACCATAGGACAAATTATTTCTCTTTACTATTTTGGATTTTTTTAATTTTTTTTGGCATTTTTTACTTTTACCAGGAAGGATACCCCAGCTGATCTAAGTGTAGAACTTCTTCAGATGCATGATGTTGATGGGTTCCTCCAAAGGCTCACCTTCAGGGGTGGAGAGCCTATAGACACCAGAACCATACTTGGAGGTGATGACATAAGGGCCCAACCAGTTTGCTTCAAACTTACCTTTCTTCTCTCAATCTTGCTGATTCCGCTGATTTTCTTTTAGGACTAAATCACCAATCTCGAATTGGCGAGGGCGGACTTTCTTATTGTAGCTCCTTTTGAGTCGATGTTGATAAGCTTGCAGATGGGTATAAGCCTTGACTCTCTTTTCATCGAGCAATTCCAATTGTGCCAAGCGTGCCACTCGGGTGTCTTCATCAGTGATGAGATTCTTGAGGGAGATGCGGAGTGAAGGGATTTCAACTTCGATTGGCAAGATGGCCTCAGCGCCATAGACAAGAGAATATGGAGTGGCTCCAGTAGGGGTGCGGATGGATGTACGGTAGGCCCAAAAAGCAGGATGGATATGGAGGTGCCAATCGCGGCAAGTGCTATTGACCATCTTCTTAATGATTTTGATCAATGTTTTATTTGTTGCTTCTGCCTGTCCATTACCTTGGGGGTAATAGGGAGCGGACCAACGATGTTGGATATGATATGTCACAAAGGGATTTCATGCACTTATTTTTGAATGGTTTTCCGTTGTCGGTGATGATGGCGGAAGGGATACCATACCTGCAGAGGATATGATATAGGATAAACTTAGAGATCTGAACACCAGTGATTTGAGTGAGTGGAATGGCTTCCACCCACTTGGTGAAGTATTCAGTGGCTGTGATGATAAAGGTGTGACCTTATGAAGATGGAGGGTAGATCTTGCCAATCAAGTCGAAACCCCATTGTGAAAATGGCCAAGGTGTCGTGATGGGTTGGAGATCTTGTGCTGGAGCGTGAATCAGATCTGCATGTTGTTGGCACAGAAGACACTTTTTGACATACTCACAAGCATCATGTTCCATTGTGGGCCAGTAATATCCTGCTCTGAGAATCCGCTTGGCTAGGGCCATACCATTAGAAAGGGCCCCACAAATACCACTATGCACTTCTGTTAATGTTGTGCGAGCTTCAGTTTCGTCTAGACAACGGAGGAGAGTTCCATCATACCCACGTCGATAAAGTGTATCACCGATAATGGTATAACGAGTTGTGCGTTGGATAAATGATTTACGTTGGTTTCGTGTGAGATCAGGCGGGGGGGGTGTTGTCATGAATGTAGGTGTAAATGTCATGGTACCAAGGGGATTCAGGACCTACAATAGCACACACCATGTCATTCTCAGGGATATCGTACGCTGGGATTAGGAGTTGCTCAACTAGGAACTGACAATTTGTGCAATCTTTCGGCATGTCGAGGAGAGAACCAATGGTAGCCATAGCATCTGCTGCCTTATTCTGGAGTCTCGGGATCTGCTCAAATTGGATGGTAGTGAAATATTTCTTGAAGTCATCCACCATGCGTTTGTAAGGCAACAACTTTTCATCTTTTGTCAGAAACTCATCGTTGACCTGTTTTATGACTAACTGGGAGTCACCAAAAACTTGCAAGTGGGTGATGTGCCATTGAACTACAATTCTGAGGCCGGTGAGAAGGGCTTCATATTCAGAGATGTTGTTGGTGCAAGGAAAAGCTAGTCTGAATGATTTCGGTATGTAGTCACCTTGGGGAGTGATAAGCAAGATTCCTGCCCCCGATCCATTATGGGTGTGTGATCCATCGAAGTACAATGTCCAGGTGGTGGTTTCTGAGACTGCAAAGACTCCTTCATCTAGGAATTCAGTTTCTATGGGATAAGCGTCCACTAATAGGGAATCCACCAATTGATCAGCTATTACTTGTCCTTTAATGGCTTTTCTATCCACATATTCTATATCAAACTCACTGAGGAGCATGATCCATTTAGCCATTCGACCAGTCAAGGCTGTCTTGGATAGCAGGGACTTGAGGGGGTCGACTTTGGATATTAATTTTATAGGATGGCTTAGCATATAGTGGCATAGCTTTTGTGTGTTGAAGACCACAACAAGACAAGCCTTTTCCATTGGTGAATAGTTGAGTTCATACTCGACCAGTGTGCGACTGATGTAATAGATCGCCCGTTCCTTTGAAGATTCATCATGTTGTGCCAATAATGCCCCCAATGCTACTGACATGGCTGATATGTACAACAGGAGGGGTTTGCCAGGGATAGGTGGCATCAAGATCGGCGCGTGGGCCAAATATCCTTTGAGCATGTCGAAGCCCAACTAACACTGTTGATTCCATTTGAAGCTGGTGTCTTTCTTGAGAAGGTGGGCGAAGGACTGACATTTATCTACAAGTTGGGCTATAAAGCAACGGATGGATTGTAGTTTCCCTTGGAGACTCCTTAATTGTTTCAAGTTTCTTGGAGGAGGCATATCCATGATAGCTTTCACCTTAGCTGGGTCAACCTTGATGCCTCTCTTCCCTAGTTCCAGATTTTGCCAGTAGATCATCGACATAGTCTTCCATGATGATGTGAATGAGGTCATGGAATATAACCGTCATTGCCCGTTGATATGTTGCCCCTGCATTTTTGAGACCAAAGGGCATGACATTATAACAGAACGTACCCCAAGGTGTTGTAAAAGCGGTTTTATGTTGATCGTCGGGGGCAATCCGGATCTGATTATAGCCAGAGAAGCCATCCATGAGGGATAGCATCTCGTGTCCCGCAGTGATGTCGACTAACATGTCGATGTTAGGCAAGGGGAAGTCATCTTTTGGGCAAGCTTTGTTGAGATCCCGAAAATCTGTACAAATCTTGATGTCTCCATTGGGTTTAGCAACAGGTACAATATTAGAGATCCAATCAGAGTAGTCAATGGGCCTGATAAAACCAGCATCCAGTAACTTTTCCAGTTCTTTGTTAACCAATAATGCCACTTGTGGGTGCATTTTTTGGAGCTTCTGCTTGACAGGTTTAGTCTCTGGATGGACATCTATATGGTGGACAACAAGATTGGGATCTAAGCCAGGCATATCAGAGTAAGCCCATGCAAAGTTGATAATCCCTTCACGAAGAATTCGGACAATGGTGGTGTATTCTGCTTCAGATAAAGATTTAGTCACATAGGTTATTCTTGGAATCTCTTATATCCCCAGGTTCACCTCTTGTGTTTCTTCAATGAGAATCGAAGATTGCTCGGATAGTCGTGTTCCTACAAGGGGAAGATGAACGTCCCCATCTTCCAGTGCCGTATCAAGGTTTTCACTGTCAAATACATCCTTTGTTTTTACTTTTTCATAGTCAAAAAGCGCCTCGGTGAGGTTTTCACTTGATGACCCATTCTTCTTTTGTTTCTTTTTGCTTTTGCGATTAGGGCGTTCATCTTCCCCCAATCCCATTAGATGTACATAGGTATCTTCTGAGGGAAAAGTGCTAACTGGTGTGCTACTTTGTAGGTCATGATCGATAAGCTCAGGATGTTTAAGGGATAAAGTTATGGTACAAACAGATAAGCATTCAAACATGGCGGGGAGGTCAATGTGATTCAGATCGTCGTACGCATGTATGATGGACTCCTCCTCCGGTATGTCTTCAAGGGAACTGTTGTCAACACTAACATTGTTAGAGGTGTTAGCGGATGTTGTAAGACCCTTCTGTTTGGTATCATAGCCTAAGCCCAAATTCCTTGGTCGGATGGTATTTGCTTCAATGGGCAGACGTCTTCCTTGCTCTTCTACACCAAGGCCTCCACCTTGGTAATGGCAATTTTCGATGAATTTGGAGGCATGTGGATAGGCTTTGTGAAAGTATTCAATAAGGGGCCGTGGTGGTTCAGGCTCCTCTCGATAAACCCATTGACTGATATCATCGTCCATTAGATCCTGGAGGGATCCCAAATTATTGAATGTTGTGGACCCCACATTCTTGGAAGTGAGGGTAAGCGTCTTTTCTTCTACTTCTGGTAATGGCAGAATCGGTTGCCCATATGTGCGAGGCAAAGGTGGCATGGTTGCCACATTGAGTGTGGTGTGCATTTCGTATTCACCACATCCCTTATCTATGATCTGGACCTTGGTGACGATGGAAGGAGGTGTGGATGATGGTGGAGATGATGTATTCAAAGTATTGGTGGATGGGATAGGATCGGATGTCGGTGGTGCCCCCATTTCGACCCCCGTGCAATAATGTGAATGTGGAAAAGAGGCCTCCAAGGTGCGGCAATATTCAAAGGGTTGAGTGTTGGCTTGTATGGTGACTTCCATTCCTTGAAATGAGAATTTTAGGCATTGGTGGTAAGTGGATGCTACGGCTTGCATAGAGTGAATCCATGGACGGCCAAGAAGGATGTTGTATGGGAGTTCAAGGTCCAGAACATGGCACATAGTGTATTGTACAATGGGGCCCACTTGTATAAGGAGGCAAATAATGCCTTCAGAATCTCGCTCTGCATTATCATAGGCCTTTATGGTGATCACTTGATTTCTCAGATTAGCTTGGGTGTATCCAACCTGTTGTATAAACTTTAAAGTACATAGATTTAGGGCTGAACCATTATCTACTAATACCCTTTTTACTTTTTGACAGTTGACACTGACCTCGAGGTGGAGGGGGCGGTTGTGGTTTGAATCGAGATGTGGCATGTCCTTTTGGCTAAAGGCTAGCTGATAGGTCGATGAAAGATTGCCTACCAATGCTTGAAATTGGGTAGGGTCAATATTATCAGGTACTTGTGTGCTTTGCAAAGCCTTAGTTAGGATATCTTGATGTATGGGAGATGACTTAAGCAAATCCAAAATGGATATTTGGGTTGTAGTTTTACCTAGATGGTCTAGGATATTATACTGGGAATTGGTGGATGGTCGTTGGGTGGATGGAGATGCTGCTGGGATTGTGATGTGGTTTCACCGAGTAGTAACAAACAATTGTGGATTTTTTCCCTTAACATGTATCATGGATACACGGGGTTCCACTTGTTCTACATATGAAACCACACCTTAATAATTGTATGGTACATTTTTGTAGTTGATATTATTGGTACTGTTTCCTGGCTGGTTGTTATTGCTAGGTCCAAGATTTGAGTTAGATGTATTAGGACCCTGATTATGATTAGGAAAGGCGTTTTGGTATATTTGTAATTGAGCATTGGATGAAGATGTTGCATTAGCGTCTACATGTATTTTGCCTCGATCAATGAGACCTTAGATGTAGGTTTTTAAGCCTTGACATTTATCCAAGGTATGTCCCTTAATTTTGTGGAATTCGTAGTATTCATTGTCTTTAAACCAAGCAGGTTTGGGTTTAGACGTATCAAGGGGTTTGGTGACAGGGTATGTTATGGGGTACTTAGCTTGAAGAAGCTTATTAAACACTGCGCTAAGGGGTTCCCCTAACTGAGTGAATTGTCGTTTATTCCCACCTTGGTTATTTTGATTGGCTTGTTGTCGCGGTGCCCCTTGGGGAACGGCTATGGCGTTCTGAATGGATGGTTGTTGCTGGGAAGGATATCTTTGTGTGGTGTTGGCCACTTGGACATGTTTAGTGTCAGTGACACCATCATTGACGGCATTTTTGTTTCTATTCCAAAAACGAGGTTTATCCCCGAAGGACTTCTCTCTATCGGAATTGAAATGTTTGACTTGTCCTCTTGCGACAAGGGCTCGTTCTAAGATGGGGCCTTTCTCCACAAGTCCTGCAAAAGTAGTGATGCAATGGAGTTGGAAATTGTGCGCCATATTCGAGTGAGAGTTTTCGATAAACAACGTTACCATGTCTTTTTCTATTGGTGGGGATTTCATCCTACTAGCCAAGGCACGTCATTTTTGCAAGTAGCTTGCAAAGGTCTCTCCATCGCGTTGTTTTTCTTTGAGGAGATCAAGTGTGTCAATATCTTTCTCTAAGTTAAAAGAGAAGTGAGTGACAAACTGTTCAGATAGTTGTGCGAAGGTCTTGATAGATCCCTTTTCCAGACCCATAAACCAGTTGAGGGTGACCCCTTGCAGACTTTTAGGAAAAAGTCGGATGAGGTAATTGTCATTGTGCATGACTTCTTGGCAATGAGCATAAAACTCTTGAAGGTGAGCTCTAGGATCCTTGGTTCCTTTGTATTTGTCAAATTTGGGTATCTCAAAATGTTTAGGAAAAGGAACCAAGGAAATGGAGGGATCAAACGGATAAGGGCATATGTCCTCGAACTTGAAGGATTCTTTTCCCGTTCCAGCTTGTAAGTCCTTTAATGCGGCTTTTACTTCTTCCAAGTCTTTGTTAACGGGAGTCAAAGTGGATTGAGTGTATGGATAATGTTGTGGGTATGATGGGGATGGCCCTCCCATTGTTGGATCATAAATAGGCTGAGTCGGGTATGAATGTATCGGTTGATTGTAATAAGGTTGATGGTTGGATGATTGGTTGTGTTGAGTGGGAGCCACTTGTTGTTGATAGTAAAACACAAGAGAGGGGGCCTGTTGCTGCATAGCATTTTGATAATGCATAATGGTAGGGCCTCTTTGTTGATGTGATGATGTTTGTTGATAATAGGAAGTGTAAGGTGCCCCATGTTGGTGAGCTGGTGGTTGTTGAAAATAGGATGGGTAGGATTGGTTTTGTTGTGCAATGGTGGTTTGTTGCATGGCATATGGATATGGGTTTAACATTTGTTGATGAGGATTGTGTTGAGGTTGTGTAGGGTTGGTGTAAGATGGCGGTTGGATACGTGTTTGGTTTTGCGCATTCTAAGGAGGGTTTGTATGGGATGGAATAGCGTATGTGCTAGAGGGATGATAAAGGTATTTGGTGAGTGGGTTATGGTGTGTTTGCGTAGGGATGTGCATATGTTGTTGTGGAGGTTGTTGTTGTTGTTGTTGATGAGGTGGATGAAGTAAGATTTGTTGTTGTTGAGGCGGGTGAGATGGGATGTATTGTTGTTGTTGTGATGGGTTAGGTAGGATGTGTTGTTGTTGTTGAGATGTATGTTGCACCGCTTGACGTGATGGTTGTGTGAGAACAGAAGGATGTTGTGAATGTTGTTGATGTAAGTGTTGAGATGAAGCTATTGTAGTAGCAACATATTGTGGCGATGCTGGTGGTGGGGTGGGTTGGTGTGGATTATTTGGAGGTTGTTGAAATGCAGGCGGTCGTGCGTTGGTAAGTGGAGGTGTGCCCCCAATATTAGAATATGGGGGAGGAAGCGACGAAGCAGACGGGATGTATGACGGCATGCCATAGATGTGGGGGTCAGTAGGATCAGGTGGTGGAATGGTAGATGTTGTGGTTGGAAGACGAGGATATTCTTGGACTTGATGGATGACAGCATTTCCAAGTTCGAGGTGGTACCAATTTTCAGTGGGTGCACCTTCAAGAACGTAGGAGCTTTCTGGAACATTTTGTGACGTTTGTGGGTCTACAAATGGGGGAAGGGCATATTGTGATGTATCGAAACCGGATGGTGGTTTGACTCCCTTGAGTAAGGTGGCAAGGATCTTATCCCCACGTTTGTTTAGGAGGCGATCCATCATTTGGACATTGGCAGGATTGCTGAGATATTTATCAACAGTGACTTCAGGTTGATTGACCATGTTTTCGTCACTAGGTGGTGTGATATTCTGGATGTCAGTGTTTGATTGGGATGAAATGCCATTATGGGGATCATGTGGAATGTTATTACGATCTTGAGGGGCATTTGGTTGGGAACCTTGTGTTTGTTGGTCTGCCATTTGCTTTTTTGTTTGTGAGCGGGTTTGAATGGGCATGAACGTGCAAAATGACTAAGCGGTTTCAAGATTCAACTTCTAGACGATGACTTAGGCGATGATTTGGATTGATTGATTTGAATTAAATGATGATTGATGTTGGTTTGATTGGATCAAATGATGATGTATCACTATTGATGATTGGATGATGATTGGATTTGATTTGGATCAAATGATGATGTATCATTTGATGATTGGATGATGATTGGATTTGATTTGGATCAAGTGATGATGTATCACTTAATGATTGGATGATGATTGGATTTGATTTGGATTAAGTGATGATGTATCACTTGATGATTTGGATTGATGATTGGATGATGGAAGGGATCCTAAAACCTGATTTGGAGATCACCCTAGATGACTTGTAACGTTGGTTGATCGGATTAAATCAATGATTATGACGCCTAATCAACCTTGAGATGGAAGGGGATTGATTTGGGCCAATGATGTTGACTTACAACACAAATCTGTTTCAAGATAGGAGCGGATTGATTAGGTTGAAGACAAGGATTGATTATGTAGGATAACGATATATTTAATGCCTTAGTCAATTTGGGAAAATAACTCCTAAAACAAGGTTTTAAAGTTTTTTTTTTTGTGTTGAAGAATAATGATGGATGCAAAGGGGAGATATATTGTTGAAAATGTTTAGGTCTTGTGATAAGGCGGATGTTCCAAATGGTGGAATGGTCAATGCGAATGTGGTAAATGGACGTTTCTTGAGAGGTTAAATGGAGGTTTTGAATGATCAAATGAGTGTTTGAATTGGTCAAATGAATGCTTAGGATGATCCAATGGTCAAATGGAGGTTTCGGGGATTCAAATAGAGATTCAAAATGATCAAACTGGTGAAACTGTCTGTTCAGGGGGCGTATTCGCACTTCTGCAGAAAAAGCTGGAACAGAGGGCAAAGTCACCCCTTTGCAGTAAAAAGGCTGAAACAACAAAGAGCAGATTCTCCCCTCTACAGAAAATGGCTAAAACAGAGGGCAAGGTCACCCCTCTTCAGAAAATGGCTGAAACAGAGGGCAAGGTCGCCCCTCTGCAATAAAAATTTGAACTTTGTTTGAATAAGGGATTTTGGCAAAGACTTAAAATGGTTTAATGACAGTTTGACTTACCAAAATTTACTGGTTCCTTACAGAAAGACACTTTGAACAAGCACAATCCTATGATTAATGTTTTAACGAGTATGACCGGCAAAAGTCTTACTTTAGGATGAACAAGGTTTCTAAGGAGTCCTCGATATACGCTCAGTACGTGAGGCACAAACCGTGAACACCAGTCCATCACAAGCGTGAATCGGGAGCCCCAGCGAGATACTGAAAGACTCGGACCAACTCTTCACGTCTATCTAGGTATCACCCTAGCTTCGACGTTTCGCCAATTACGACGCAACTGGATTGAGGTACAGCTTTGGCTCTCCCCCCTTTATATACCCCGTCGGTACGCGTGGTTGGGATCATCCCTTGGGGTGATGAAATCCCCAAGCAAGTCTCGCTAAGAAGATGACACTAATTGTTTCCAACGACCTCTTTCGGATCCGCACAACGTGCAAAGGAGGAAAGTGAAAACAAAATAATACCCCCTTAAGGTAAAATAAATAAAATAGACACAACAAACAACGAATATTACTTTCCCCTACTTATACTAAGTACATAAATAAAGTAGCAAGGAAAGACTTTTAAGAATCAAAATAAAAAGAAAGGTCTTGCAAGGAAATGTTAATTGTTTATCCCTTCTCTTTTGTGATTTTGCAACAAAAATACGCAAGATATCAGCAAGCAATCTGACTTCACTCATCAACAAACAGGATTAGCGGGTTATAACACAAAATAGCAAAAAAAAAAGACAAAAACGAAGCTAAAATGTCTCTTTTTACCTTCTCGAATGTACTGTTAAGGGCAGATTCGCCCCTCTGTAGTGAACAGTCAAAAAACAGCCTAAAGAGCAGATTCGCCCCTCTGCAGAAAACAATCGGAAACAAAAGGCAAGGTCACCCCTCTGCAAAAAACAGTCAAAAACAGAGAACAAGATCGCCCCTCTGCAGAAAACAGTCGAAAACAGAGGGCAAAGTCGCCCCTCTACAGAAAACAGTTAGAAACAACAAAGGGCATGATCACCCCTTTGCAGAAAACAGTCAAAAACAGAGGGCAAGGTCACCTTTCTGCAAAAAACAATCGGAAACAACAAAGGGCAAGGTCTCCCCTTTACAGAAAATAGTCAGAAACAAAAGGCAAAGTCGCCCCTTTATAGAAAACAGTCGGAAACAAAAGGCAAGGTCGCCCTTCTACGGCGTCCGGAAGGGCAAGTTCGCCCCTTTGCGACCTGAATCTGCAAACAAGCTAACAACAAAAAACGTGAAAGAAAAAAACCCCTTTGTGGGTCCCACCGGGCGTGCCAGAAATGTGATCCTAATAAAATGCTGCTTCCTAAATGTGAGATGTTAAGATGAAGAACTAATAGTGCAATAAAGAGAAACAACAAGATAATAGGGCACCTCAATAATTAACCTAAGAAAATGAACAATATGAAAGCAAGATAAACAAATAAATTGTTGTTATACCTTCATGTTGTTGCTTCCTTGGTTGGCCTTTGATGTTGAAGTCTTGTGTGCTCCTTGGCTGGCAATAAAATGAAGTGGATGTGAGATGAATTGATGCAATATGGATGTTAAAATGGATGAGAGCTTGAATGACAATTTTGCAAAAGTTTATTTGCAAAAGACTTGATCCCCTAAAATGAAAGAATTGAAGGGGTATTTATAAACCAAACTGAATTCTCTAGATAATTCAACGGTTGGGATTGATCCAACAAAGATCAAGATGAAGGGCTATGGTGAGTTGAAGACTCACAAGCCCTCACATCTTGACATGTGGAGGGTGAGATGTCCTAAGGTGGAGTGATGTGAAAATGAGATGAAAGAGAAGGACAAGAGGTGGAAGGGAAGTACATGAGCTGGATGAAGGACAAGTACCTTTGAGGTACCTTGGGGAATGAAAAGATTTCCTCAAAAAAGAACTTTTTGTCTTCAAATGAAGATGAAAGAGACTTTTGAAGAATTTTAGAATTCCTCAAAAATCTCCATGAGAAGAGAAAAAATGTGAGAAAAATAAATGTAAATTAAAAATTTACATTTAATAGATGATTCATTGGATAAAAGGAAGTCTCCAAAAAGCTGGAGATTTGTCACATGTGAGAAATGTGACAAGTCCAAGGTTCTAGAAACCCTTGGCACATGTGAAGTGACAAGACAAGGCTTCTAGAATCTTGCATGGGGATGGGAAAGACCTTGGAAAGATAAAAGTGAATTAAAAATTCACATGGGGAAAAGAAGAACCTTGGTTAAATAAATGTGAATTAAAAATTCACATGGGGAAGGAAGTTTATATCAAAAATGGTAAGTGGGAAAGTTGACCAGAAAAAATAAATCAAATGTGGCTAATGATTCTGATTAAGGTTGTGCAAACACAAGATTAAAGTAATTAATGGGAAATTAGAGGCAAGTGGGAGATTATGGAAGATGTGACACTTAATCAAAATTAAGTGGTGCACATCCTAATCACAGATTAAATTAATCTGGATTAGAAGAGGGTTATAGAGAATGTGACAAAGAGAGAGAAAAGACGAATTAAAAATTGATTTTAATCCAAATAAGTTAAAAAACTAAATTAAATAATGTCATATTTATTTAATTTAAAGAAGAACAAAGTGTAAAGTAAAATATTTAATTTATTTAATTAGATACTTTAAGAACCTTAAGTAGAAAATGCAATACTGATTAAATAAATTATTTAATCACTGTTAATGGAATAGATTAATATAATAGACGATTTTGATCATATGGAAGTGATCAAATTTGGATGTCTACACCTACTATTCACACCCTTTTGTTAAGTATAACCATTATCAATAATAAACTTAATTCGCTGAATTCAACCATCCCGTGCCCAACATTAATCTCGTAGCACTTGATATGCAAAATGACAAATTATTGATTATTTGACTCATCGTCAACTAAGACTTCCTCTAATATTTAATTGCTATGATAATAGACACTAGGAACCCGAGTGGAGCAGCCAAATGGAATGACGGCTATGCAAATGGCTTCATTATTCTAGTTCGATATCTATTAGTTTGTGTTTAATATTATATCTCTGAATTGATTTGATTGTTCTATATTTAATTAGATATATTTTTAATAATTATTTAATATTTAAATTGTTCATTTATAACATTATTTATAATTATAATATTGTCTTCGACAATTATAATAACGATATTCAAATGGTTAATAGCTTTAAATATACTCTTTGTTATTTAAATGTCACGATTTTAGGGACATGACACATGCTTTGGTATCTTCTAAATTATAATGCATGCTTAAGACTAGATCTAACTAAATCAAATTAAGTCCAATATAAACACCAATTACTTCTTATTTCAATATGTTCATCTAATTTAATTGTTTATATATCTAACTTTTTAAAACCGTCCATAGGAATCTATAGTTTGTTAATCATTTCAAAAACATTGGTTGAATCATATCATGGTTCATAGGTTGGGGTGGTGGAGCAAGGGAAGTCCCTATACATGCTTTGGTATCTTCTTAATTATAGTGCACGTTTGTGACTGCATCTAATTTAATTGAAGTGCATCCAATGTAAACAACAATTACCTATTATTTCAATATGCTTGCCTTATTTAATCTTTGAAATATCAAAACTTTTTAAAATCATCCATAAACATTCATTGCTTGATGTTCATTTCAAAAACATTTCACTAAATCTTTTAATACTTTGTGGGTTCGACCAAGAGGGAGTTAATACCCTCTTCATGCTTTGGTATCTTCTACATTATAATACATGCTTGTGGCTTCATCTAATTTAATTGAAGTAAATACAATGTAAACAACAATTACTTATTATTTCAATATGTTTATCTAATTTAATCTAAGTAAACATAATTTAAGCAAGTATTGGTTGTACCTATCACATGTTCCCAACATTTAGAAGATAAAAACAAAGAAAGAAATCACCAAAACAAGCATTAGCATCAACATTTTATTACCTATCATATTCATTTACGATGCTAGCCATTAGGATTAGGATCTCAATAGTATCATTTGCTCTAGTTATAGAAAGCACCTTGACTTTTATCTTCCTCATCTTATAAACAAACTTACAACTTAGATCCCAACATACCTAATCATCTATAAGGATTGTAGAAAAACCATGTCTATAATTGTTAAAATTAATTTAACATATAACCCTAAATTTCCACTATTGTATTTCGAGCATATCTCACTCAATATTAGATCCACATAAACTATCTAAACAATTTGATAATTCTATCAATGTTCATGGTGCCACCACTAGAGCAATTTACGCACATATTAGCAATACCATTGCTCAAGAGAGCAATGACAGATTAAATTTTATATCTTGTTTTAACCATGAACCTTAAATGTGATCGCACCATTAAATATATTTTTTCAAGAAATTCGTCACAAACTTTACTCTCTTCCACCCAAGATAAATATTTGATCCAAAAGAAATAACTGATCTGCTATTGACTTTTGAAAATCAGCATGGATGTCAGTAATCATATTAGTTTACTGTCATCCTATTCAAAGACGTGAACTTATTGACTTTTGAAATCACTTAGTTTAAGCCCCCATCGCTCTCTAACCTCATGTCACTTGACCAGGACTGGCATCTTTAAGAAATATCTTCACAAAAATAAAACCCCGCCAATTTTGAACTTCCGACTCTTTTAGAAAATAAAATTGTAAATCAGGATGACATCAAAATACTCATATTCTGATGTCACAAAACTCTGTCTGAACTTCAAATCAATCCTGAGAATCCAAAAAAATGCTTAGTCAATTGCGGTCTTACAAATTTCCATGGCAAAACTACTCCTTTGAGATGATGAGACCCTAGGTTCTGCTAACTTGTGTCCATTGTGGTATCTACTTTCTCCCTCCCAACTTTGTGTCCAAAAAACGTTATGGCACAACTACTCTTTTTTGTTAATGAGACTCTTTGTTCTGCTAGCTTATTAGTGCCTTGTGCTCATACACACGTGTCAGAATGATTGCTTCAGTCCTATAACTCGTAAATAATTACTCTAGCAACACTACTTCAATCCCTCTCATTGTTAATCCGTCATCATATACAAGTCCACAAACTTTCTTCAGGATTTCAAAACTGGTAAAGTTGATGCCAATATAGTGGTTAGCTTCTGTTCAATAGTTTCTTAGAATTCTGGCCATTTTCTTTATCCAAATTTGGCCTTTGGATCAAGGAATCAAGGTGCTTAACTAACCAGGCAGGTAATCTCCTCAATTATTGTCTTACACACACTGCTGATAAAGGCTAGTGTTAAAAGTAATCCACAGATACCTTTCTACAGACAATCAGAATGCTTTTATCAGCAGTGTGTGTTTGTTACAAATGAAATCTGTTAAAGGCTAGTGTTAAAAGTAATCCACAGATACCTTTCTACAGACAATCAGAATACAATCTCATATATATGAAGACAGTTGTGTTTTCTCCATCATACGTGTAAAATGTCAAAATAGCAACTGTTGATTCAGCTGTACATGAAATTTCATCTCGGTAGTTATCTAATGATCTATCGCAACACATTAATGGACTCCAGCTAAAGGTTAACAACACAGACATTCTGAATCTAGCCCTTTGCTTACCTTTATTTTTAATATTTTATGATCAGTATATTAAATTATGTATACAAAGCAAAATATCACATCCCCTAACAAATCAGAAATTGATTGGCATTATCCCTAAATGTTTCAACATGTTCTATTTCTGACCCTCATTATGTGCATGTGCTGGAATGAAATCAAGTTTGGCAAAAGATTTTACAGAAAAGACAATCTCTATAGTAATAATGTGAATGTTCAACAGTTGACTGGCCCGATAAATGATTGGCTCCTACAATTATATCCTTAGGTGATGTATTAAATGGACAGCGTTCATACAAATATAGAAAACCTAACAGTTACTTGTTCTCAAAATTGTAGCTAATGTATAAAATGTATAGTCTCCATAAAAATATTACAAACATATGAGTTGATTAAACCAGTAACTAAATTAGTTTCCACAATTATCGGTGATCTATTAAATAGATTGTCAGAATTACACCACTATCAATAAAAGCTCGGACCAAGTATTTCGATCTACAATTTGTCAAATTGAGCCACTAACAACCAAGGGTAAGACTAAAATACATATTAACTCCGAATAATGAGATGATTGGTAGACCATCAAACTGTAAACAATCAAAGCTTCACCTTCTAAAGCTATTTATGGCTGAGATAACAAAATATTATCAAAACCCCCAAACCATCTTCTAGTGATGTATCTCACAATCTATCCTTCCAATATTTTTAATGCATGTTCACTAAGGCATTCCCTTTTGTTCATCGATTTTTAATACTTGGTTAATATCCTAAGTTACAAAGGTACAGTCAGAGAAATGTAGATAAAGCAACTTTTGAGGACCTTCAAATACTGTACAATAAATAAACATCTCATACAGCAATATATTAAAAATATATACAACTTCTTGACTTTTAACATATATCAATGGATCTGAAACATATCAATAGCATATCTGTCCTGTATCCATTTTGGAAACACCAAAAAAGCAGCATAGGGCGTCCCCCACATCATATTTTGTAACTTAAATTAATATATTAAAAATATATATAATTTCTTTACTTTTAACATATATCGATGTATCTGAAACATACCATGAGCATATCTGTTCTGTATCTGATTTGGAAATACTGAAAAAAGGGATATGGGACATCCCCCACAGCATTTTTCATAACTTAGGTTAACATACTTGATTGGAAATGACGGTTACTAAATCATCAAGAATAAAATATAATTAGAACCGGGTTACATCCTTTAGTATGATTGGGTCAACTGATAGAAGGGTGCACAGAATTTTCTAATGTACACTATCAACATTTTTACACCTTCCACCTTATCACTAAGGTTTTTTCTCCATATTCAATACTAGTTATCTAAAACTAGCCATGGTGAGCATGCAATGACCCGACAAAAAATGTGATACAAAATAAGAGATGACGAATGTCAAAATTATAAAATTAGATATAAAACACCAGATTGGAAAATAGTTCAAGAAAATTTTAGAGTAATGACAAACAATAAAAATCAATTGTCCACACCCCTAAATTAACCTTACAGGACACATTACTGCAAAAAAAAACATCATATTACTGAACTGCATGCTTATGGCAAAGCCAGACAACAACCTCTATCACAACAATAAACTCAATACAAAGAAGTTAGAGAGAAACTCAACTATACTGTTCCAAAAATTTGAAAAATTGCAAATATCAAATACGTTAGGATCAAGGCATTGCATTCAATAATTTCAGAGATTGAAACAAGAAAAAAATAGAATACATGTTAAATGTAAAGAAATTATCTAACTCAAGAAGGTATGGATGCCAACCTAGGTCATCCGCACAAACACTAAGCCGCTGTGCTTGGGAAAATCATTCTCCCAATGGCTACCTGCACACAGCATTCATCCCAAAAATATGCCCCTCTAAAACCTATGACACTATTTATAGCTTATTAGTTTGTCTTTTGCATATTGGATAACTAAACTTTCTGAAAACTCTTGGTATCAACAGAAAAATGCAAATGATTATCATCCAAGTACTTAAGTAACAAAATACACAAATGATGATCAAAATTTCTAGCAATCCAGAGTACAAATCTCATGTACTGCAAAGGTTATTTTAGATATTTTAACATCATAATATAATAAACACAACTTGATTAAAAAATACATGAATAATGATCAGAATTTCTAGCAATCCACACATTTCAAATCACAAGTACTGACTGCAAAGGCTTATATTTTAGATATTGTAACAGCATAATCAATAATGTAATAAACGAGGTCAAAATTTACACAATAGATTGTTCTATAGACCACAAACCTCATTCCATAACTCGCACTTTGTTCAGATTCTTGATTTAATCTTTTAACTTTTTTCGGCTCCAGAATTTTTTTCAGCTTGTAGAGTGGTCCCCCTGTGTTAGATACTGACATCCTGGGCACTCACCGCATATCCATTAATGTGAATCTTCCCATATTAGAGGTTTAATTACAACTCCAAACTTACTTTTACTTGTAATACTTGGTCCTTCCCTTGGAAAAGAATCTTTACCATATGACAACATCCCTACTTAGACAAACAATGGTAAAACTTTTAAATGGCATACTAATAATACATTGAATTAACCAATCTCACACAAAAGAATATTGAATCCATGTAATTGTTCTTCTTTATATTTCACAAATCTATGGGTTGATTTCAAACATAAACATTGAATCTATGTGTTTTTTTTCGCTAAGCTCACGGGATGACTGACTCTAGGGTTTGCAACTGCAATCACTACCACCCTCTCCTGCCCCATTGCACTGTGTTCCTTCAAGGAGGTCATCTCCAGTCTTCAGCCTAATGCTCTTGGGGATGCAATTGTTAAACAAATGGTCTATGATGCTGCAGTAAACTGCATGCACACCAAGGATGACGCAGACATTCATATGGTGCACCTATGGGACAATGTGCCCATGGTCGAAATTCCTCATGCTCCCATCCCTGAAAAACTGCTTAACCTCTCTGAGCTGGCATTGGCAAGTAAGTTCGATGGTGCATGGCCTTCCCCCAGAACATTGGAATAATGGATAGACAAAGAATAGAGATCTAAGATCCCTAACAGCACTGAAAAAGCCATTTGTGGCAAGGGTTTCTTTGTAGCAACTTTCTGAGAGAAAGACAAAAAAGAACTAATCTTCAGGAGTGGCCTTTGGTTCATGGGTCTTTGATGCTGAAGTATAAACCACACGCATGTCAACAATGAGGCATTGAAATAGTAACGCGTGGCAGGGGTCTCTTTGTAGCAACCTTCTCAGCCAAAGGTAAAAAAGAACTAATCTCTAGGAGTGGCCCCTGGTTCCAGGGACCTTGTGGTCTCTACCTGAATCTCTGTAATCTGACTTTAAAGGAGACACCTTTGCAGAGTCTCAGTGTGGATAAGGCTTCCTTTACTCCCCCTGCATCTTTGGCAGGAAGAAGCCTTAAAGGTTATCATAAATAGAGTATAAAACATGAGACCAAAGAAAAAACTTTTTAGTTGCTCCTATATGTGTAGAAGTGGATGGCATTAAAGGTCTCACAGAAGCCATTAACCTAAAATGGAATGACCTCATATATACCCAAAACCAAGACTATCATTAGGTACCTTTCAAATGCAATTTATGCCACGAGTATGGAGTTCCCAAAAAAGCCAAAGGAAAATACGACTCAAGAAGGGCAAAGTGTTGGCTTCCAGCAAGTCCAACATACAGGTGCCTTCGCTATGGACCCTTCCTCTTCTAATTTTGTGCATGATGAAAATGAGTCTGAGGAAGAACAAATTGATGAGCATTTTGTGCATGATGAAAATGAGTCTGAGGAAGAACAAATTGATGAGCTTGAAAATGATTCTGAGGAAGAATCAATTGATGAGCTTGAAAAAAAGATCAAAGAGGACAGACCGTCTAATGATCTTCTCTCATAGCAGAGAGATTGTTCGAACCACCTCCTTAGGGCAAATGAAGAAATTGTTTGGAAGTTGAAATCAAGGATGACCTGGCTTGCTGAAGGTGACCATTGTTGGTGCTCCAAATTGTACACTACAACTCTAGAGATGCACCTAAAGGTCTAAACTCGAGGAACTAACAAAGTCAGACTCATAATCAAACTGCAACTGATATGGGCCAACAACTCTTCTGGCTCTTCTACACTTCTGGCTCTGCTAGACCAAGAAGAATAGAGATATTTACAATACAATTGGAGGTAAATTAAATGAAAATAGTCACACAGCTTAGCCACAAATCAAGGGTTTGGATCAACTCACCCTAACAATCAATGACATTGATGGACTAGTGGATGGCCAAAGTGCAGGGTGGTTCGATCAAAAGAAGTGCCACAATTCACTAAGATTGTATAACTAGCCACAAGGTCCACTAGTGAAAGGGAAATCTTTCCATCCTACCAACCATATCCTCTAATGCAACTTAATTGCCCCACTAATCACCACTTATATACTTACTGGTCTTGCAGACCAAAGATCCCTTATCAACAGATTACAAACGAAACTATTCATTTTGGCAGCTATAGACATCTACTAGTTTGGATCAACTCACCTCAAAGATCAATGACACCCATAGACTAGTGGATGGCCAAAGTGCAAGGTGGTTCAATCCACCAAAGTGCCACAATTCAGTAAGATTGTACAACTAGCCACAAGGTCCACAACTGAAAAGGAAAACTTTTCCATCCTACAAACTATACCCTCTAATGCAACTTAAATGCCCCACTGGCCCAAAGAAGATCATACACCTTACATGCCCTAAAAAAGACTGAGTTGGATGCACCCTATGTGAATGGCATGGGCATTGAGGTGGATGACATAAACCATTTTGATAGATTGGTAGATTGGTAGATTGGCAACAAACCCATCAAGCCAATCCATCACAACACAAAACAATTACCCAATCACTAAAACAAAAGCCACGAAAAACTTAAGAGAAATGCGACCGCTCTGATAACTCAGAGAGTAAATACAACAAAAGTACATAGTCTATGGCAAACTCAAAGGCTTTCAAGCAAGCTTAAACAAACTAGTCTGCCATGAACATATAACCAAAACCTCAGCCAAGGTAGCAAATAATGGAAATTCAAATGACAGTAATGATCAATCTCATGGATTAGGAAATGAAGGTTGTCGAGGCAAAACAAAGAACCATAGTAGAGATGATCTCAAATAGAATGTCAACAACCGCAACACGCAATGTTTTTTCAAAAAAGTCAACAGCCAAGAAGCTTAAGCTATATCACAAGACTTCATTTTTCCTACAAAGAGCTCACTGAGTTTATGCAAAGTTATACAAAATCAAGTTTTTAATCATTTTTAAGGCAAAACAAAGAACCATAATAAAGATAATCTCAAATTGAATGTGAACAACCACAAAACACAATATTTAGAAGAAAAAAAAGGTCAACAACGAAGACGCTGAAGCTATATCACAAGACTTCATTTTTCCTACATCGAGCTCACTGAATTTATGCAAAGGTATAAAAGATCAAGTTTTTAATGATTTTCAAGGAAACACAAAGAACCATAATAAAGATGAACTCAAATTGAATGTGAACAACCACAACACACAATATTTTTTCAAAGAAGTTGAAACTATATCACGGAATCACTGGATTTGTTCCTCATTGACATATCTCCGAAGGGATCATCCTCACTCAAGAAGCTATCCATTCTCACAAATAAGCAAGCAAGAAAATAATGGCTGTAAAGCTTCATGTGGCCAATGCTTTCAATAGGTTAAGGCATGATGTGATCTATAAAACCTTGTGTAAACTGGGATTTGAAGATGCAGAATGAATTAAAGCTTGCACTCACAACCATTGGATTGCCCCCTGATGAATGGCAGCCCTACTTTTTTTAACATTTTGGAGGATTGAGGCAAGGGGTGCTTTAGCTTAACCTCATTATTAAGAAAACACAATGTAACGCTGAAAATTGCATACCCTTGCAATTTCACATTACATTTTGGATCCACTTTGGTGTCCATCTCCCTTAGCTTTTTCCACCCATGGTGCCAAGGTCTTGTCTCCATGGTCCTATTTTGTGAAAATTCATGTTTCAATTGTGTTGGCCTTCTGCTTTTCTAGTGTTTTGCCTTTACAAAAGCTGAAACTGTCCTGATGCTAGCACCTACCTGCCCAAGTCAATGATAATCATTCTGGAAGAATCTGAACAACTCACCAGCACCCATATTTCCCTCCTCATTTTGAAAGAATTTTTCATTTCCATTCACTCTCTCTTGCAATCTCGAGCTTTCAAGTTCCTACCAACAATTTCCAACTTCCTACATCACTTATTTGCCATTCTTTCCTCATGTGAGCACTCCAGCATTGTTACAGCACTCTCCTTAAAGGTGCTTGCAACATTTCACAATAGCTTTGTCTCTCTCTCTTGGCTTCTTAAAGCTTGTGTGGAGACATTGTTCTTGTTACTTTGCTCTTACATTCTCATTTTTGTTTCTGTTACTATTGAATCCTTTTATAGTGCCCTTGGCATGAGATATTCACATCCTTGCTTGCACTCCTCGACTTGCATTCATAGATTTGTTTGCACTCCTAAACACACTCAAGATAAAAGCACCTCACCATTTTACTGGTTTCTACATTTTAACTACCTGTGGAGGTCAAAAGACCAAAATAGGAGCTTAACCATTCATGGCAAGCTCCTAAGCAACCACAACAAAGTATCTCTTCTCAGCTACAAGTTTCTCATGAATCAACTGCATGGTGACTTGCACCCTTTTCACTCTCCCTTGTCATTTCCATTTCTATTTCATTAATTTAGTTTACTTCATTTATGTATCATCAGGTATCCCCTAGTTTGTTGCTCTTGTTGACCTTCTTTCTTGTTGTGCAGGTAGGTTCAAACTCCAGTCAAAAAAAAAATTTGAACACAAGATTGAGACAACAGCGTGTAAGGACAATACATCTACACCAATGAACTCCAACAACCAATTCCAATTTCTTTATTTTCTGCTATTTACAATTCTAAATTCAATTTGTTGATTCTGTACTTCAGTTTCCTATAAATTAGCATTTTATAACCCAGCTCAATTGATGCAATATGAAAATTTAGAAGTATCACTTTTCTTTATTACACTCAAATTTGGTGAACTATAGAAAATACTAAGGATGTTATCATCATCACCAATCTTAATTTTTTACAAATGAAAAAAATATCTTATTTATACAAGCCAAGATAAGGTACAGTTTAGACCCATTATTTCTGATCGTCAAGACTTTGGCTTACCTCCAAAAGCATTTTATTTTTCAACAAATTGGTGAATTTTACTGATGTTCCCATTATCAATGTCTTATCAAGATCTCAATGTTCTGCTGAAGTTGAAAGATGATTGGCACAATTATGCTACCTCTATAGAGGAAAGAACTTCTTTTGATATAAATGCCAAGGATAAACTGATCTGGGATACCATTAAAGGATCTGGTTTCTACTTAGTCAATGGTGGCTATAAACTGATTGGAGCCTCTTCTCCCACTTTGCCCGAGTAAAAACAAACATGGCACAAAGGATCTATTCCTAATTCAAAATCATCAACTCACCTTAGAAAATCTAAGGAAATCGAATATTGCTAAACCCAACTGCCATGCTCTCTGTCAACACGAAGAAGAAAACAAAGATCACCTTTGTACTCAATGTTTATGCCAATAAGGTAAGGGAACTTACCCTTTCTAAAGCCAACTCTTCTATACCAGTAACTCCTTTTCAGGATGCTATTGGCTTGACCTTCGATTCTCAGGGACATCCGAACAATGCTGCTTGGTCTTCAAATATCATTTTTCTTATTCCCAGGCATATTTTTGGGGAATATGGAAAGCTAGAAATGCTTTGATCTTTCGGAACCAATGTTCTCTTCCATGGGTCACTAGATTATGCTTTGATATGCCATTTTCTTTTATGGGGCCTCTAAGGGGAACCTGAGCACTGCTGCGGTTGACGGAGTTCTTTTATATTTCAGGGCAATCTGCCAAAAATATGCTGTGGGCATTGGATCTTCAATGAATAATATCACTGAAGCACGGGCCCTTAATCTTAGCTAAGGACAACAGAATCAATTCATTAAAAATTTTTGGGGAATCCCAATTTATTATTAATGCTGTGAAGGGTTTCTGTAAATCTATTGGTATGACTTAAGTTATATTGTTAGGTTCATTCACCTTCTCAAACAATTTTCTTAGGTGGAAATACATGTCAATTGAAAGTATAATAAAGAAGCAGACAGCACAGCTAACACAGGTGTTAATCTGAAATCTGGAGATGTTCATATATCCCATCTTTTGGCTGCTCAATTCATCTTTTGATGAAATTGTTCCTTTTTCAGGCCTGCCTGTTTTTTCTGTACTTTTGTTTCTGGATTTTGGAATTTGGTCTAAGTGCCAAAGTATTCTAGCTTAATGGTTTTTCCCATGACTAGTGGAATGAAGTGTCTCAGCATGTCACTTATCAAACCTCACCATGCAAGCTCCTTGTTCTTCTTTTCAACTTCTGTAACAGCTGGTTCTTTCATAAATTCTGTACATAAATAAATTCCTATTTTCTTAATAAATGAAACATACACATTGATAAAATTATCTGCAATCTAGCGCAGATCATAAAAATTGCAAAGCATTTAAGAATACATTTATCAGATTACTACTTTTCTTCCCATCTCTCAGTTCTTTGTTTTATTAATCTGAAGTAACAAATTTTCATTCGAATAGTTGAAACCTCAAATTGGTTGTGGGCACTTTTTCTGGTCCAAACTGCTATCTTACTAGTTGGCCAATTTTTACTCACTCCTGTTTCTTCTCAACTTGTACACATTGTCCAGGACCTACTAGGCATCCAAACAAAATCATCGCATGTACCAAAAAAGATAATAATCACAGCCAAAGAACTTTGACATCAAGAGTAAATCACCAAGAATGCACTCCAAAACATTTGCATAAAAATTGTTTCAGCTCTACTTCGTTTAGTGCTAATATAACTGTAAGACAGTATGATCTTTTGGATGATTACAAACCTTAGAAGGAAATTTTGTGTGAGGAACCAAATCATAGCACAATAGAAATTGCCAGCATGGCATCCCCATTAGAACCAATCAACTCTTCCAATCATATTCAGCAAATTAATTTCGTATGCCTTCCTCATTGATTATATACAAAAGAACACAAAATATAGGACAAACTAATTGCACCCCCATAGTCATCTTTCTTATTTCCAAATGTATTTTCATTCTCTCCTTCACACCATTTTTTGAAAAATATTTAGAAACGTTGTTGTAACCAAAGATTTGTGATCTTGCCTACCAGTAGAACACCTCTGATACTTCACATAAAGGTTTCACCCACAGTTAAATTTAATTAAGCCTGGACATAATCTTAAGAAATATCATAAAGAGTAGAAGCCAAGAACATCACAAGATCAAATGTGCCTCCAATTTTGGTTGACCACATTTATCCACTAAAATTATATCTCTTGACATATCATGACATTTAATGATAACTGCCCTTGTTCTGAATGACATATAAAGCCCTAAATACATATCTCCTCCCTATTTTTAAGAAATTGTCTGAACCCTTATAAAATCCATATGGAAGTGTCAGTTAACAACAATGCATCCTTTATCCCAATCTGGGTATTGTATGTATCCTGAATGTCGCATGAGCGTCACATTACAGCCAATTTACTTTTTTGCACTTATCTCACCCATAAATTCCGTAAATGTATCAGTTGAAATGCCTATCTTTAATCCAGATCTGGGTAGGTTATTCTGAATTACTTTTCCCTAAAAATGATATCAACTTTGTCACCAAGAGAGTGAGATGCCAATAAGCTGGAACGAACTTAAGAGCTTCAATGCAATGAATTTTTCTGAATTTGTTTCCTCCAAAAATAATCTCAACTTTATCACCATGAGAGTGAAAAGCTACTAAACTGGCAGAACCTTAAGGGCTTCAATGCGCTGTGCAATAGTATTTGCCTTTAGCATGTGCCAGGCATATATCTTTCACAAATAAAGGCCAAAAGAACGCAGATGCACAGGTCAGGAAATAGAGTTAAGGCATTTAGAGCCATCTTCCAAATTAACTTTACTATTTGTCAGTTTACGTGCCACATATACATTCATTTAATCCATCAAAAAAGTATTGTGAATAGTATTTGACACAGAAAAAAGTAAACTTAGTCTGGCAAAAAAACCAATTAAGTGAAATGGCTCCAATGCATTCTGATATGTCCAACATCATGACAATATATTGTGGCATTCATTACTTGAACCATCCACATTAAAAACAAAGCCAAACTGTTGTCATACTGCAACTCATTCTGCAGATTCAGTAATATCCGACAAGCATCAATTTTTCACTAATGCAAATTTCAAATTTCCAAATACAATCTTCTCATGGCACACAGCCCCCATATACAACATTACCACCATGTTTTGATTAATGTCCAAAGGAATTATCAGATATTTTGGATGTCTCCTCTGCTACATGTTAAATGATAAATTATGGTAATAAATAGTTAAACTATTTGTGCATCCAACAATGCTACACCTTTCTTACCCGTCAATTCATTCATATGTAGCTTAAAATCAAATGAAAATGAACCAAACTATGTAAATGTCAAATAAGATTTGCAAATGCCAAATCATTATCTTCAATACATTCCAAGCTGACATTATCCCCAAGTAAAGCTGTAAATGCCTCATTCCTCAATAGACCTTAGGTTCCAATGCTCACCAGAAAATATAGGAAATTCCAGTAACCTGTGCACCTTTTAACATCTGTCCCAATTTACACTAAATTTCAGAGACCATACAAAACTCCTGCCATTAAACCCTTTTGGATAACTCTGCATTTTCCAAATTTTTGTTATCAGATACTTATCTCAAATGACGTGACAAAGCAATCCCAAATACTTTATCTGAAAGTTGTATTCCTATAATTGAAAACAAAGGGAAAAAAAAGTAGATTCAAACAACAAAGCAACCACTCCAGTTAGCATAAGCAATCCCAGACAAACAGGTGTAGTGCATGTTAATGAGTGCAAGGTTAGTTTTTAAAAATGAAAAGTTTAGAGTCTTTAGACCTTACAAGTGTTACACTCTAATAATAGGAGCCACCTCCCAGTGTACGGCTGCCTCCATAGAGGGATGAATAAGAACTACCACCCACCTGCAGTTTCATGTTTCTTTAAACTGTGAAAAAGTGAATAATGATCACCTTTTAACCCTACCCTTTCAACTGAAATAAAGTTAGAAATCACAAGCATTTGGAACTAGATTCTTACATCAGAACGATAGTAATCACTTGTCCCTGCATAGCCAGAGGAATAGAGTCCAGTACCAGTTCCAACAGAATCTTCAAAACAAAAAAATTAACCAAAATCAATTAGTAACATGCATTCGTGTTAAAAGAATGAAATTCAAGCACATCCTTTTAAATTACTAACCTGCTGCAAGACCATCATATGTAGCGGCAAGTGTTTGATGACCCGAATATCGTGCACCACTAGAAACGGGACCAGAATAATCATAACGAGTCCGAGTGTGACCTCTACTAGGTTCAACATATCCTGAATGTTCATCCTGATACAAAGAATAATTCCATCCATTTTATTGTCAGACATACACGGGAAGCTCTTAAGCTCTAATGCATATATACATCCATTACATATCAGAATAAAAAACTTCATTTTATACCACTGCAGTAAATGGACGCTTTGTTCCAGGATTGGCATCTTCATATGTGTATGTATCAGGTCTAAGGCGGGTATCCTCAAGATCTCTATCCAGGCGTCTGCTATAGACATCATCAGAGGGTGGAAATGATTGCCTTCTAGGTAGGGCAGTCCTTGCTCCAGCATGTGCCAAACTGCTGCGTCTTGGCCCATAGCTAGGCTTGTATGCTATAGGTCTGGTTCCCGACGCAGACCTGCTGACATAGTCTTCGCCCACTCTTGCAGAGGCTGAAGTTCGACGATAATATGTATCATTCTGTCTTGAATAACCTCTATAAGAACCCCTTCTTAAAGCCCCTGCATCTCAATAAAATTGTTTGGATATTCAACAGATTTTAACTTATAACCCAATACAAGTTATAGATCTTTCATACAAACTATCTTTTTGGCAAAAATGGGAATTAGTAATTACTAATACCTGCTGATCGTCGAGCTCGACCACTAGGGGTCCGCCTCTCATCACGAATAAGCTGTTCACGGAAAGTACGAAACAAATCATTTACATCATCATCATCTCTCACTGATAATCTTCCACCACGACTTGTAAGCACCCGAGCATGCCCTCTAGAGATGAAACCCCTCCCACGTGTCATCCCTATTTTCTTGAAAGGATATCTTTCACCAACTCCAAGCTTTCTCCAACCTAACATGACCTTAACTGTTATAACCAACAATATATAGGTAAAACCATAGAAGCAATAATCTGCAAAAAAATCCCAATTAATCCTGATTCTTAAAAAATCTGCAGGCTTGACAATTTTTTCCCCGATTTTTCCCATTTCAAACTGCAAATTTGCCAAAAAAATGCGTTTAAAACCTGCAAAAAATGCAAATAAAATCACGCTGATTTTCGTGTGAAAAAAAACTATGAGACCATAGCTTGTTGCTTACTATTATGCTTTGATAGATTTTTTCCAAGCATCCATATCTTGTTTGAAAGCACTTGTTTTAGGCTTTTAGCCATAGCAGCAAGGCAGCGAACTGTTTGATAAAATGCTTTGGTAGACATGTATGAAAAATGTGGTAGCATAGACAAGTCAGTGAACTGTTTGAAAAGATGCCTCAAAGAAATGTGGTCTCATGGTTCATGGCATTCCATCACCATGAGACCACATTTCTTTGAGGCACAAACAGTTCATGACTTGTCTATCAACATCTAGCATTTTATCAAACAGTTCACTGCCTTGCTGCTAAGCTAAAAGCCTAAAACAGGTGTTTTTGAACAAGCTATGGATGCTTGGAAAAAATCTATCAAAGAATAATAGTAAGCAATAGCATAGACAAGGCAGTGAACTGTTTGAAAAAATGCCTCAAAGAAATGTGGTCTCATGGTGATGGAATGCCATGACAAGCAAAACTTTTAGCCATAGCATCAAGGCAGTGAACTGTCTGATAAAATGTTTTGGTAGACATGTATGAAAAATGTGGTAGCATAGACAAGGCAATGAACTGTTTGAAAATATGCCTCAAAGAAATGTGGTCTCATGGAAAGCCATGACAAGAAAATGCAATTGGCAGCTGCTCCTAGTTATTAATTATGCAATATGAAGTAATTGCATAACTGCTTAGGTTGACTTTGTAAAAACCATATTGTAATTGAAATTTTGTCATCTATAAGCATCTAGTTATTAGTTATGCAATGTGAAGTAATGCTTTGAGTTTGAAAGATGTGCGATGCAATGTAATCAGTGATATGAATATAAACTACAAAAATCTATTTTTTACAATTCATTAGTTAAACTCTTTATTTTATTTGCTCTCTATATCTCTATGCTATGGAAATGCCTATCAATTTCAAAAAATAAGTTTTTATCTCTTGTTCTACAATTTTTTACGTTTTTTTTTAAATCCAATTTTTTCAAAAAATCTTATACTTTTGGTTTGCCAATTTTTTCCCCAAAAGATTTTTGCTGCTATGGGTAAAACAATCTAGTTAACAAGCTTGTCTGCACAGAGTAAACACCTGTAAACTCACCTGGTCTGGTTCGAATGCCAATGCCAGTGTGGCCAATGGGAAATCCTCCACGCATTCCCCCTTTCACTGCTTGACTCTTTGGAAGTGGATTGGCAAGTCTAACTTTCACCTTCAACTGTCAAAACATACTAACTGTTAGACATGAGACTATAAAATGAAAAATGACAATGATTTCTACAGGGTACCAAAAAGGGTATTTGCTAAATAAGGATGCAATCACCTTTGTTTCTCCTTCAATAATCATACTGTTATTTAAACCTTCAATGCATGCAAGAGCTTGCTTGTGACTTGCAAAATTTACAAATCCAAAATCCCTTCGCTTTGCAGTTGGCATGTTACGAGACAGCACAACCTTTTCTATTTCTCCAAACATTCTCAGGTGCTCCTTCACTCGGTCTTCATCCCAAAATTGTGGAAGTCCATCAACAAAAACTGACTTGACCTATATGAGACAATTCACAATAAATTTACTTACCATAAAAAAATACAACCAATAACTGGAAACAAAGACAAAAATAACCAAGCAATGAAACAAATAAAAGAAAAACTTGGATTTTACAATTCAACAACAAACCTGTGCCATAACCTCTGCATCAGGCTCACGAAGGGGCTCAGCAAATGCCACTTTGGCAGTTCTGTCACCTCCAAAAATAACATCTGGCTTCTGAAGGCGTTTGTATGCATTCATTGCATCCATATGGGTACCAAATTCAAGAAAGGCAAACCCACGACTTAATCCTTCATTCTGAGTATCCCCAACCAGAGTGATCTCTTCCAGACCATCTACTCCATAATCTTTAAGCTTCTTTTTTACCTGTAGTTTCAAGCCACTTGAATAAGAACCAAAATACCATTGCCAACAAATGATTGCAAGATCAGAATCTTACTGCTTCCTTTGTCCACGTCTTGCAAATGTTACCCAAAAAAAGGGTATCGTTGTCCTCACTGGGAGCCACACCAACACGCTTTCCTCGAATCTGAAAAATGCAATACATTCATTTATATCTTCAGTTACTTAAATTGAATGATTGTCAGCCTTCCTATCACAATAATCATTAATTGTGAAATAGCCATTGGACACGTCAGAAAAGATTCAAATTAAAACAAAGAAACTCCAAATTTGAGCTACAAGAACACATCACTTTTAAGGGTGAAAAAACACCTACGCTAACATTTTTCAGCTCAGCCACGGCACGCTTTGCTTCTTCTGTGGTTGCAAATCCAACAAATGCAAAACCTTTATTTTTATTTGTTAGTGGATTCCTCAGTAAGCGCACTTCAACTACATCTCCTACTTGTGCAAACACCTTCCTTAGATCCTCTTCAACTGCATCTTTGTCCAATCCTCCTACAAAAACCTCGAGCTCCTTCTTTCTTCTCCTTTCCTGAACAACAGCAGGCATTTCAATTTCATGCTGTTCCGCATCTTCTTCAAGTTCATCTTCACCTGCCTCAGCATCCTCATAATTACCCTCCTCATCCTCCTCACCCTCTGCTTCCTCATACCCTTCTTCACCCTCATATTCTTCGATTTCCTCGCCTTCATGATCTAAATCTTCATGGCCCACTTCTCCCTCGCCTTCCTCACCACCAGACTCCTCTACAATCTCCGTGTTTACCTCTGGGTCATTCCGACTTTCTACAACATGTTCTGCCTTGTAGTCACTGCCTTCTGCAACAACTTTATTGGATAAAGAGTCTTCTTTGGCTTTACCAGTTTCTGCAGTTAATTTCCCAGCCATATCCTGACTCCTCTTCACTAGCTTCTCAACTATTTTGACCTCTTTCTGTCCTACCTTAACTACATGTTTCTGTTTCTCCTCACTGGAGCCAGAATTTTTCACCTGGGAATGTGCCAAAGAATTTTCTGCAGATTTGGGTTTAGGAGCATCAATTCCTTTCGCCTTAGATGATGCAGCAATTTTAGTCTTCGCATCTACACCAACTTTGTCCATTGTTGTAGCTTTCTTTTCTGCTAATTTGGGTGGTCCTGTATTTCCTTTCACTTCTTTCGCCCCTAGTAAATTTCAAAAATAAAATAAATCACTTTCCATTACATTATAAGTTATGATATATTTACAAAGGAAGCAACTTATACATTCACAAATCACAATCAATAAGTAGAATGTAAATCCTTTGGCAAATTTAAAAGGCAAAAAATGCTATCCAATAAATATAATAATTTATTGCTAGAGACAAGAGCAAACCTTCTGCTGGGCTTTTAACACTTGCTTCTGATTTAGAACTGGATGCCTTTAGTGTTATCTGCTTGCCTTGATCGTCAGTTATTGATATCTTGCCTCCAGATGTTGATTCAGTCTTTTTCTCGGTAGAAACTCCTGCATATTCTTTCACAGAATCTGAAACATCAGTTTTTGTAGGGGTTCTACTTACTCCTTTCTTTGGAGGTAGTTTCTTTCCTGAATCAGATTTTGGATTTTCGGGGTTTGCACTACGAGTCCTCATAGCAGTAAACCTCAAAGAAGTGGAGTTCTGTGGAAAAGTAAAAGTACGGTGAAAACTTGTGACTGAATTCCTCTGGGCCACTAAAATACTAAAAAGAAAATGTAAAAGTTAAATTCCTTCAATTACAGTTTGGAGGATATGGCAAATCATTATTTTCTAAACACCCATAGAAATTACTAAATATTAGTCCCTTGGTGTAGTAACAGTAAGATGGGTTTAGCAATAAAATGGTGCAGTTACCACAGGTCCACAACACTGGACAAGATTCAAAACAAAGCTCGAGTGGCAAGTATGTCCATCTGAATCCTTGGAGTAAGATATCTAGGATAAGGTGATTGGCTTATCACCTAGAAGGCTATACCATCCTATGAACAAAATTTCAAAGTCCACAAGTTTGGCACCTTACAAAAATTCTGCAAATGTAACCCTAGAACCACTGTTGAACAGTGTCCTTAAACCCTTCAAGGTATCTTACCCTAAGGATTAATTTAAAGGAAGCAAATGTTTTTTAAATCCTGGCAAATATTTCACAAAATTGGATTCTCGAATTCTTACCTTTACTAATAATCTAGAAATATTTTTCCAGATTCCTTAAGGTCTTCAGTTTGTAGTAAATACGCAAATTTTTAAAGAAAAATAATTTTACTTTTCCTTTGCAGAAACTGGGGCAAATTTTCATTTTCAAGTGGCAAATTAAAAAGGCCGATTAGCAAATAATAATAACTACAGTTATCCATTTAACTTGACCTCTACCATCTGTAATAAGCGTATGATAACTATCCCTTCAACAGTTTCAAGAACAAAACATCTTTTACATATTTACTCCTCACCCTGAAAAGAATTAAGTATTAAATAGCTATTACAAGCTAAAATTATCGCCAAAGACACTTCTAGTTCTCACTAATACTGAAATTAGCATAATGCATTTTTCCATCTTGATTATGAATCCTATGATTATCCATTACATCCTTTAAACCTCTTTTTCTAATTATAAATTAATCCAATTTTCAATAAAACAGTGTTACATTTCTTTTATTGTCGTAAACTAGTAAAATACCCACTGAGCTGCTTCAAAGGGTAAATGTCCAAAGTCAAAAGGGCTAATATATTATAATTGCCCCTTGTAATAACAATTCATTCTTTGAGTTGCCAGGATCTCAGACAGAAAGACTCCAGCATTCTATCGGGATGCGCTAGGTTCGAGTGCTAGCTCATCCATTGATAATAAGTTATAAAATGGGTATCGGTGTTACCAAGAACGCAACCTTAAAAGTGTGACTGAGGGAGTGTTGGAAGAACAATTCACGCGCCAGACGAAGGGACTGGAAGCGAGGTAATAAAACGCTCCAGGATGCTTATGGTAGTTCCTACGCTCAAGACTTAGCTGGTCAATGGAAAATGGCATTTACTCCCTGAAGGATGTCACAGTTACAGCGAATAGTCCGCAAAATGGTCAAAAGAAACCCTTGAAAAAAAATGGTTATCATAATTACCTATGAAAAGTTAGAAAAGGCAACACTGAACCCTACAATTTTATCCGAATCGATAGCCATCCAACCAAACACATATACATTCAAAATGGCTTTTCAATATTTATGAATCTACAGCCATATAACTAACATTTTAACTAATAACAAGATTTTAGATAGAAGAAAAAGATGGCCTAATTTGCTACACCCTGATCTTACCCAGACCAAAACGACTAAAATCGGGAAAAACAAACTGAAAAAAAAAAAGTAAAAAGAAAGCAATAACTGAAGATTACCGTACCTCCGAATTCGTCTATATGGTCTGCGTAAGTGTCCGCGATCGAAAGTCTTAGCTGATTAGTAAATTGTAGTGTTATTTTAGGGTTTTGTTCGACTGGCTGAAGTTTCTTTTTATTCTTCACATTTGATGTAATTGAAGAGAGATTGGCGTCCGCCTAATGAATTTTTATACACATTTGGATAAATGGAAAAAAAATTAAAAGCTAAAGGAGGTGACGAATAACGCTCTTTATGAGATGAACAAACAATGAATCACAAGTCGTCTCTTTTTTATTTGGGATTCTTTAATTTATTTTAAGGCATGTCTTATTTGAGAATAGTCAATTGAGTTTGTCTATCCATCCATGGTGCATGTTATTCGAGAGGAGATGCAATACAGATCTTTCGTCCATAGCCATTGATCTGTTCATGTTTTCCCCTTCGTTTTTCACGTCCGCTTTTATCCGTCGTTTTTCATGATTGCCTTTTTTCCGTTGGATTTTCTGCCCTTTCACGGTTATTTCATTTAACATTTTAAGAGGCAATTATTTTAACAGCGTGTGAGACAATTAATGCACAACCTGCAATAACGTAAGGAAAGTCACACCATGTACCAAAAAAATCACATCATTCCAACTATGAAGTTATTTTTTGTTATTTTTTTAATCATTGGATTTGGGCTTAAAAACTAAATCGCCAAAACCAACTTCATTACTATGTAAAATATTTATTCAAATGTTTCCAGATCTCCACGCTTAAAAGGCCTAAAGCTTGATTCTCTTCGCAAGTGTTTCAATGTTCAAAAATTTGAATATTTTTTACAGTTATATTCCCCGACAATTTTTTATTAAGAAGAAAATTTTGCAATTTAACACGCAATTGTATGTGCCGCTTCATTACTTTCTTCAAGCAAATTGAATTTCTTTGTCAAGTCTGATAAATTGTTACTTCGTGAGAGAACAATAAAAGGTTAATTGATCATTTATAGACTTAAGAGATTTTAAAATGAAAAAATGGTATTGTTTTTCTTTAATTTTGTTGGTATGTATGGTGATTTAATTTAATTTACTGTGAAAAATAATAATTTATTAAAGTTATTTAAGGGTTAAAATTTGGTTAAATTTCTTTATAAGAATTGAATTTTTTAAATGGTATAATCAAGGAATACAATTAAATTAATTAAATTACAATTGGGGAGGATTCAATAATGTGGTTTAAATAGATGGATGTGTAGAAATAGATAAGATACAAATAAACATATGCAAATGTGTGTGTATAAGGATATGTGAAGATCAAAAGAATGAACCCAACATTACACAAAAGTGTATGAAGGCCAAAATAATCACATAAATATGCAAATTCAACCATTACACATATATACATTGTGATTGGAAAATATAAATTGTCAAAAAAAAATTAATTTATGAAGATTTTAAATAAAATATTTTATACTAAAAACTTTAAGAATGCAAAATTCATATCAATAATCATTTTTTTAATCTTTTTTTAGTTTTAAATTATTTATTTTAATCTTTATTTTCATTCTACAAAGAGGTCAATTAGAATGAGAATGAAATCACATATTATTACACTCTGTTATGAAAATTGTGCGAAAATTGAGCCTGTAATTGGACAAAAGTCTAAAATGAGAATGAAATCACATATTAATACACTCTGTATGAAAATTGTGCGAAAATTGAACCTATAATTGGACAAAAGTCTAAAATGAGAATGAAATCACATATTAATACACTTTGTATGAAAATTGAGCCTGCAATTGGACAAAAGTCTAATATTCTCTCCATCTTCAAATTTAGACAAACAAATTGAACAATATGTTCCACCTAGTTTAAATATCTATGATGTATAGACAAACATTAGCAAGGCCTCTATGATTTTGGTATTTAACCCGAGCCTCAATTGTCAATCCTTTTTAATAGAAGAAAGTCTTTGAAAACATGAAGGATTATGTCTTACAAGAAAAAATTTGTTGTATATCCTAGGAGTTAAACCATGAAAAATAAAAGCACGAGGGCTCCTTCTATATAATAAAAAGTCAGGAATAGAAATGTTGTCTGTGGGTTGTGGGTTGATAGAGTTTTGATTCTAAACTTCAAATATTATTTGATATGTGAGAGGTTGTCAATTGTAATCAAACAAAATTCAAATACAAAAGCTTCATTCATAGTAAAACACTATATATATATATATATATATATATATATATATATTATTTTAAAATCAAATAAAATTAAGAGATGGTTTAGTAATATGAGAAATTGAAATATCACTTACAAAATACAATTCAATGACTTTCTTGATTTTTGTGTAATGCAAACAACTTTTCTTGATCTTTCTAATTGTAAAATTATAGAACAAGATGTATATATAAAAAATGATAACTTTAAAATTTTATTCATAAAGAAAAAATCTTAAATTCATTATTACAAGTATATGTAAGTTTCTAAATTAAAATATTTGAAATTTTAAAAAATATTTATATTCTATCTTTTTAAAAATATTTTAAATTATTTTGTATGTCTTAACAAATATTGTAAAATGATATATATTAATATTGTAAATTAGAATAATATAATATAATATTTTATAAAAAAAATTATGGTTTCAAAGTTTATACTTGAAGCAAAAATCTTAGATTTATTATTACAATTAAAAGTAAGTTTATAAATTAATATTAAAAAATCATATTAAAAATATTTATGTATCTTTTTAAAATATTATAAATTAGTATATATGTTTATAAAAAATATTATAAAATGATATATTAATATTGTAAATTAGAATAATATATTATTGTATATTTTTTAATAAATTTGTATGGTTTACTAATAAAAAGTGTCATATAGACGGTTACATAAAAAATATAGCAAGTTAAAAATTTAAAAAAATGTCCATAAACCATAAAATTCTAGACCTAGGAGGATGTGATTTAAGAGGATATGGGACACTTTGCAATTGTAGGTCCTTTAGAAGTTTAATTGTCACTTGTAAAATATGTTGGGGTGACATGAGAGTCTAACTCTTCTTCAAACTTTTCATATAAATATATTAGTGTTTGTTCTAAGAGGTTTGTTTTGTACATACAATTGTATTGTTAGTTTTAAGTGACAACAATATAGAGAAATTTAGTCAATATTTGATAAAGCAATGATAATTTTGTAACTACCGAGTCACTTGTCACCCTTCTATAATTTCTAATGACTTCTCAATAAATTCAATTTATGCATATTATGTAATCATTGCAGACCACATGAGACCATGTGTCTTTAAGGCGTTACATCAAACAATTAGTGTGCCTTGTTTATGCTCTATATTTTTCTTACATGTTTATAGGGCTAGTTGTAACTATAAAATCTTACAAAAATCTCTATCCTTTAAGCTTTGATGGATGCCCATACCTGTTTTGAAACTCATTTTGGCACAAGAAGGGAGGATGTTAGCAAGATTGTGGAATTTGGCTAAGGACCTACCAATTGTGTTTTCTTGGAACTTTGTTAGGGCCTTTTATAGTCATTCCATACTTAATATTTGGGCTTTGAATTTTTTTAATTTCATTCTATAAGTTGAGATAGTGGGTTGATTTGCTTGACATGTTATGGAGGAACAATGTTGTAGGGTGCATTTCTAGAATATTGTAGGATGTTGAAATGAATAATACATGTGCATTAGCTATATTTTTATCAACTTGTTTCCAAATGTGCAATACCTTATATTAAAACAATACACAAATTAGTAAAAGACAATGTTTAATGAAGCAATGTGTCGGTCTATCCTACCTTATTATAATAGAAGAGAAAATAAAGTAAAATATATAAATGAACCTGTTGGTTCTCAAAAATGTAGGTTTTAACCATAAGAGTTTGCCAGGCCCTTACAACATTCTTGGACAACATACAAGGCCAATTATATAATTAAACCTTCTACTCTTTAGGTTCTGCTGGACCTAGGTGGGTGAACCTATGTGAAATATGCAGATTTGAAATGAATTTCTTGCTAAACAGTCTACCCACAATGACAATTAGGAATGGATAGACTAAAGGATACTACAACTACTTCTACTACTCAAATTAAATGAAAGGTTTTTTGATTCAATATTTTATTTATAATGAATTCTTTACTCTGGGATATGGCAGATCAGTGCCTTCTTTCTACTGGGCAATGGAGTCAAAAATGTTACATATACATATTCCTCCTGATATAATTTAAGTTGTTAGACACTTTACGGGATGAAGTTTTAATGACTGGCATGTGACTTCATCAATTTATGACTAGCATAAATAGTGTTGAAATATTTTCTTACTTAGTTGTCTTTCAATTATCCAAAAGAAATCTCACAAACACTATGATTCACTTAAAAGAATTTAACTCTGACTTGCAGACACCATTAAATGAATCACACAAAGTGAAGAAATGCACTTTGAAGAATTGAAATATACTTGACATTTGAACTCAAATGATCAAAAGACTCCAAATTGGGGAAAACTAAACAAAAATTGATAGTTATAACATCACAACAACAAAAATCAGAAAGGATTTCGGTCAAGAAATCATCTCCATTGCACTGTTTCCAGAAGTTTTTTTTTTTTACATTGTCTTGTTCCCAGAAAAATCTCCCCCCTTTTTTTTTTCTGTCAGCAAAATCAAATATCTTTACATAGTTTGGCATTTGATTTTAATTTAATACTTTGCTCGCCTTTGATTTTGCTTTGACATTTTAATCGCTCTGTGCATTTCTTTATTTCTTTTACCGCTTTGACTTTGACGGATCCCACCATTGACTGTCACGACTTCCATCTTCTCTTACTGCCACAACGGTCTCCTCCTTACCCTCTCGTGGTACTGCAGTGGTCGTTCTTGAAACCGCTAATCGTTCTCCCCTTTGTTAACTCACCGCCTATCCTTATCCACTGCGCTACCACGGTCACTGGCTTGACCGACCATGGTAGCCGCTTCGTTGTTTACCTCTTGTTCACTGCCTTACCGCGGCTACCTACTTTGACGGCTATGGTACCATGGTATCTCCTTGCCAACCACTCCTTGACTGCTACCGCTATACCACAGTGACTATGTTGACTGCACGCGGTTGTGCGGTAACCATCTTGCATACCGCCGCTTCCCTGCCGACTCTTGTCAACTCGCCACCACCATGATACCACGGTCAATGAATTGACCGCATGTGGTATGGCAGTAAACACATAGTGCCTGCTCCTTAGCCGCCACTGCTATACTGCGAGCCCATTGTGGGAGGCCGCAATAAAGTGGTAAAAGCTTATGGAATGCATATTAAGGGAGCGGTAAGGATTTGAAATGCATGATAAAATGGATAGGGAATAAAGTGAAGAATTTTTTATGAAAAGATAGGCAAATATGGGCCTAAATGGATAAGAAGGCTTAGGATTTTAATTGAAAAAATGTTGGTTTTAACAAAACCTTCAAAGGACTAAGAGTTATATGTGCAATGTAATTTAATCTTTTACAATACATGGATTGAATTTCTAAAATTCCTTGTTCACAAGAAGGGGGACTTTGTTTAAATAAATTCATTACACAAGTAGAATAGGAGGGAGAAATTTAAAAGTGTAATCTATTATATTTATAATTTATCTAGTGTGTCAGTATTTACCAAGATGACTTGGAGGAATGAAGAATTCCAAAGAGGTTAGATGATCTAGCACTTCATAACCAAGGGCCACATATGAAAGCACATATCCCAAATATGCAATTGAAAATAGTTTTTTAGCTTAAAACAATTGGTGTGAAAGGGGTATATTGTCTAACTAGTTTACCTCATAGGTCTTATTCACACCGATTAGTTAAGTTAACTTAAGGATTAACTCATTTTCTTGCTTGTGTCATATGATAGTGAAACATGTCATAATATTGTGATTTCCTAGATCCTATCATCTTACCTATATAATTAATGCATCTCTTGTACATTGTGTATTATTAGTTTTGCAAGTGACCCTAGGAGCTTGAGTCTTTTTGTGACTCTTACATAGTATTAGAGCTTCATATATGCAAATACCTCCTCATATCAAGGAATGATTTAGGCAAGATATTTTGTTGGGTGTATTTCTAGGCAAAAGGAACCTCGACATTAAGTCTAAAAAGCCCAAAAAATCTTTATTTTCATATACAACACTATATACATTAGAGTCAAAAATCATCATTTTTATTGTTTGAGAAAATCTACAAAAAAATTATGTACAATATAAATCCATACAATACAAATTTAATGCACTTGTCAGAATGTGTCAACATATTATTTGTGGATTCTACATACATTTATCAGGTGTAGTCACATTCAGGATTGCATCATTACTAGAATGAGAAATTAGAAAGGTACAATTTTAGGTTTCAATGAAGGTATAATTATCATCAACATCGATAAAAAGTTTAAAGTTTTTATTAATTAAAAAATCTTTGTTTTTAAATCAACACAATTATTTTATCCCTTAGTCATAGGAAATTAATGTAGTCATTTTTTTCCTACCTAGAGGGGCTAAACTTATAGCAAGCAACATGTGAGAGCCATCATTATTGCTTCTCCTATGATTGCCACCCCTTGTTGTCAAATCTAGAAATGTTCCACTTGTGCTCAACCTCTAGTGATGAGGTCATCTCGCTACTCAAATCTACCACTTGGGAGTGGTTTCATTGTAAAGTCAATAAGGGGACACCTTTTGTCTTTTTTTCATGCCTAAAAGATGTACAAGTTGGTATAAAATACTTTACACCATGTAAGCTTTGGCTAAGATTGTAGCTACCCAAGATCTAGGAACTTTAATAAAAGTACAAGAGAGATCAACTATGAAAGAATAATGTTATTCTATCAAATTATGTAAATAATAGATTATAATTAGATTGATTCCCAATAACATATGCTCTTTTTTTAACCCCTTGGCTATATAGCCAAGGTAAGATATATGATCAAACAAGATCATGACAAGTGTCTTAATCTTATGTCATGAGGCAAGTAATATTAAATGACCTAGGACACAAGAAATAAATGACATGAAATAAGATAAGATCTAATGCCAACTAAGACTTCTAGAAAGATTCCAAGGACTTGAGTAGACTTAGCATGTGAACATGACCTACTAGGTGAACTAGTTAGGTAGAACACCTATTCACACTAATTGTAGACACTCAAAATTGACCACTTTCATTTAGTCAATTTACCCCTAATTTGGCCAATTTCATATCCTACATATTAATTAAATAATGCCAAATTATTTAATTAATATTCAATTACCCATTATTCCTTCATCGTAATCTATTTCCTCCATTTTCCTAAATCCTAGCCTAAAGTAAATAATTGACTTTAATTATTTACCCCCATCTGATTTATCCATTAAATTGAATAAATACCCTTATTTATTTAATTTAATCCTCAAATCCCCTTTCCTCCAAATAAGAATTAAATCTAATTATTTAATTCTTATTTTTCTCTCGGTAAATGTCACATCCTCCATCACTTTTCATTAACCAATAATCCTAATCCTAATCCCCATCTAATCTACCCATTAAGCATGTGCACACACTTAGTCCTTTATTAAGTGAGTCAACCCCCCCATCACATCAAGCACATGGGCTTGGTACCATGTCACATGGTTCTTGTTCCATCATAGTACCCTTATCCCTCTCAACTCATCTCATTGTGCCACTTGGCACAATCTCATGAGTTGAGAGATCACCTCTCATCTCAACCCTTGATCCCAAGATCAAATCCTAACCCTCCATCCACTTTCTCGCAACCCTATATATCCAACCCTTAGCCATTCCATCCATCTATCTCACTCATTTTCCTTGGAGCATCGTTATGCTACCAAAATTTGTGAGCACACATCCAAAACAAATATCTTGGTTAAATCTACTCAAGAGGAGGCTCAACATCTTATTTAATGCTAGTTTGAGCTTTCTTAGCCTAATCTTGAGTGTTTCTTGATTTTTGTATTTTGTTAAGTTTTCTTTGTATTTCCTAGCATTTTGAATACATTTTTCACTGCACACATTTCTAGCATGCCTGGTGGAACCCACGTCATGGGTCTATTAATCTATTTTTGCAATTTTTCATTTTTTAGTACTTGCAGGTTTTAGCTTTAGAGGCAGATGCACCTGCTTCAAGGGCGACTACATCTTCTTCAAGGATGGATGCACTTCGGCTCTAACCCCCTTCACACTTATGAACTTTCAAAGGTAGAGTTGATTCTTCAGAGGTGGATACATCACTGCATAGGTGGACCTGAATCTCCATAGGTGGCTCCGCTAAAAATTTATAGGCAAATATGTGCCTTCATAGGTGACTTTGTTAATCCTTAAGAGGTGGATATGTATCTTCATAGGCAACTCCACTAATCCTTTAGAGGTGGATCTGCACCTTCATAGGCAGCTTCGCTAATCCTTTAGAGGCGGATCTGCACCTTCATAAGCAGCTTTTCTAATCCTTCAGAGGCATATCTACACCTTCATAGGCATCTTCGCTAATCCTTTAGAGATGGATCTTCTTTTTTCTTAGGCAATTTTGCTCAAAACATCAATGAAAACATAAGGTATAAAAACATTAGTTTTGGGTGATTTTTTACATCGCTTTATCACTTTCCTTTCCAAAAAAAAACTTTGGGGGCTTCGCTCTCGAATCACCTATGCGGGGGATCGCGTTCATCCCCCCGCACCCCTATCATTGGGGTGGGTGTCTAAACCCCCTTTGAGTTAACACTCATCTTCTTTTGATCATTTGTTTTGCATCTAATCATCTTTTTGTGTAGCTTGGTATCGTTTGTCCAAGATCAAAAATCAAACTACTAACATATGTTCTACAGGTTCATGACCAATGTAGGGCCTCTCTAATGTATGATTAACTTGGTGCTATAGGTAGGCACACAATCTAGAGGGTGAATTCCTAACTAAATAGTTCATCTTTTATGAGAGGATTCATTTAATTATCAACTAGGGGCTTGTAAGATTTTGACTGTGTTGGCACTATATACATATTCATGGATTCTAAACACACCCTATATCAATGGAGTATAGGTGTTTACACATATACAAAAAATTGTAAAAGTTGGAAACGAAAATGAAACACTAATTTGAAAAATAGGGGAAATAAACTAAGTTGCTACTTATGTTACGAGTAGTTATCACTTAAGTCTATAACTACTAACTACTAAATTTGAACTGTAACCAATCACTTTTGGAGTATGAACAAACATTAAGCTAAAAAATCTAATTTAGTTACAGAATCACATTCATGAATTCCACATGCATGTAACTAGAAACTATCTTAACTAAACTAAAAAATTCATGAATTAATATAATAACAGGAAATAGAAGGGATAGCAGTACCTCAAGTGGCCCTTGCTTGAGTTGTTGCATCCACAATAGATGTCAAACACTTACTACTTAATCAACAAATCATGGTATTGAACTAACTCCTTTATTGCATGAAAAATTTCAACTCTTAAAATATGACAAGAATGTACTAAAGATTCTCATTTAGCAAGACATATCTATTATTCAACTGATAATAGAAAAACTAACAGTGATCAACTATTAATTGGTAACTGGCAAAACTAACTAGATACCTAGATTTACTCCTCACAACATATCCCACTGTATAGGGTCTACAAGGAGTCTTATTCATGTTTTAAGACTAAAAATAGAACCATAATGTATCTATCCACTCCCCCTCAAAAATAGGGAGAGGACTTAGTCTTGAAACATAAAACCATAATTGAAAAGCTGTGAAGAGAAACTGAATTGAAACTCTGCCCTAACAGTTAACCAACATGACAAAGACATGTTTCCTAGGGAATGTCACGTCATGGGTTACTCTTGCTCAGACTTCCTCTTCCTCTAGTCATCTTATTCAATGGATAATAATGTGCTTGTGGTGACTCACAATCGACCATTCAACAAACACTTTCATTCTCCTCTGGAGTTGTCGTGCTTCAACCATTCTGACTTATCCCCAACAACTGTCTGCAGTCCTTATGTTACAGGTTGAAAATCTAGTTGTTGCGAGTATAGTCCTTCTAGTTGGAAGAAGTTAGTTTCATCCTTAAGTCATATACATCATTAACAATCATAATTTAAGCATAAAATTATATTAAATCTCATGAATATTCATACATTCACACATACAAATGTCAACATATCATACTGTATTTTCACATACTTAAGTCTGTCAAAGTACATGAAAGGTATATAAAAGATACATGAAGTCTTGGGAATGTCTATGAAACTTGACAAATTGAAATGATAAAAACATAAATTAATGAAGGGAAACTAATCATAAATCAAACCCTTCACTTCCCCCCAACTAATTTGTTTGCTTGTTCCCAAGAAAATTTTTAAGGTTGGAGGTTATATTGTAGAGATCTCTCTAAAATCAACCATAGTGTCAACTCCTTTTCCCTACTTCAGGTAATAGACTTTCTAGTTTGAGAGCTTCACCAATCTCTTGTTTTCTACTACTTGTTTTCCCCTTGTTTCCTCCATGTCCAATGTGGTATAGGAAATGGGAGGATGTGAGAATGGAAGACAAGTGGAAGCTAGATAACTCCATTGTTCAGTGCAATATCTATATACTTGTGAGACCTGTGAATTATGGCTATATAGTTGTAAACAAAGTGTGGCTCCTTTCTTTTCAGCTTTGTTGAAAGCTCTTCCCATATTTTTCTAAATAAATTTAAAGGCTTCATTGATGGTCACTATTACTAATTCCTTAATCCTTCTAAAGTCCTATTTTTTACAATCCATTATCTTCTTTTCAACTCCCCTGTGATCCAAGAGATCTATCCACTGCTCTATTGTTGAATTTGGATCCATTGACTCCTTCTTGAGCTGTAAGGCAATAGATTTTTATTTTTCATGATAGTATTATAGAATTGTCCCCCTTTGATTCTCATTCCTAATATAAGAGGCCAAAACTCTTATTTGGATATCTCCTACAAACATCAGTGGATTCCAAGCAATTTCATCTAAAAGAACAAAATTGTGTAGATAGAACTCACACAGTTGATCTTGCATCTCTGGTGTGGAGTTGTAAAAAGTATCTAAAAACAAATATTTCATGTTCATTACAACAAGCAAATAACTAATCAATTGGCTAAATTGAAAACATAAAAAATTCTCTTGCAAGAACAAAGCATAGACTCTGGCAAGTGGCCTGCACTTCAATAGTTGTGTTGTTTTGTCTATCATTTCCTCAATCTTTACTTTCAAATTTTTCACTTTTCTTTCTTTCTTTTATAGTGCCCTAGTGTGGTTGGATATCATTTCATCTTTATCCCTTTTCTCATTTTTTCTCTTTCTAGGAGAATTCCTATGTTTTCTTCCATAGTTCAACACCTAGGGACACACAATTGGTCAAGTGGGGGTTTTAATTGGTCCAATTGAGCTCTGGGGTATTGGATCTTTTCATTTTGTCTCTACCATGGCAAGTTGTGTCAATATATCTAGTTTTGACCCATGCTCAAACTTGTGGAGTATTTCCTCCAATTCTTTGATTCTAGCATCCCATTCATTGTCTTTCTGTTGGTATGTTTTTAACAGTTCCTCCAACTATTTTATCCTTTGAATTGATTCTTGAAATTATTTATTAGTATTCATTTCTTTAATCAAAATTTTCTCATCTTTTTCTAAAAATTATTCCTCTCCCATTTCACCTGTATATTCACACTCCTCTGAAACATTGCTTTTTGGAGATCTTTTCCTCATCTTTTTAGCTACCAAAATATCTTCTAAATTTGATTCAGAAGTGGTAGATAAATATAATTATTGTACAATTGGTCTACTTACATCTTCACCAAGTAAATTCCCCTATGAATTTGAATCTCTCTATCATTACAACATCCTTTTTTGCTTTCCTCTCTTGCCTCTCATTGACCCCTTCTTCTTGAGATGATGTGACTGCCTCCTAGATTGTGTGGGATTCTTCTGCCCCCTTGCAGGTGTAGAAGAATAAGCTCCACTCTTTCTCTTTTTACCTTATGGTGGTTTTAGAGTCCATTCTAATGTCTAATAAACTTGGTGGCAATCACACAATTTAGGGGAAAACCTGGCTGAATAGTCGACTTGACATTGAAAAGACTTTCATTAAATTATCAACCATGGCTAGTAGGCTTGTGATGGTATTGGAATTATATGTGCTTTCACAGACCCAAGATTATCTAAACTATCCTGGTGAAGGTATTACACTTACTGTAAATCATGAAAATGCATAATAGTGAAAGAAGTAAAGCTAGTGCTTTGGCTACGGGTATCTACAACATAGTCTGATAGAGCTTTTGAAATTTGACATTTTCTAGCTGGTTCCATGCAAATTTTAATAATATTTCACGCTTGTGCTTGATGGTTGTATTAGGGTTTTAGGGTCTAATACTCTTGTTTCAATATTTCTGAATCTTAAACCCTTACCTTATGTTTCCATGTTGACCCATTGTACCAAGTCACTAGTTATCCTAGTTATAACCTGAGTCATTATGCCCATTGTCTTTATCGACCCCTCTTCCTAGGCCTGTTGATCATCAAGTGTCTCTTAAAAGGGTTTTTATATCTTATGGTCGGCCCAAAATTTTATGCCTTTTAAAGACTTAAGTCTTAAGTCTTTAATCTTTTCTAAGGGGTCGCCACCCATTTAACTAGCCCATGGCCCCTTCTTTATAACTAATGATGTTTGCACATGTAGAAAATTTGAGCCATTAGATGAAATATTGAAGTCCCAAGCCTTGTGCACACACAATGCAACATTTAAAAAATACATTTTTGTTGGATTGCACGGCGTGCACAATTGTGCCATGTGTCTTCTGATTCATGTGGGACCCAATACCTACTATCGACTTGATCTCATGTGGTGGTGGATCGAAGACTCTAACGTACTATCTGGTCTTAATCTGAGTCATAGCGCATGTGTTGCACAAATTATTAAATATTGTTACCTAACACCTTGCATGGTCTATGCGATGGCGACATGTGGACTCTACTGGTGGCATAAGGAGGTTGGATGGGGATCACGGGTGGTGGACATGTCTTCTAACTGGGGAAGGCACCATTGGTCGATAGACTTGCCATGTGACAGTGTGGAGTTTTCAAATATCTTTGACTCAATTTGAGTCATCCAAAGGATGGCCTCATTGATGCATCTATGACTCACATTCAAAAAACAAAATCAACCATGTGATGGTTGTTTGGGCTCTACAAATGGTGATAATTAATGGCATATTCTCTTTAGAGGATATCAATTTGATCTCCATATGTGTGAAGAGATACTTCCTGGCAATTATGAAGAATTTTACGTTGATTTCCATGTACCTAGGAATTAACGGTGGTGAAATAGATGCCAGTGAATAATCACTCACTTGCTTGTGTTTCTCTCAGAGAATTGATGATCGACATCATCAAATTTGCTCAATAAATATGGATGAAGGCTCATCATTTTCACCATTTCAACAAGAAGTTTGAATTTTTTTGTGCTTCTACAGAGGATAGTAATTACTCTTGTGAAAGTTTTCGAATATTGGTGCAAGATGAGCAAGTCGATTACTACCTCATCTTCTGTGTGTAGGTCTATCAGGGTTAATATACAAAGGTCTCATGATGAGGTACCACTACATGAGTAGGGTAATCTTCAAGGTGCTTTCATCTTGAAGGAGGAATGCACAAAGCCCATCCCAGTTGTTACCAGGTGCAACTCTTGGCTGAAACGCCAAGCTGCAATTACAGAGGAGGCGGTGCGTGGAAAGGAGAAGAGGTATGTAGAGTTTGAGCAGAGACCAAAAGCCAAGATAAGGTATGGTCGGGGCTCCTTAGGGAGGCAAAATTCACCCATTGATGTCTTTGGTAGTTCTAGTGATAGTGATACGAAGATTGACTCCGGTTATGGCCAATTCCTCATGGCTTTAACGAAGATGGTTGGTGTGAACGAAGAGTCCTACTTTCTCCAATTTTTGTGATGGCACCGTGTGAAGTTGTTGGTTTTGATGTTGAGAAGTGTGTTGATAAGGAAGGAGCAGTTGTTTCGCCTCCTACTGTGGCAAAGACACAGAGTGGTCGCATGTACCGTGGCCCTGGTGTTGGTTTGGGTTCTAGATGATGGTGGTGATGTATGGTTTTCAAATTTTGTTACAATGATGTGTTGGCTATTTTTTGAGGTTCGACGTGGATATGGACAACATGGCCTTAATGGCATTTTGCAATGGGTGTGGTGACACCGACTGGTTTTTTTGGTTGTTACAAATTTTGATTCCCTTGTTCGGTAAATGATTACATCTAACCATCTGGGAATTTTGAAATGCAAGTGAAATTTTGCATTTGAAATTATTTTTTGGTGAAATGTAATTGTGATGAGCCCGATGCTTATTTCTCTCTTATAAAAGAGATTTCAAGGCTCATTACAAAGGTTAGATTATGAGTCTAGAATGGTCTAGATAGAATGCATGTTCAATGAACAAATATAATGCAATTTTTTTGATGAATCTGCTAGCTAATTGTCTTAGGTATGAGTTTTATATGAAATAGTCTTAAATAGTTTTATGCAAATGACTGATATCGAAACAAATCTATAAAATCAAAGTATGTGCTCTCTTGTGTACAGTTCCTGTAGATCATAAATGAAACTATGAAGTATCTTTTCACTTGTCTGCAATTGTTTAGTTGAATGTATTATTTTGTTCCTTGTCTTAACTCAAAGAGTTGATTTACACTTGAAGAGAGTCATAGGTTTGTGAGAATTTTCTAAGGATTCGGTAAGAATTAACACTTTAAATACTGTAAGTTTTTGTAATGTAATGCATTATGAGAATAGTCCATTCATTTCAGGGTTAAATTTTTGTGTACTACAGAGTATTTCATGTTTGACTCATTTCGCCCAATTGATGAGGCACTAGCTTATTTGTTAGGAATTCATGTAATTTGATGAATTTGTGAAATTCCTAGCCGTGGATTCAAAGTTAAAACATTAATTATTCAAATCTTATTCATTTTGAGATGTAAGTCTTTTACATACTTGTGTTCCTAGTAACTTGTTGTGCCCTCAGCACACATGCCCCATTCAGAACGGGGACCCTCTCTTTCTTTTGCCTTGTCGGGTCATTTTGTCGCTGCTTCATTTTGCATGCCCCCATTTTTGGTGTCTTAGATGGTCAATGTGCCCCTGAAGTCTCATCCAAAGTTGACCATGTTTCCCCCCCTCAAAATTTGCTAAGTCTTGTGTCCTCCCGGAGTTCCTTTGGCACTTTTCCTTTTGCAAGCGGCCATGGGACCTCCCGAGCCAGGCTTGTCGGGTTTCCCCTACCAAATTTCCTTGTTGGATTTGGTCTTTCAAATGACCTTTGGCCTGCATCCTCCCAGCCTCCAAAGCCTGGCTCCCTGATTTATGTTTGATGAACTTGTCTTGGCAAACCATCTGTCCTTTGTGCCCTCTGGGCCTAGCTCATCAGGTTTCCCTGCTTGGGATTCCTTCATGGGTTCGTCGTTCCAAAAAACCATCATCTCACATCCTTCCAGCTATTGAACCCCAAACTCCTCTTCATTATCAACCTTTCACTTAGCATTTTTAGACAACCATGAGCTTGCATCTTTTCGACCTCCAGGTTCTGGACCTCCCATCATCGTCCCGAAATTCAAACCTACCAAACTTTTCATTTGTCATACCTGCATTAACTGCACTTAGGGGTATAAATAACTCCATCAACATGTCATTTTCACATGTCAGGAAGATTAGAGCACTTCAACAACCCCCCAACCTTCGTCGCCTCTGCGCCTGGTGCATCTCTTTGTCGTTCTGTGTGGATTCAAGCGGCTTTACTCATCGGGTTCGCAAGGTACATTCACCGTCTTCCCTCCCATTACATTTTTCATGATTTGATGCTTAAATGATAGGTATAAAGGGCTAAATTTGAATGAATTTGATGGAGGGAGGGTTGAGTTGCAAAACCCATGTCTTGAAATGTTAACAAAATCCCTCCAAACACTTATAAATCAAGTCGGGAACTCCATCTTCCCAACATTGTTCTTTGGACTTGGCGACAACGCCCTCCGAGCCCAAACCTCCTCGTTAACTCAATCTTTAAACTCAAAACCTGACATGAACTTGCCTCCAAAATGGTGGGATGCCTCGCGGGTTCTGGACCTTGGAGTTCTGCCTTCGGATTGTCGTCTCCCATTCGCTATTCTAAACAACGTTTCCTCCCCATCCGCCTGAGCCTCGAAGCCTGACCTTTTGTTCGATGTCGAATTCACCAAAGTAGTTGTCACATCCTAATGACTATCGATTTCTAGTTCGTGGACCTTCGTCCGTAGATCGCCTTTGTAATTTCGTCATTTCTCACGGCCACTAGGAGACTGCCTTCCGGACTTTGGGTCTCGAGATTCTCTCTGCCACATGATCAGAAGCAAGAAAACTTCAAGTCCTTACCTTCACCGGACCTCGATCGCCGAACTTTCATCATCGAGACTTCGTCCCATTTCAGTCGTCCAAATGGGAAAACTCATATCGTCTCTCTGGCCTCCTAGTCCCGATGCTTTGATCACCACCAAGAATTTAACAAAGGAAACATAAGGAAAAATACACCCCCAAATCCAGTCTGTCGGGTTGCTCCCACCAGACTTTTGTTCATGGCTCGTCGTTTCTCATGACCATCATCCAATAGCTTTCCGATCTTCACAGTCCGAGAACCCAAACGACTAAAGGAGTTACAAAGTTGACTGGACATCCTTCAACCTCGCGAGTTCCAGACTCTAGAACTCGTCCCTCAGAATGCCATTTCTCCAAAGTCGTTCCATACGGCTAACACTAGACTGTTTTCCCTCCTTGTGGCTCTAGGTGACCTAATGATGATTTAAACGCCTTCCAATTTGGAAACAAACATTGACCCACATGCTCAAATTTGACCCTCTCCCGCATGAACACTTCAAACCATCAAAATCTAAGGTCGGAAGAAAGCATCTAGTTTGCTCTGCCTAGTTTTCCCTTCAAAACAACATTTTGACCAAGGGAGTCCGGCCTTTGGGGCCTGGACCATCCAAACTCCCTCCAGTGAACTAATAATGATAATTTTGGCTAAGTGTTAGATTTTTGAATGATGAATTATCCAATCTAATGATGTTTTGCAGGGATTTGGCTAACCATTTGTGCTTTCATGATTAATCATGCTCACCCTGCCTCTGTGTGCAGGATATATGGAATCGGGTGTAGAAACCTCAAGGGCAGTCATAGAAAAAGATATGGGAAAGAAAACAGGCAAGGCCCCTCGTGGAAAAGAGGACAAAGATCAAATGAAGTACCAATTCCAGGGGGAACCCCTACAATCTAGAGTCACCACAAGGTGGAAGGATATCTTTGACACCAGCATCAGACACGTGGATATTGATGATTTAATATAGAGGGTCAGGGTCAATCCAAAGACAAAAAGTGCAAGATTAATCAGAAGCAGTGAGATAGTTAAAGCTATTTGTTTCCCTCCCGCTTTGGTTTCCCTCAAACTAGTAATGGCCTGCAGGGAAGCATATCACCCAGAAACAAGAACTATTGTTGATAGGGATGGGAATGTGTTGGCTGACATGTCAGCCTCAGGAATAACGAAGACCTTCCATATCCCTATCTTTGGGGAGATGGAATTACCAACTATCAAGGAGTGCAAGAAAATGTGGGATGAAGACCCCGTGAAATGAAAAAAGCTCATAAATCAATATTGGCTTAAGGAGAAGAGGGGCAGTGTTTCAAAAGTTCCTCAGGAGCTCTTTCATGGTGATTTATTTGAGGAATATCATGATTGATTCACCCTGTTGAGCAGAGTAATGGGCCTCCCTACTGCAACTTATTTTCAAGAGTAGATGGTCTACTTCGTCGAGTAAATTCTCTACGGAGAGGATACTACATTTTACTGGGGAGGAATAATCAACGATTGCTTCCATGAACAATTTATGAATGTTAAAAAGACCTCCAACTTCTATATGAATTCCTATCTAGTATATTCACTGGTCGATCAGAGGCATTACAATGGTTTATTTAGAGCTCCAAATGAAAAACCTGGTAGGGTGCTCAAGGCTTATGACAAATACCCCTAGCTACAATTCAAAAATTTCAAGAAAGACTACTGTAGGGTGAACGATGCATTCATAGCTTACATCATCAGGCTACTCGGGGGTGACTTTGAGAGAAGAGTCTCCCATAGTGCTTGAGCTTTCCTCAAATAGTATGCTTTTTTGTTTATACAATATCCTAAGTTTACGTACATCCGTGCCCAAGGGTTCTTAGAAAGACCGAACAAGATGCCTTAGTATCCTAATGACTGGATGATATTGTTAGAACTTTCTCAATAGTTGTGACATATTCATGCCCTCCTCAATAGCAAGCATCTAGCGGGGATCTCTTATCCCCTTACACTTGGCCAAGGGATGTACAAGCTTTATACTTCCCAGTGTGCTCAAAATTCAAAAAATGAGTTGGTTGAATATCATCTCAAGCTCCATACAACCAGGCTATGAATGGATCCATACAACCACATCAGGAAGGAACTCAAGCAAGAGTATGCCCATCTTCATAATGTTGAAGATTTTTGGGCCAATTGCAAAGATGAATTTGAGGTGCGAATAAGGCACTATATGCAGATGACCGCATACTTACAGTAAAGAGGGTGAACCTATTCCCAATGCCAGATCAGATGAAGGAGGAGGAGAGCACTATGATTGAACCCAGATACCATACCATTGCAAATTTTCCACTGCCATTGATTGATTGGGACGAGCAAGAGATCGATGACCTTGACATTCTCACCAAGCCCGTTGAGGCTCGAACGAAAACATGGATTGATGGGCAAGTTGCCCAATTGAAGCAAGAAGGGGTTATACTGACATATAAGGGGCTTGAACGTGAGCCAAGTGGATTTGATGGTGTTGTAGTAGCTACATCAATAAGAGAAACATCAAAGTCCCCTCCATCCACTCATTCAAGGAAGAGAAAAGAGACTGACGAGCAACAGTCTAATCTGAAGGTGTATGCTAGAAAGGCCTCAGAAGGTGAACCTTCCAAGAAACATAAGAGATCGGGCAACATCACTGAGATGCCAATAATTCAAGAAGATCCACTCCACGAGGGAGAAGAAATGGAGGCTGACCAGCCACGGTCTCCACCTATTTCATTTGTTGCTACAACCACTATGACTATGGCCACCACCTCGCTTATCCCACATGCAAGAGTTGCTACTTCTCTGCCTGTGGTGGACATCGTTGTCCACCTTGTCTCTACCTCTCCCATCATGTAGGTAATATTGGTGGACTCCTCCTTGGCCACCACCTCACCAATTTCCTCATCATCCATGTCTCTATCCTTTTCTCTCCCAACTTCCACTGTGGCAACTACAATGCCTGTCCTCACCCTCTTAGAATCTTTTGTTAAATATATGCAAAATGTACCATCTGAGCTCTCGGGGATGTTTGCAAACTCAAAAAATTTAGGCTGCAATTGCCCAAGTGATAACCAATCTCTCAGTTCCACCTCCTCCTATTGAGTCACCCACAATGGAAGCCACCATGCAGATTTCTGAGGAGTTGGACCGACAACAACAAATGAAGGCAACCAAGGGGTTGGAAGAAGAAACAGACGATTATCATGAGTACCCCATATATGAGCATATATTAATTGGTGAAGTTGCCTGTGAGTCCTTCGGTGATGATGGTGAGGGCTTGGATACAAATATTATTGAAGAAACATCTGATCTTGAGCTCGATGCAGAGTTGGCCAAGCAGCTCAAGGAAATTGAAGATAAGGAGGCTGAAAACCAACCTATTGTTGAAGAAAGGGTTGTTGTCACAAAAATGGAAGGCGATAAATCTCCAATAGAAGAGCATGACCACAACCTTTGACATAATAGGGAGATGCTCCCTCGAGATGGACAAGAAGAAAAGGAAGAAGATAAGCCTAAAGAAGAGGCTAAAATTCATAAGAACACTGAGATTGAGCAACCCAAAGAGCATAGGCATGATGAAGAAAACAAAGAAAAGGATGTTGAAGGGGAAGACAACCCCAAGGAATGCCTGCTTATCAAAGTCCCCATCAAATGCATGGTGTTCATCCAAGACTTCGATAAAGACAAGGGAGATATGAGGACAGAGCAGGAAGATCTGAATGACAAAGAGATTGAAATTAGAGAATATAAAAAGGAGGGTGACCAGGAATCACCCAAGGAAAAGTCCGTAATGCCTAACTGGTTGGAAAGGAAACTGGAGAAGAAGGCTCCTGCTCCTAAGGATCTAAAAACAAGATTGGAGGCTATATTGGCCTGAGCCCAAATCAGAACCAAGAAGGAGAAGAAACCCAAAATTAGATCGAGAGTAACGATGGATGCTTCTAGATCCAAAATGGTGCAGGTAGCTACACCAGTGGTGGGAGAGCAAGGAATAAGTTACAAAATCTCCACCATTGAATTGGGCGTGGCCACCAGAGAATAAAAGGTCGATCACCTCCAAGAATCCATTGCCATAGTGGTGCATCTGATTCAGCAAGATAAAATCTTGAAGGCAGAGCTCAAGGCACAAGTGGCTAATTTGACAACTTACATCTAGTAGTGGTCATTGACAGAAGAACAACCTACCACATCCTCGACCCTGCCATAATTGCTATACAAGGAACAGATAGACAAACTGGAGAGAAGAAAGAACTTGGATAAGACCACAGAGAGTTGGTTCCAACAGGTCTTAGACACTAGAAACATGGGCATCAATCGAGTTGTTCAGACAACAAACAAGTTCCTGAATGTACGAAAGTCTCTTGAGGGTACAAGGAAAATTTGTGTTGACTTCCCAAGGAAGTATGATTCCACCTACCCGAAGATTGAGGCTATCCTCAAGCTGCCAAGTGAGATTTGGGAAAAGGAGTTTGCATTTAAGGAGGATGATCACTGGCTGATGGATGTCTGGAAGCGAGATTTTGAGAACATCAATTGGGCCAAGGAGGTTTGGACAGATTGCAACTGGTATTTGAAGCTAATGACAAGGTATGATGTGCCTGTCATCCAAGTCAATCTAGAGAAGATAAAGTCTCATTTCCAAAAGAGGATGGAAGATGGGATGTCAAGTGAGGTTACCACTAATTTCATGAGTTTTGCTACCTGAGCCTTTGCCCAGTTTGAGCTGTTCAGAGACCACACTGCTAAGTATTATGAAGACTAGGAAAAGCTCATTGACAATTCCAAGGAATGGAGTTACCAAGTGTTGCGATCTGACATCATAGTGTAGACACATAAAAATGGCCTAGGCCTGCAAGCTCTATTTTACCATTTTCATCCTAGCATAATCATGACATTTTAATTGTCTTTGTCCACCTTCAACTATTAATTAAATAATTCATAATTATTTAATTAAGTCATGTCATTTTATTTCTTCATGATTATTAAATAAATAGATCTTATTTATTTATTTAATGTGTCACTAATTATCTAAAGTCTTCTCATAATTAAATAAATTTCTCAATTTATTTAATTAATCTTTGCCACTTATGTCCTCCTGATTATTAAATAAATATATTTTATTTATTTATTTAATATGTCACTAATTCTCAAAAGTCTTCTTATAATTAAATAGATTTATTAATTTATTTAATTAATCTATCACCTTCTCTAAATTAAATAATTATCTTTAATTATTTAATTTCCTATTTGACATTTCCCTCATTTTAAATAAAATAATTTATTTAAAATAGCCTCACATGGTTAACTGTCACTTCTTTTAGTAAATAATCTTAAAATCAATTATTTACTATCTCACTAAATCCATATTTTGAATTAATTTTAATTCAAAATGGAAATATTCTTCTACAAATCAAGTAATTGCTAAAATTATTGATTTTCTAAATCTCATCTTCTTGTTCATCTTTATCTTTTTTTTTTTACTAATTTTCATCTCAATGTCACATTTATTCTCCATCCTTGAGTTAATTTCTTAAACTAAATCTTGTCCACTCATTTTGGAATCTTACCCTAACCCTAATTGAGAGTTGCCATTCTGAATTTTGACCATTGATTTTAGGGCATTTCTCAATCTTCAATCTCATATGTCCATCCAAAATTGTATTTTTTATAAAATGTCAATTTTGTTTTCATTTCGACATCTTTTAATTTAATCTTGAATCTTGCATCTTAGAATTTGATCCTGTGTCATTTTAATTGCTTGCTTTTAGAATTTAATTTCTTTTGCATAGCTTAATAGGAAATCCTTCAACACTTGGCTTAGGACTAGTCCATAGCATAAAAGTTTGCTCATCACAATCTGAAGGCATACTTTACATTTTAACAAAGCTATAAGGTACAATAGAAATCAGTCATGGAGGATAAGGGATTTGGTGAGCTCGTTTCATCTATTTCTTTTATTTATTCCTATGTATTCTATTGATATTTGTGGATTTGATTAATATACTTGCATGTTGCTAACAATCTAATCTTGCAAAATAAATCCTCAATTACACATAAAGGTTGATAAACTCCAGTCGGTGATTCTGAAATTCATGGAGTATGCAGTCCTGAAGAAGAAAGAGGGCAACCTTATTATTGATGAAGAGTTTCTACCATGATAGTTGCAGCAAAAGCAATCAACAAGAAGACAAAACGCTATAGTGTTGCCACTAGAAGACAAAATTGTATTTTAAAATGTAATATATTGTGGGGGTAGGTAGAACCCTAGTTTACAGTGAATCTTGGCCACACAAATGTAAATTAATCTTGGCCACTCATTCTACTTTTGGGACACTGTAAATAGGGGGTCTCCTCTCATTTTCAAAGAGAGTTGAGTTGTAATGACATGCTACAATTTTTTTAATAGAAATACATTGACTTTGGTGGATTTTTGAGTTTCTTTGCATGTTTCATGATTATTCTCTCATAGTTGGGTGATCCCACAAAGCTGGTTTACAATTTTTGTGAGGAACTGATTTTTGCTGAAATCACATATTTTTAGAAAATATAATGATTTAACATTTAAAAATTCCATTTTAAGGATTCCAATTGAAGAGGCTTTGATCAAACCATCGTAGATCAAACCCCCTTAGATAAAACCTCGCTAGTTTTAAACCATACTTATAAATGATTCTCTTTTACACCTATCAAAATGCTAATAAAAAATCACTTTTGATTTAGCTTTTGGGGTATCAAATGAATTCATTTAAAATTTATTTCAAATGATTATGGTAGTCCTAAAAATGAGTTATCCCATGAATATAATTTTAATATTTTTTGGTTTTATTATTTATGTGTTTTTTTAGTTTTATTAAACATAGGTTTTTCACCGAAAATCAAGCTCTATGTTTTGCACATGTGTAACAATAGCTAATTATCAAAATAATTACTTTAAAAATATGTTTGTGCTAGGTATTTATGTCTTTGATCCATTAAAAAAAATAAAAAATTAATTTCGATGCATACAAAAAAAGTTATGTTGTATACAGTCTGCCTATGTCTGAATTGCAATTGGTTTGACTTTGAAACTCTATTAAGGAAAAAATATTCAATAAAGAATTATGAGACCAAATTAAAGTGCTAGATATCGTAGTTACAAATCTAAATTTGAAAAAATTAAAATTTTATCCTTGATACAAAAAAAATTATGTTGTATACGGTGATCGTCACTTTTTAAAAATGTTGTTTTTTGAAAAAAACCATTTTTTGTGGGAGATGGAAAAAGAAGTGCAATATTATTCCAAAAAAATTGAATTTTTTTTTTTATAATCTATAGACAAAATTTCATGAGACTCTAGTTTGCATCATCTTCAAGTTCCTCACGATTTAGCCGCTTTAGGTTCCCGAATGTGAAGATTTAGTTAAAAATAATAATTTTAGTGTCCAGCTTGGCCAAAAATTGTAAACCACTATTGTGGGATCACCCAGTTAGATGATTTAGTTAGATTTACTTTGTTGTTCTATTTCCTTTTGGTTAACTTTGGTAGATTTAGTAATGTTGTTCCATGGTTGTGAAGATTTTTGCTGTGTAGATGCCTTCATAGTCTATACTTTTGGCTATTTGTTGCTAGTAGATGGCTATGTAAAGTTAGTCTGGACTTAAATTCAAAGCTGCTTTAAATTCTTTGTTTTTGTTCATGCATGTATATGGTGAATGAATGATAAAATATCTATAGTCCTTAGAATATAGCACATATTTCATGACACTGTGAAATTTTTGGTTAAGTGAAATTTTGTTTTAAGGAAGTTGTCCATAGTAGAGACCTCCATGATCATTGTTCATTAGTAGTTACAGGTCCAGGAACCCCTTCTCTTCCCTGCCCTTTTTTTATTTTTTTAATAAGTAATCTATGCTAAGGTTCATTGCACATTGTAAAGCCAAATATTAAATTAGAAATGGAGTTCAAGACTATTGTTTGAGCTTGCAGCAGACACACAACTTTCCATCTTAAAACTCCATTTGTAGATTGACCTTCATTCCAGTCTAACTTCCATAAGTCCACCCTGTGATTACCAACAGGATCACATAAAACATCAACTGAGATATTTTATGCAAGTCATGACCTGATGCCTGAGAGACCTTGGGGAAATTTTCAACAACTTATTGGATATTTCCTTTCAAGAGAGGTCATGCACCTATGCATTGTTTGTGTTGAGAAAGTGTGCAAAAACACACATCAACAGAACTGTATGGTTATTTGTGTAAAGCTCGACCAAACCTTTAATGAATAATGTATGCTTACAATTAGTATGAACAAATCTATGTGTTGAAGTGTTCTTGAGACATTTAATATCAAATGAACACAATAAGGAATGCCCTCCTTGGTCCCATAGAGCCTAAAGAGTAGGCGTAAGGGCCTGAGAAGCTTTACCCATTGTGTTGGCCACTAGCTTTTGTAATTCTTGAACATGGAGGTTGACTACCTCTTAGAGAGCTTCAAAGCTTAGCTGAAAAAAACACCAACAAAAATGGTGAATGTTGGGGAGAACTCTGAGAAATTTATAAAAGAAAGAATCCCAATCGTAGATTGTAACATCACAGAGTCAAGCATTTGGTGGATCTGAAAATTTTGTTCAGATATTGAAAAGTTTTTGAACCTCAAAACATTTTGGTTGCAACAAAATTCAAAGAATTTATGAATGACTTTGCTGGTGGAGGCAACCCAGAACGAGATTTAATTTTGAAAGGACTTCATATTTATTTGAAGTTCAATCCTCTATAAAGGAGGTGGCGACTCTGGCTCAAGAACTTGATGAGGAACATGTAGAAATTCTAGATCTGCAAAGTTGCAGCCATAGAAGAGTTCAAAAGCTGCTATGGTTTCCAGGTATTCTCATAAACATATTTCATGATTTAGCAAGTGGTTTATGAGAATCATTCAAGAATATAAATGTAATTGGTTCCCAATTAAGTGAATAAGCACAGATAGAGGGAAATTCTAGTTGAATATTGCATTTTTCTAGAATATAATGTGAATTTCATGAATTGTAATAGAGAAGCATGCTATGTTTTAAATCCTAAGCAAAATAGATAGAAAGTTACACTATGAAGGTTTGAGAGCTTAGGTACAAAGAGAATTTGAACTACTCCTTGACAAAGTCTGGCAAGGTTTGCAAAAGCCAAGGTAAAATTTCCTTATCAAATCGTATACCCTAATATAAATATGAATGAAACAGTACATAATAGACATCCTTTGTCCAATCAGGGAAATTTTAGTACTAAGAGATACAGTGCTATAGATTTTAGTAATATTCATGGTTATCCAAATGAGGTACCACCCAAAATTAGAAAAAGGGTGCCTGAGTTCAATGGTACAAAGGATGAGTCATCAAGTAGGCATCTGCAATAATTTATTGATATAATGGGAGATTATGAATTAAATTTTGAAGATGTTTTCATAAAATTATTTGTTCAATCTCTGAAGGGAGATGTAAGGGACTAGTTCTCTTTTCTACCAACAACTTCAATACATTCCTGGTATGAACTCAAACTAGCATTCATGGAACAATTTGGTGAGAGGGTGAACCCAATTTTGGTGAGGAAAAGTTTTATGGACATCCACAAAGAGGAGGATGAGTTGGTCCCTTCTTTCAATCTCAGATTTTCAAAGATCATAAGGGAGGTCCTTGAAATCATAAGACCAAATGATGTTGAATGTTTGGTTGTATATTTAGGTGCATTTAACAAAAATATGAGCTATTTGCTAAGAGATAAAGAGCCTACAACACTATGCCAGGCATATCAAATTACTATGGATATTAAAAACAATATGAAGTATTCAATAATGAAAGGATGCCTAACTGCTAATGTTGGTCATTTTGACACATCTTGTGCAAATGTAATCAATGAATCAACTAGCGAAGAATTATGCCAGGAAGATAAGGCTCCTATTGTCCCACTTTCTTCATCACTATGGCATGTTGATCATAGTGAGCCCCAAGTAAAATGTCCAAAAGTTTCAAGTAGAGTTGATCATGTTTCTTATGCTAAATGATTATATGGTATAAGAAGAGGTCAAGGTGAATTGTCCCATGACCTATTTCACAGGTTTGTGGATGTGTTGTTGGAAATACTAGAAAATGTTAGGCCTATAGAGTCAATGTGCATTGACTTGTTTTGTGAAATATACCAGTCAGGAACAAGTATGTTGCCAAAGGAATTGAAGCCTAAAAGTCCAAGACAAATAGTTGATTGGATAAAATTGGTAGAAGGAATTGGGAGTAGACATGCATAACATTAGATCCTTTTGAATAATAATGGTCATAGTCCTAATGAGGAAGAGCAAGAAATAATGCAAATAGGTGGGGGAGATGAATCAAAGTATAATGATTGTAACCAATTCACCAGTGAAACATGGGCATATCATTACCACAGTGATGAGGATGATGACCTGCGTTGTGATGGAAGATATGATGTGTTTGAATCATGCTTCTGGGAGGTATTGAAGGATGAGGAGCTTGACGAGGTCTGAATGATTTCCCCATTAAGTGATTTGATCAACAACTATGATTCTAATGTTGATGATGTTCAATTTTTTGCCAATGATCAAGATATTGACAACAAAAGTTGTGGCATTCAGTCTGAGGGGTCTGAATGTAGTCTTATTAGTGATGGATTCTCATGTTGTGGTAGTGGTGATGATACAAAGTTATGTCTTTCCTTTTTTGAATACGATTACCCCTATCAAATGAAGGGAGATCCTCTTTCAGAAGTTTGCAAGGATTTTGGGTGTGATAATAGGCTGCAGGGTTTGTACTCTCATATAAAGGGAGCAGAGGATTCCTTGACAAAAATGAATGTAATAGAAAATCCCCTTTTTGATGAACCTTTATCCATGTCAGTCGCTAAAGAAGAATCCCTTGGTTGGTGCAGGTATAATCCACTTTTTGAGGATTCTGATGATGTTGTGAATGAATGGTCAGGGTATGGTTATAAGCAGTGCACTAGCATGTTTATGGGTGATAATGCTTATGAAACTTTCAAATTTTGTACTAATGTGGAGGATGAGACTAAGGATCAAGGAGAGATCAAAGTCCTTGAGTGTTTCTCCCAGGAGTATAATTGTCCTTATGAGAATGACTTGAAAATATTTTATTTAAATGAAGAAAAGCATTTTGAATTTATAAGTAATGAAGAATATGAGGACAACGGTGTCACTGTTCAGTGTGTAAATGTTGAGTCTAATAACAAATGCGTAGAGGATGATGAATGTAATTTTGGCTCATGTGTAGGGTAGTCAAACAATGTTAAATATGATATCAGCCAACATGAGTGTGTGGTTACATTCTTTGTCGATGCTCCTCACCTCTTGAATATCATTATGGATTTTTTTCCTCTTGATGAGGATGGCATTTATGTGAAACAGGGTGAAGACCTTCTTGAATCTCTCTCTCCTTGTTGATGCTTCAGGAGATTGCGGGCCCATTTTAATGCACAGTGATGTTGAACGTTTCTAATTTGATGTGTAGAGTGAATATAACTAAGTGGAATATGGATGTTTCCTTTTTCCACTTCAACTTGAGAATCCTAAGATTGGTAAGCAAGACGATTTTGAGGCATGTGAGATCATTGGTATCCATCATAATGATGCAGACTATTGGGAATCACCTAGCATGAGTATTCATCCAATGTAGGTATGTGAAAGAAAGGCCTTTGACAAAGAAAAAATTTGGCTCCAAAGCTTCGAAAATCTTGAAACACTAGGTTTAAAAATTGAGGCTAGTGGAATTGGATGAGATTTCCTAACAAGGGAATTTTGTATAGTCATGTAAATTTTGTATATAGGTGTGGTTTTTTTCTTTCCTGTTGTGTTTGCTTGTCTTGTCCGGACAAGCTCTTGGTCTTTGTCTTTTGGGTTGGTCTGCTTCTACTTGAGATTTGGATTCTCACCATACCCACCAGGGGTATGCATCCCCGAGCTAGAGCCAATGATAGAGATTTTGAAATTTGATATTTTCTAGCTGGTTCCATGCAAATTTTAATAATCTTTCACCATTGTACTTGATGATTGTGTTAGGGTTTTAGGGTATGATACCCTTGTTTCAATATTTATGAATCTTAAACCCATACCTTATGTTTCCATTTTGACCCACTGTACTAGGTCACTGGTTATCCTAGTTATAACCTGAGTCATTGTGCCCATTGTCTTCACCGGCCCCTCTTCCTAGGCTTGCCGATCATCGAGTGTCTCTTAAAAGGGTTTTTATATCCTATGGTCGACTCAAAATTTTATGCCTTTTAAAGACTTAAGTCTTAAGTCTTTAATATTTTCTAAGGGGTCGTAGTCCATTTACCTAGCCCATGGCCCCTTTGTTTATAACTAATGATGCTTGCATGCGCAAAAAAATTGAACCATCAAATGAAATATTTAAGTCCCAAGCCTTGCACGCACACCACACAACATTTAAAAAATACATTTTAGTTGGCCAGGCTACATGCGTGATTGCACCACGTGTCTTTTGATTCATGTGGGACCCAATCCCTACTATCGCCTTGATCTCATATGGTGGTGGATCAATGGCTCTAACATACCGTTTGGTCTTAATATGAGTTGTAGCGCATGTGTCGTGTAGATTATTAAATATTGTTACCTAACACCTTACGCGGTATGCATGATGGCAACATGTGGACTCTGCTAGCGACATAAGGAGGCTAGATGGGGCCTGTGGGTGGTGGATGTGTATTCTGACTGGGAAAGGCACCATTGATTGATAGACTTGCCATGTGATAACATGGAGTTTTCAAACGTCTTTGACTCAATCTGAGTCATCCAAAGGACCAACTCATCGATGCATCTACAACTCACATTCAAAAAATAGAATCAACCATGTCATGGATGTTTGGGCTCTGCAAATGGTGAGCATTAATGGTGTATTCTCTTCAAAGGATATCAATTTGATCTCCATGTGTGTGAAGAGCTACTTCTTGGAAATTATGAAGAATGGTATGCCAATTTCCATGTACCTGGGAATTAACGGTGGTGAAATAGACACCAACGAATAATCACTTGCTCGCTCGTGTTTCTCTCAGGGAATTGATGATTGACATCATCAAATGTGCTCAATAAATATGGATGAAGGCTCATCATTTTCACCATTGCAACTAGATGTCTAAAATTTTCTATGCTTCTATAGAGGATAGTAATTACTCTTGTGAAAGTTTTTGAATATTGGTGCAAGCTGAGCAGGTCTATTGCTACCCCGTCTTCTATGCATAGGTTTGCAAGGGTTAATATACAAAGGTCTCATGATGAGGTACCACTACATTAGTAGAGTACTCTTCAAGGTGCTCTTATCTTGAAGGAGGAATGCACGAAGCCCATCCCAGTTGTTACCAGGTGTACCTCTCAGCTAAAAGGCCAAGCTGTAATTACAGACGAGGCAGTATGTGGAAAGGAGAAGAGGTCTGCAGAGTTCAAGTGAAGACCAAAAGCCAAGATAAGGTATGGTCAGGGTTCCCTAGGGAGGAAAAATTCACCCATTGATGTCTTTGGTAGCTCTAGTGATAGTGATATGAATATTGACTTTGGTTATGACCAATTCCTCATGGATTTAACAGAGATGGTTGGTGTGAATGAAGAGGTCCTCATAGTTTCTCCAATTTATGTGATGGCACCGTGTGAAGTTGTTGGTTTTGATGCTAAGAAGTGTGTTGATAAGGAAGAGGGAGTGGTTGTTTCGCCTCCTACTATGGAAAAGACACAGAGTGGTCGCATGTACCGTGGCCCTGGTGTTGGTTCAGGTTCTAGATGATGGTGGTGATGTATGGCTTTCAAAATTTGTTGCAATGATGTGCTGGTTGTTTTTTTGGGTTTGACGTGGATATGGACAACATGGCCTTAATGGCATTTTGCAATGGGTGTGGTGACACCGACTAGTTTTGTTGGTTGTTACAAATTTTGATTCCCCTGTTCGATAAATGATTACATCTAACCGTTTGAGAATTTTGAAATGCAAGTGAAATTTCGCATTTGAAATGAAATTTTGTTGACTGTAACTGTGATGAGCTTGATGATTTTTGCTCTCTTATTGTTATAAAAGAGATTTCAAGGCTCATTACAGAGGTCAAATTTTGAGTCTAGAACGGTCTAGGTAGAATGCATATACATTGAACAAATATAATGCAAATTTCTTGATGAATCTACTAGCTAATTGTCTTGGGTATGAGTTTTATATGAAATAGTCTTAAATAGTTTTATGCAAATGACTGATATCGAAATAAATCTATAAAATTAAAGTATGTGCTCTCCCGTGTACAGTTGTTGCATATCATAAATGAAAATATCAAGTATCTTTTCACTTGTCTTCAATGGTTTAGTTGAATGTATGATTTTGTTCCTTGTCTTAACTCAAAGAGTTAATTAAATACTTGAAGAGAGTCATAGGTCTATGAGAATTTTCTAAGGATTTGGTAAGAAGTAACACTTTAAATACTATGAGTTTTTATAATGTAATGCATTATGAGAATAGTCCATTCATTTTAGGGTTAAATTTTTGTGTATTACAAAGTATTTAATGTTTGACTCCTTTTTCCCAATTGATGAGGCACTGGCTTATTTGTTAGGAATTTATGTAATTTAATGAATTTGTGAAATGCTTAGCTATGGATTCAAAGTTATAACATTAATTATTCAAATCTTATTCATTCTAAGATGTAAGTATCGTACATACTTGTGTTCCTAGCAAGTGAATGGTTATTTGAGTAACGGTCAACCAAAATTTTAATGAATAATGTATGCTTGCAATTAGTAGGAACAAATCTATGTGTTGAAGTGTTCTTGAGACACTAAATATCAAATGAACACAATAAGGAACACCCTCCTTGGTCCCACAGAGCCTAAAGAGTAGGGGTAAGGGCCTGAGAAGCTTTACCCATTGTGTTGGCCACTAGCTTTTGTAATTCCTGAATATGGAGGTTGGCTACCTCTTAGAGAGCTTCAAAGCTTAGCTGGAAAAAACACCAACATAGTCTATGATTGAATAGTTGTTAATACGTAAAATGTTGGAACTAACTAGAAATTGATAATTGAACCTATTCTACACTACAAAGTATCCTAAGTTGAATAAATGCAATCATGAATATGAACAAAAATGATTGATAACTTTGATATGAGAATCTATCTTAACTTATTATGCAATTATGAGGTAATTACTAATAGAAATAAAAACTCCAAATATAGTGAAGGACAATACCTTGAGTGGCCCTTGCTTAGGTGGTTGTCTTCACTAAACTAAACCAAATCTAAATCTTCAGATCAAATCAATCATATCAACTCAAGATCATTCATTACACATTCCAAAATATCACATGAAATCTTGCTCAAAGATTGTATTAAAAAAAACCATGTTGAACAATCAACATGTCTGTGTAATAACAACTGAAAAGTGTTTGATAACCACATCCACAATTTAAAGATTAACCAAATAACTATCCTAAAGAATCAACCACTGACTATATACATGCACGAGGGAGTTTTATTTAGAAGTTAACTCTAAACTGAAATCATTAATTACAACTCCCTAGATATCATAGTGTAATTAAGATTTAGTTATCCTAACTGCAACTGAAAAGAAATAAGAATCCAAATAGGATTAGAACTCTATAATAATAGAACTAGAGTGTGGAACATAAAATCAGTTACGTTAGAATCCTAATGATAAAAAGGTTCTCCTTCTTCAATTCCTTTATTGTTTGTCATAATGATGCACGATTGTCTTCATCGGGTGTCTTCATGTTGTAGTTATTGCACTCAGTGTACTCAGGAACATCCCCTATTTTACTATCTAGAAATTGCTTTGCTTGTGGGTTCCATAATTTTGTAGTTTTTGCGGGCTACAATATCTTCTCAGGTTGTAAGGGATTAGTTCATAAAACATGCACACAATACTAACTACCATGATTAAACATAGATATCAATCATAATTCATACATACTCACATATAAATCAAGCAACACTATCATATCATAACTACATTTTCATATACTTTAACCAAGTACAAGGTCTGCATAATAAACATAAAATATGGCATATTGTAGGAATAATTGCCTTAGGAATGTCTTATAAGTAGCATAAAGATAACAAAAAACTAGCCAATAAATGGGCTCATTAGTGGCCTCTTAGAAATAGGGGTTTCCTGCTTGCTTTTTGTTGTGAGCTGCTCAACAAAGGTTACAGGTTATGTTTCCAACAAACCCTGCTCTTTTGGTTCTCCCATGTTGTAGGTAGTTATTGCAACAAGGGAACTAGAGGGCATTTCTCCCTCAGGAGTAGCCACAATAGGATCTTGTATTCTTTGTCCTTGGCCCTTGTTTTCTTCATTAGGCAATTCAAGAATATTGTTGATATTACTGCAATTGAGAAAATATTCCCATGCCACATTTGGGAATTGAAACCTAAGGCTCCTTTTTACCAGTAATGTGACCAAACAAAAATGAGATAATGCTGACTAATTTATTTTTCTTTTATACTCAAAAGACATTCTTTTCAGCAGGTTATACAAAAAGATAGGAACATTCACATGCCTTCCATGGTGTAAATGACTTAATAATTTAAAATGGATTATATATAGTAATGATTATATTTTATGCATGTTAAGTATCTAATTACGTGAGAAGCTATTGAAGATTAAAGCCAAGGTAAAGACAAGCGTTTAGCAACTTGTGAGGAAGAGTCCAAATTTTCTCATGGCAAGGAGAATTCATTCCTCATTGCAATTGCATCTTCTCTTACTGGAAACTCCTCTCCTACTCTTGGAAGGCCGAATACTTTGGCTACAATTACCTCTAATGCTTCTACCCTCAAACCCCTGATAATTGCCTCATCATTTTGTAGTGTGCTAGAAAATTATTGTGTTATTACTTCATTAAATTTTGTAAGCTTCAAGAAATAATCCAACTAGCTAGCTTGTTGGAAGATAGGCAAGAATTATCCATCTTCTAGTAGAAAATTGTGTGCTACTGGTTCCTTTGTCACAATGTCACCACCCATTGCAATGCTTCAACAATTTGCAGTCACTCACTATGCTTTGTTTTTCTCTATTTTTCTTTGCCACCCCAATTATACTGCTTCTGCTATGTTGTATGCTATATCATTCAAATGCACTTCTTAATTCTATTGCTTAGCACTTATTTCTCTCCTTTGAATTCACTCTCTTGAAAATGGTAGAAAATGAAACAACATAAATTTTTGTAGAAAGTTTTGAAAATAAAAAAATGAAGGAATAATCTTGAATACCCCTCCCCCCAACTAAAGTTGCCAAGTATCATCATTTAGTGTGTATGAATTGGGTAGAGTTATAAATTAGAAGTAGTGGAAAATTAGACATGATATTTGACATGCACAAATGAATGATAAATATGTATAAAACCAGTAATATTCAATGATAATTATGATAGTTAGTATGTAGTGTACTTGTAGGCATTGTTTGAAATGAAATGCAAATCGTGTGAAGGAGTTGAATGTCAACTGCGACTTGATTTGAAATGATATGTCGTGAATGTTATGAACTTCATGCAGTGATGGCTTGAAATTAAAGGTAGTATATGTTTAGCATGTGGAAATGACATTAGAATGATGGATGCAAAAGACTATGGAAAGTACATGATGGGGGAGATGAAAGTTATTGCATGATATAGTGGAATCGAAAAAGGTGGTATGATGGATATGTGCTAATGAAAGAAATAAGTTGCATGCAATAAAGTGTATGGTGTATGACTACATGTGCAGATGAATATGCATTGAAGTGATGTATTATGTAGTTAATATGGGTGTATATGGAATGGTTGGCAGACAAATGCTACGAGCTCAGGTAGTAATAGGTACCTTATATAGTTTTGTCGCCTAGGGGTGTGATGTTGGAGGTCCATGTTGCTTTTGCTATTGGTGTAGAAAAAGAAGATTATCAAATGTCATTTGTGCAGTGTGTGTATGTGAGATGTGAGATAAAATTATATGTAACATGTTGATTATTCAACGAAAGAAAATTCACTAAATTTTAACCTCAAGTAAATAACTATGTTCAAAACTCATACCAATAATTTTTTTCTTCTATTTCAAAGGCTATATGCACATCTAAAATAACACATATTCCAAACTTTCCATTTGCATTATAATTGAATATTATAATTCTTCCAATACATTTAAAATCTCAAGATAACATTTCTTGCATTACAATTCCAAAAAATGGATATAAGAAAAGATACATAGCTCCTTGAGCTTCATTAGCACTAGTAATAAATGGTCTAGGAAATCCCCTACAAATCTCATCTATCAATTGATGAGGAGAAGCATCACTCAAGTGATTTTTTGCTAGCCATGGACTCAAATGTGGTCCCTTGCGCATCTATTTAACTGATAGATGGCCCTACCCTTCGATGAAGAGATTGGTTGGTAAAACCGCATAAAAAATATCCTTCCCAAGCTCAATGTTGTGTCCTACAAACCAAAATCTAATCATACGATAGCTACAACTACGAGTATGAAAATTCCAAACTGGAATGTCTATACTAGAGCACAGTGAACTACTAGTGTAAACATTGGCTACTTACACTACTTTGGCCAAAGTTTCATATAAAAATTAATCTATTCACCCACTATTCTAGCTCGATTTGTTTAATGACCATTCATGTACTATGCTTTGGAAATTCCCTCTATTGGGTAATCGTTAAGCCTAGGAACAACCTATCTCTTTTACAATAAACTATGTGTAGACACCCAAAATTGTCCATATCATAACGTTACCTAGTCGATACATGATCTTGTAAGACATCTTGTAATATTTTACTTTAAGTCATTGCATTATACCACTTATCCCATTTATTCCACTTAATCACCTTCCCAATTAATTAAATAAATCTCATTTATTTAATTAATTCCCCTTCACATGTCTCAAAATAATTCAAATTAAATATTTGAATTAATCCCTCACTTATTACCACATTGCAACATGTGCCACATGACTACAACTCTTCACATGCACACACAATTTAAATTATGAGATTCCCACTCACATCCTATTTTGAGCCCTATTCATTGTACGTCAGAAGCATCTTTTCTCTCCAAAATAAATAAAAGAATCCCACTTATTCCCTCACATCCTAATTTTAGCCTCATGTCATAGCCCACTTAATGTGTGTTATAGACACTAAAATCAACTTTTTAATCCTAGCCATACACATCACATAATTGAATTTTAATCTTAGCCATCAAATCATATCAACTCTTTCCTATAAATCTAGCCTCACACATGCCATTTGATCAATATTCTTCTAGTATCCACACTCTGCCAAAATTTCCTCCAATTTTCTCTTTTATCTATCTTCCAATCTTCTCTTCCATCTATCTATTTTTCCTCTATCATCTCCATCTTATCATTATGCTATGAAAATGAGCAATCAACATCAACATATCAAATCATTCAATCCTTCAAAATCTTGCATGCTTATGTGAGGTGGAGAAGAGCAATGGAGATAAAACAAATCTAGCTTGTAGATTGGTTTGCTTTGCTTTTTTGTTTTCATTTCATGCTAAGTTGTGCTCTATTGTACTTGTTAGGGTTTCATTATAATTTTTTTATGCATTTACCCTAAATTTTTACCTTAACTACATTAGTGAACCCAACATGAAATCCTTTGATCTAGCTTGTTTTTTGCAGGTTTTATTGACTTTTTGTTGCAGATCTGCCATTTTTGGGACAAAACACTAGGTTTTAAAGATATCATCATATCTTCCAAATGGTTACAAATTTTTCTACAATATTTTCACAAAAGTTTTTACATCATCTAAGGAAGCTATTATAGAAAAATTACGGGTTTATCATAATTTTTGTAGGAGTTATTATGATTTTATATTTTTTTTCATAAAATTGACTTTTTGGGCATAAATCAACGAATTTTCCATAGATTTTTACATTTCTAGAAAGCTCTTAAAATTTTAATGGGGGTATTTTTTTTATAGATTCAATTTTGAGGTCAAATAAGGTGCTAAATTATCTTATCTTTGTTTTCTCTAGGGTTTTCATAAATCTATATTTCTGAGTGCAAAATAGGGATTTTTTTTAACTTCTTTACATTTTTGGAAAGTTCTTAGAAAATCAGCAAGGTTCTCTTATTTAATTTTTTATTTTTCAGATCAATAATGTCTTCAAATAATCGAATCTAATTCAACTATGTTAAAACCATGTATCTAAAATTAATTTTTCCTTGTCTGATGAGCTTTTTTTTTTATGGCTGCATTATAATATCATTTTCTAATTTTGTAGGTGAATCTAAGGAGATGGAATAAAATTGAAATCGAAATCTACAATAAGTTTAAGTATGAAAACAATCAGGTGCACACATTCCATCTTTCATCTCTAATCATTGCTTGTTAACACATTTCAATTTGGGGCTTAAAAAGAACAACTTGTTTAATCACACACTTGGATTTTGGGCTTAAAAATAACATTTTGTTTTCTATCACATCATTGAAATTGGGTTAAAATAAACAACTATATTCCTACACATTTGTCTTTGGGATCTAAAAAGAACAAGTTCTCAAGAATAGTTTTACACACATTTCGATTTTCTAAAGGGAAATTAACAACTACGAGTGTGAATCAAGTGTGTGTGTGTATGCTCTCTCCTCACACTGCAAGGTGATATTGGAGATCAAAAACACCTCACTTGGTTCAATTTTTTCATACCCTTCTTAGGAGGCCTGCTTGGAGAGACACCACTCCAAGGGACGACCTCAATCGAGAGGTGAATCAAAAGACACCCTCCTTTGGGAGTTGAAATCTTGTCACTCTTGGCTAAGCCCCAAAAAACTTTATACCTTTGGGAAGTGAAGGTGAAGGGTGGGTTACCCCTTTCTCCCATCTATGTGGAAGGATTTTTCTTTCAAATCATCCCTATTCAACCTCGTGCATCCTAACTTAAGACCTAATTGGCCATACCATCTTGACTAACATTAGGCTTGTTGTTGTGTATTCAAGTGTTTGCTTAATCATAACATTTAATCTTGAAAGAAAAATTTATCATTGTGTTTGGTGTGTGTGTTTGTGCATATACATGTGATATCTTGTGTTAGATATTTCCCAAGTCAAACTTTCAATAAACATTTTGCACATCATCTAATCTTTCCAAGCCAAATCATCTTAGTCATTCAAGCAATCACATACTAATCATTTTAAATCATCATCATAATCTTAATCAAATATTCTCCAAAAGTGACACCATGCCAACATTAGAAGACCTAGTACCCCAATTCCAATACCTAATCCAATCACTTTATCAAGCACCACAACCCTTAGACCAACAAACTATACATAGGCTCCAAGGCCTCATCCAATAATTTCAACCTCAAGTAAGCCAATCACATCAAATGTAACATCTCATAGTGCAAGCCCAATATCTCATAGCCACTTTTCAAACCCAACAATCACATCATCCTCTATTCATTCAAAACCAATAAATTCCACCTCATTCCTATGTGGCATATCCCTCCATTCCATATCAATCTAATCCATCCACCTATTAAAACAATTATGTATCACCTTACCCCACATCCTTCCATAACAATTCCACATCACCTTATCCCACCTCTTTCCCTGTCAATCCTACATCAACCTATCAATTCATCCCACAACAAGAACATGTGAGCCAAATTCCACCTTTGCAACAAGATAAAAAGCCTTTAAGTCTTAATGCCACCTTTGACAAGGGAAATACCAATCTAGCTCATTTATCCTATAAATATATTATACCACCATCTAATCAAAGGCCTTTCCTAAAGCCACCATGTCCTGGTCCAAATCCATTGGTACCCACACATTCCAACCCATAAAACCCTTTATTACCCACACCATCATCCAATCCTCCATCAATTCAACACCCTAAGTTCAAACATCACAAAAGTAAACCCAAATCCATCCATACACCTACAAAGGATGTGACCCAAGGGCTACTAGAAAGGAGTCAACCATGTCAACCATTTCCCATCCTTGAGATTACAATACATTCTTCCAACACCATGCCTAGTCTTCTAATTCCATCATGTCACCCAAAACCCCTTGGACCTATTCTAGAGTCTCCCCTCATGAGCCCAAGTCAACCTCCATCATGCCCTCATTAGATTAACCATCAAGAATATGTCAAGCCCCTCCAAGAGCCTTTCTCATCCACTTCCATTCAAAAAATCCAAGAGGTATGTCAAGAGCCTAATCCTAAGCATGTAGAAACATCAAGCCCTCCTAATCAAGATCAAATCATTTTCATTCAACCTGATGGATCTTCAAATTTTGTTCTTTGAATTCTATTATTATCCTGCCTCTGTATTGGTTTGTCTTGCTATTCAAAAGAAACCTAAGGTTGGGGGTTTTAATTTTTGCCTTCATACAAATCCTAATGTTCTATCTAATACCTTGGGTAGGATCTATTCAGCCGTTACCTTTTGAAGGGGGTTTAAAATGACTTATGTCTGATTGATTCGTGTAGGCCAGGCCCCTTTTAATAAACAATGTTAAATATTTTGCCTAACTTTATTATCTCCTAAGTTTAGGTTGGCCCGTGCCCCATTTTTAAGAACAAAATTAAGCCATCGTTTGTCATTGGCCTAGGCGATGTCCCCTTGTCCCTTTAATAATTATTTTATATTTCATAGGGAATGTTTTTTGGTGACCGTCAATCATCAAACAGTTGATCCTGACCGTTTCCCATGATCCCGTGATGGCCTCATCGCTAAGTTTCAACCAATTGCAATATCACGGGAGAGCACCATGTGTCTCAATTGTCGACGCTGAAAAATATTAAAAAAGTGCTTTAATTTTTATGTCGGGTTTTAATATGTTATATGGTGGGTTACTAAAGCAACTATGAGATGCACATGCTCAAGATCGACATTGGTGTTACAATCTTGATGAAAAGTTGCTTGACGGTTATGTTCAGTACTGGTGACTACTATGAATGAACATGATTGTTGATGGTGGCAATCAACGATTGCCCACCATTGCATGATTCAAAGATGCAGGGTGTTTAGTGATTACAATATCATGGGCAGGCACCACGCGTACTCCTTAGGCACTGCATACTATGGTGGGCCCTCGATGCTGAGATGGAGATTACATCAAACTTTTTGAAGGTGGTCGTTCGATGATCTGACAAAAGTAAAAGATCGACGGTTAGTTTTTAAATTCACATCAAATGCGATTGGAGCCGTTGGCATGACATGTATGTGAGCTTTAATGGCAGATGAGACGTTTACTGGCTCAATTTGAGCGACATAAAGCATTTTTTCCTTCATTTTATTTCACCAGAAAGCATTCAAGCATTTTCAAAGCAGTTGCAGAACTAGCGATGAGTTTTTGAGTAATCACAACGAGAGTTTGGTCTTTTGCAAAGCATAATCCCATGAGTTGTTCTCTGTATTGTTTTAGTTACTCTGGCTATGGTTTTGTGAAGGATTGTAGTGTGTTGGTCAAAGAGTTGGTTGATTATTGTTGTAGGGTTACTGGTTTGAATGAATTGTGGGGAATTATAAGGTTTTATTGTAGTTTTGTTGTCTGAGTAGCCCTAGTCTGTTCAAGTTTTAAAGTTTTAAAGAAGACCTAGTTTATTTGAGATGGCACCACTAAAGCAATATTTTGGCCATGTGGATTATTTACAAAAGAATTTGTATGAAGATTTCCTCGACCAATTACCGCTGTCAACAAATGATAAGAGGAGGGGTTTAGTTATGATGAATGAAAGAACCCTAGGTGAAGGATTAGTGTGCAAAAATTATAACATTGAAGATGCTAGGGCTCCTATGACAGGTTTAGAAATGTTTAGGCTCTGGTATGGACAATGCAACTTACCTCACCCTTTCTCTAATGCTTGGAGATATGATATGGGGAAACTGGTTGTACCATGCGTGTTTCCCGATGTGGACCTGCTCAGGGCTGTGGCAACATGATATGACCTTGTCACTAGAGTGATTAGGGATGATGATGGAGGGGTTATGTTGAGTATAAGCAAAGAGGAAATTCAACAAGTATTTGATTTGAGTGAACCTAGTTAATTTCTAGTTCAAATTGATCTCGAGGAGATGAAGCAAGAATATGCAAGATCAAAGCCGTTGTTCAAGTTGAAGTTGCTTCCCCCTCATCTGGCTAAGGTAGACAGTTCTATAGTTTACATCAGTCCCAATGACCAGCAGCCTTTCAGGCTAGGCTTCTTTGTTAATCACTTTTTGGCCACTTTCTACTCACTTTTCCAGATTCTGGGTTTTAGCCCAAATACTGTTATGCCAATTGCACACATGTTCATGGGGGCCCAGATCCAACACCCCAATTTCTCCGTGGTATATGACTTTGCATCTTTTCTGGCAGAAAATATACATGATGGATTGTTGAAATTGCACGTAGGAGATACTAGCAATCCTTTCTTCTGGTACTCATTGTTAATGTACATGTTTTTGTATAAGAATATCGACTTATTCTCAGAGAAGATGGAGTTAAGGCAGGACATAAATGGGGAAAGGTTACCTATGCAAGTTTGGACTACAAACCTATCATACAACAAAGGAAGCGCCAGTTATGTGCAATTTGATAATTGCTTTGCTTCCAGACTCAGGGCTCGGTTAATTGTTAATATGCCCAAGATTCTTGAGGATCTTCATGACTTTCTCAGACCTAAGGGGAGGAAACTTGATTTAAAGGTTTGTCACAACTAGGGTGACATCATTTTGTACCCAGTCAGTACTGTTCTTAGAGTGTATGGTTTCCAGGGAGCCCCACATATTCTCCCTTTTAATGTGCCATCCAGAATGGGGTTTGCCAAGGTCATGTGGCAAATAGGTTGTATTCATGAGGACAACCTGACAGGGAAGGGGAAAGGGACTCTCTTCCTTGATTACACTATTGTATCAGATTTTGTTTTCTCCAAGGGAGGATGGGTCCATTTCGGGAGATATTTTGATGACTTTCATTTAAGGAATGGTCCCAGGTGGTAGCATGATCTAGAGGGTTTCTTTGCCTTATTTAGGTAACAGACTAAGGGTGGCAGGTTTACCCATGAGTTTAATTTTCTTGAAGATTTAATCAGGAATGATTTTGATTTGAACAAACAGGAATTGAAGAAAGAGAAGTGGATTGCATATGAAAAATTGTTGGTTGTAGTGCATAAAATGGATCCCAAGTATGATCCATTGATGGAATTCACTCCATTCCATAAGAAGATTGATTTCTTGATGGATAATTTCAGAGAGATCATGGGCACTCTGATGACCAAGAGGGTCAATTTGGATTTGGATTTTGGTATACAGAGACTAGAGGTGAGGCCTGAAGAAACAAGGCTGACTTACCAACCCACAATGAGTTGACCTCTTGACAAGAGAAAGAGGAGTGACAGTAGCAATGATGAAGAAGAGGATAAGAAGGGAAAGCAAATAATGAAAACCTCAGCTCACCCAGGGCCGAAGATTAGAGCACCTGGAGGAATAAAAATAATTGATTTAGATTCTCCACCACAAGCTGATCCTGCATTTCCACCATCAGAGCCAAGCTCTAAGAGGCAAAGAGTTGAGGAAACACAATAAGCTCTGATGGATGAAATAATTGTTACTAATCAAGAAATAGTTGTTACTAATCAAGAGATGCAGGTTGGTATTCCATCCCCTCCAAAATCAACTCAATTAGTACTATCTGATATGGGTGTAAAAGGCCAATGTGTACAAGATGCCAGAATCGAAGCATGCAGGGCATTCTTGGATGATGATGCATTTGTGAAGACTCTGGTTTTCTTGCAATTGGTGTGGAGGATGAAGTTAGAAGAATACCAAGCCAAATGAAAGGAGATAAGAGAATCAAGGCCTGGTAGGTCTGATTAGGAGAATGATGATGAGGTGAAGGTTGAACTCATGAATGAATTCAAAAACATCACTCCTAAGGAGGGAAGGAAGTTGGTGACCCAGGATGGTGTTCTAATTTTACCAGAGTGGGACATGGCAGATGTAGTGGCATTCAATGCTATTTCGAAGTCTAAACATCCCATGCAAAACAATGAGGAGGGGGTCAGGGCAACACTCCAAGATTCTACCTTTAATGAAGAATATGAGACCCTGGCTATTTGGGCATTGGCACCCCAGGGAAGAAAGCCAAATGTTACTGATATTAGCCCAAACCTAAGGGGAGGGTTAATCAATCAAGAGAGCTTCTGAGACCTCAACTACATAAGCTACAAACTTGATTGTAAATGTGGCCAAATTGGCCCAAAAGATAGCTGAAAGAGAAGAAGCTGAGAATAAAAGTTTGATGGAGAAGTATAACACCATTATTGGAGAGTATAGTAGAATGCAACAAAGGAATGTTGAGCTGCAAACTGAGGTAGACAGGTTGAAGTACAAACAAGTGGGGGAGTCTTCTAGTGCTCTTGGTACCTTGACCTTACCTTCTACATTAGGGTCAGTACCTCCAACTTCTCCAATTGTTTCAACTCTGGGATCCCCCATCCAGACTCCTGGTCCCAGTCCTTCATTAGAGCTAGTTGAAGAGGAAGTTGAGTACTCTGCAGATCCCACCAAAAAGAAGATGCTAAATAAGATTATAGAGCTATAGGCAACTCTAAAAGCAAGTGAGGAGGGAGTAGTTGCCAAGCAGAATGCAGTTGTGGATACAATTTTGAGGCATTTGAATGAGAGAGTTGATGGTAGATTGCCATCAGTTTATTCTTTATATTCTTTAATCTTGAATTCAATAAAAAACATTACTAGGGATCAGGAATTAGTTTTTCCTTTAGTTGAGAAATGGATCCCTAGGGCCAATGACCTAGATGTTATGTATAAGGACTCCAAATTTGATGTAGCTAACATGGCTCAATCATTAAGGCCTACTCAACTTTTTGTAAAGTCACTGCAAGGTTTCCAGGCCTTACTTGATAATTTGAGGAGGATTAAGGATTTGGTAAAGAATTTTGATGACTGGAGTGACACATCTTTACCAGATATTGTAGATTCCTAAGGAAATGTTAGATCACTGCAGCAGTGGTAGGATAGGGTAGATGAAGTCATCGATGCACAAATCAAATTGATTTGTGATGACTCGGATTATGACATGCTAGCGAGTAGTATGGATAAAATCATTAGTACCAAAACATTTTTGGAGTCTTTTGAAGAAGAGGTGAATTAGGTGGCAGTAAAGTATACACCTTATAGTGCTAAGGTGAATGAGGTGGTAAATTTTGATTGGCCAATAGATGAAGAATATCAAAGATGGGTGGAAAAATATTTAACTGAAGAAGAATAGGACAGTCTATTATCGAGAATTAACAACTCAATGGTTATGGTTATAACAAATTTTGGGTATGTCTCGATGGTGGTTTTGGTGTAGGTTTTGAGGTTTGGCCAATGCAACAACTATTCTACAATGAGTGGGATTAACAGGAAGATTCTCCAAGGAATCAGTATTTGTAATCATTTTTGTGAAATCTCATAAGGCGGTCCAATTGATCGGTGACATGTGTACTTTTGGCCTGATGCTTGTTTTCTCCTTCATTCTCTATAAGAAGGATTTCGAGGCCAGAAATACATGTTAGCAAGTTAGATATTTTTAGGCCGAGTCTAAGTAAATTTGCAGAGCAAATTGTAAAGAACCTAAGGATATAGTGGAATTGATACTCTTAGGTTTTGTGTTATCCTATTGTAGGTTTTAGTTTCATGAGGGCTTGATGTTTCAGGACAGTTTTAGCATCTGAATGAAAATTACTCATTTCAAGCTCGTGTCTCTCCATTGTATGAATATATCATTTTCTTGAATAAAATGATCAAGGGTTATTTTGTTCATCTCACTGTTGTGGTGTGTATGATTATCATTTTAGCTTTAATTCAAGGAATTAATTAAAATGCTTAAGTGAGGTTATGGATGGATATGTTCATGTAAGGATTTGATAAGTAGTATTGGGTTAGAATATAGATTGATAGTATTGTAAAGTAATATTATCTGAGATTTTATATGCTGTGTATGAATCTATCATGGATCCTTAAATGCTTATGAATTTGACTCCTCCAATGGTATATGGCACTGGTCTAAGTTGTAATCATTTGTGAGGTTCTGTATTCATTTGTCTTTTCTTAGAGCTTGCTACAAATTGAAAATTAATAACTATCTTAAGTTGTGTAATATTGTTGTAGTATCTCATGCTCCAAGTAGTTGGTATTATTGATGAATAGCCAATTCATTTCAATCTTATCCTATTATGTTGAGCTATTAAGTGAGATGATTTGTTATTATTGATGTTATTTATAAGTTTGGTGCAAAGATTATAGACACATTAAGGGGATCACCCTCCTAGGTTTTGCAGAGCCCAAAGTGTAGGAGGTTTATTAAAACCCTCATCAGTTGGTCCAAGTCCTTCGAGCTGCCCCTAATTGGGATTGGAAATTCCATAGGTAGATTAGAAGATAAACTTGGTTACAATAAAAACAACCAACACAACCTATCCATAACATATATCTTTTCCATGATCAAGATAATATTCATGATGAAGAACCTATCCATGGGCAACTTGATCTTATCCATACCCCGACTATCATCCATGAATGAGACACCCAAGATCCACATAATGAAAGTCTTGTTGACCTACTTGAAAATTCACCACGTTTCATGGCCTTCCTTCAAAGTGAAGAAAATTCCCCTCCATCTAGCCCTATCCATGATGCACAAACTCCCACTTGTCATGATGAGACATGTGCCTCCCAAGCACACATAGATGATAAAACAAATAACTTGGATCTACATGAACATAATAAAGATCCTAATGATCCTTCCACATCAACTATCAATCCCACCTACAGTCCACAATCATATCCTATTGGTCTATCCACCTTCATCCATGAGTGTTCTTCTTTAGGATAAAAACAACCTTTATCCACTCACCTTCTTAATCTAATAATGAACTCAAGTCTAGTCTCCAAAACATACCTAGTCCCATTGTCCATCACATGCTTCAAAGAATGAACTATCAAGGTAAAGGCTTAGGTCTTTATGAACAAGGTATTTTGGATTCAATCCATGTCAAGGTCCCTCCACGCTCTTATGGCCTTGAATATACACCCTAAGGATACCTATCTCAAGATTTTGGAACTTCCTCCATGCACCCTAAGTCTGCCTCCTTCCATCATAAGCCCTAACATACACCCAAAACATATGTTTCCATTCCACTTCCATCATCCTATAAATCGCGAAAGCATGCAAACATACACCTTCCACCATCCAATCTACCACCATTACTTCCAACTCCTAATATCGCTCCATCTAATCTACCTCCACTACTCCCAACACCTAATATCCCCATCATATAATCCCCTTATCCACCTACACATAAATCCTCTAAAAATCCTAATCATGACCAACAAATGCACACATTGTCTAAACATAAAGCTTCCACTCATTCCACCAAACCTAAGGGATTCCAAAATAAAAATTTGGATGCCTCTACACATAAAGTCAAAAATCCTAAAGGTCCTAATGCCTTAGCATACAATTGAAAAAAGTCAAAGCCAAGTACATCCAAAAAACAATATAAGCCCACGCCTTCAAAAGAAAATTCTAAAAACTAAAATGGTTTGGGTCCCTAAGAAAAAGGAAAGCAAGTTAAATGAGGCATCCACATCTCAAAAATCCCAACCATCCACTTCCACCCCACATTCTCATTCCATTCAAAAATCTCAAATTCCTAAATCCCACAAGCAAAATAAAATAAAAATGCTAAGTCTATGTGGGTACCTAAAGCATTGCATCAACCATATCCTAAGCAAACATCACCATTGCTTCCTACACCACCTTTCCATCAAAAGCTTCAATGTTTAACATGGTGTGTGCAACCATTGGTCATGATTCCATTCCCATTGGTTGTCACCCACAAAAGGGTATAAAAGTCATTGCAAAACCTAACCTGAGAATTGGACATTCCAGCAAGTGACTAACATCTTCTTATGGTCGTTCATTTACATTGTCAAACCAGGGAACATATACTTGAAATGGAGCGGCACTGTATGTGCACTAAGAACCAGTTTCAACCACAATTTACTAGAAATAAATGATTGGAAGGAATTCTACTTATGATGCAGGAACGTAATGTAAAGTCTTCTTAACTTAAGCATAACTTAATCAAAGCAGAAATCATGACAACTATTACTAAGAAACAAACCATGAACTGGTCTTATGCTGCAGGAACAAACACAAGGATGGATTCCTTATGCGGCAAGAACAATATAAGACTGAGTTTGCGTTGAAGCCTTCAGGAATGAAATTCTAACTTATAATCAATAGAAAATAAACAACTAACTATAGATACTCACTAAGTGGGCCCCCTTAGCAAGCATCAACCAATTTATGCAAGAATTGAACTCAAAAATTCACCAGCTTTTATTCATAAACTTGGAATCATATACATGATCATTTTGCTTGTAAGAAAACTAACACAAAACTCTGTTTCTCATTATAACACTAATCTTAACACACTCTGTTCTGTTTCCATCCTATAGTCTAGTCTAATCTATTCACTCACGCAAGAGGAACACTTATTTATAGAAAAGCAACTAACTACCTAACTCTAATAGAGAAAGACATGTACATAAATGCTTCCTGATGCTGAGGAACAAACTTCTCATAAATGAAAGCATATCTGTTCAATAGATTTAGAGAGAATCTAACATTCCACTCTTCCTAGATTAATGATTATTTAGATTTCCTCCCAACAACCCGATCAGAGAGTCTTTGCTGGAACAAATTCCTCGATGCTGTGCTAGAAATGGACTTTACTGCAAGGCTGAGATCTGTTGTGCTTTGACTCGTTCATGTTTCTTTCAACAACCTGCGACACACATGGTGACAAAAAAGAAAGAAAGCACACACACAATAACATGATACACATTCATTAATCACACATTAAATCCATTTCATTATCCAAAAACCACATGCATTATATCAATCATTTGGGAGGTCAACCAGGGCAATAAATATAGACACACAGAGATGTTAAGCTGTAGGAATATAGGAATGTGTTGCCATAGGATACTACCCACTTTTTAGATAAAAATTCTTTAATCAAAGAGTTTAAACAACCATTAGTAAAAGAGTAAGAGTATTAAAAATACATTATAATATTCAAATTATGAGCATATTTTGAGCTCATCATTTGCCCCCTACTTATCCTAATGATGGTCCTCCAACATTAACCTTTATAGTTGTTTCTTTGAAATCAGTAGGAGTAGCATGGCCCTGCATTGAAGTTCTGAATTTGTAGTAGAAACCTCTGAAATTTTGCCATCTCTCATACCTACGGGTTTCTGTATCCTCATTAACATCTGTAGCCAAATAAGGGTACAGTGGCCACATCAAAACTTCAAAACTAGAGGTTGAAATGTTAATGGTAACCATAATTCAAACCTTTCCTGGAGACCCAACTGCATATATTTCTCTGATCTTCTGATGGCTGCTTTAAAGTTCAGAGGGCTATGAGGCTCAAATTTCCTCAGACCAACAGTCAGTTTTTCCCATCTTGTTTTAATTCTAGAAGATGAAAGCTTCCAAAAAAGATATGTTTGGTCTTTGAACTCATCATATACCCGCTTCTTGATATCAAATATTTTTATTCTTGTTGTAGGATCATAGAATCCATATGCAACAATAAGCCAAGTTTTCAGAACTGTTTGGGGATCTGAGCTTTCAGGTCACAGGGGAATAGGTTCTTTCCTTTCAGCCTCTTCATAAGTCTCTAATTGCTCCCCATAGTTAGTTTCATTGGCCGCCCAAGACATGAGTGACCTCAGATGAATGTCACCAATGTAGAGAAGCAGATTCCATTCTGTTTCAAAGAGAATTAGCAAATCATGCAGACAAAACTCACATAAATAATTTCTCAGCCAATTTGGTGCTATTTGATATGCATCATAAAATTCCTTAGTTGTGTGAATGCCAGGGTCCAAATTTCTGGAAATTCTCATCAACTAGAACCATAGAAATTGCTCCTTAAGGCACATAGCATATACCCTAGGTGGTGGTCTACATTCCATAATTTTACCAGTTACCTTCATCATTTCATCCATTTTCTCTTTCATTTCTTTCATTTCCTGTTTTTGTCTTTCAATTTCCTTTTTCAATTTCTTCTTTTCTTCCTCCCAAAGACTTTGTTGAAATTCAGTTCTAAATAAATGGTAAAAACTCAAAGTCTGAAGTGTAACAGGCCTCCATGTAATCTTAAGATATTCCAAATACTCAATTAGCAATGTCCTTTTATAAACAACCAAGGCTCGACAAGTTTCAGAGGGTAATGGTAATTCATTGGATACTTCAGGTTGTTCAAGTTGTTCTTCCTCTTGCTGCAGGGTGGACTCCTATTGCTGCCCAGGAGGAGATTGTGTTTCTTCTAAAATTTTTTCAACTGCTTTAGCCAAGTCATCAAGACTTGGCATCCTCCTTTTATTACTACTATCATGTTGTGCTTCCTCAACTTCCACTGTCTCAGTTTGTAGTTCCCTAGGAAAATCAGTTGAACTTTTTGGAACATTCTCAGATACACTCTGAGAATCATCATGACTGACTTCTTCAGATTCCTCAAAAATGACTATAATTTTAGGTTGAATGGAGGTTGAGGCAACTTTATGCTATTTTCTTGATGAAATTCTTTTTTGGCAATGTAACAATTGTAGGAGGCTCTTTTGCAACTTTCCTCTTTCTAGCTTGCTTAGAGGATTCAGACTCAATAGGCGATGGTGAAATTGTGGTGGCAATAGGCGTTGCTGAGGAGAAAGCAGAGTAGAAATTTTTCGCTTTTGAACACGAGGGCTTGATTATGGGGTTTGTTTAGCCCTAGATGACTCTCCTACCTTTTTTTCCCCTTTTTCTTTTCTAACAGCAAAACTGGTTTTTACCCGAGTAGAGGGCTCTGGTGTGGAGGTTGTAGGACTAGGTGCTGTAGGAGCAGATGATTCTTGCTCTGCTTTCCTACTTGTAGATTCTACTCTCTTTTTATTTTTCTTGCGCTATGTAGGGAGTGCCCTAGGAGGTTGTGGAGGTTGCAGACCCTTCTGGGCAACAAATTCTTGCCAAGAAAGGGGTGATACATCCCTTAGGGAATGCTCAATCAAGAGTTTAATAAGGTCATGATGGGTGATAGAGTTGTCTTTACCTTTTTGGGTTTCATGGGCACTACATTCCAAAAGGTTTAACAATTTTTTTGGGACATTGACAGCTAAATCGTGCCTCATATGACTCAATAGTTTAAAATGATAAGAATGCAAATAGGAAAACTTCCCTCACAAGTCAAATACCTAATTATGAAGGAGACATATTCTAAGTATGGATAAGGCAGTGACACCCGTTTGCATCCTTGTTTGGAAACCTCTAAGCGTCCATCAATTGGTATTGTGAATTCTACCCTAGGAGAGACAACATCCCTTCTTGAAGGAAATTTCTCTCCTACTGCTGGAAGCCCAATTACTTCAGCAATCCGCTCTTCTATAATGACTACTATCAAACCCCACACTGTAGCTTCTCCCTCTGAAAGAGTTCTCAAAAACCCACCTGCAACTTCCTCATTAAAGAAATCTATCCCCAGAAAATAATTTAGCCATCTGCAATTGATGAATGCCTGAAACACATGAGGATCTTGTGTCAAGGCTTTATGAGCTGTTGGCTCATGTCTCACTAGCTAGCCACCCATATTCACAAATTATCCTAGCTAAAATTCCTGAAACTCAAACTTCTAAAAATTTGAAAAATACTTTTTTTCTTCACCCTGCTTCTTTCTTTTCGACTGTTACTTTTCTTTAGTTACCAAGAATGATACAAAGGATAATTGCATGCAATGATTATTTGGAAACTACTCAAATTAAGTAGTTAACTTGTTGATCACGATAAAAGCACGCAGTTATACTTGGTAAGTACAAGAAAATAAAACTGTCTTGACAGACGTGGCAATGGCACAAGAAAAGTTTTGAAATGGACTATTCCTGCCCCCTACTTAAAATTTGGCATGTGTCCACACATGTGTGAAAGGATAGGCAAAAAACAAGCAATAATGACTGATAGATGCATAACAATTAATGAATAAATGAAATAAATAAATGATGTGACAATGAAAGATATCACATAACTTATAATAAGTGCTCATAGATGCTGGGAAAGATCACAACTCAGTTTGAAATGACCGTTGGAATGGAAACCATAAATGAAGGCGGTATAGGAGGATGGATGACATGGATGGGTGATGTGGAAGAAGATGGAATGAATGATGGTGATGGATAAAAAATGGAGAAAGTGGCTTCTTTGAAAAGGAAACCTTTATTATGGCATGCAACATAGCATTTTTAAAGAGATGCTGCAAGAAAAAGGCCGAAGCCTTTTGCTGTAGGAAGATCAGTGGCTGCATCTGAAACAAATTACTTCATAAATTCTTCTTTGGATGCTGGCTTATGATACAACCTAAGACGGTGTCCATTAACCAGTAGCTTGAATCAGACAGGATCTATTGTAGCCAATTGAACTGAACCATTATCAAACACATTTTCTATTTCATAAGGACCAAGCCATCTTTTGGCGAGTTTACCTTGATTTTCCTTGTACTTGGAGTCATAGAGTAGTGCCCAATCACTAGAAGAGAATTGCTTGGTTCTTATATGGTGGTCATGCCATTTCTTTCTTTGCTACTAGATAGCTTCAGTATGCTGCAGGGCAACTTTCCTTATCTCATCCAATACATTCAGCTACAGGAGGCGCTCCTTTTGGGCTTCTGAAAGATCAATGTTAAACCGAAGAGCAGTTCTTAAGGTCTTATGCTCAAACTCTATTGGAAACATGGCATTTTTTCCATAAAGTAACTCAAAAGGGGTAAACCCTGTAGTTATTTTCCATGTTGTCCTATAGGCCCAGACTGCTTCAAGAAGGCGACTGCTCCAATCCTTCTTGTGTAACTATACTGTTTTAGTAAGGATTGCCTCTAATTCTTTATTAGTAACTTCAGCCTAACCATTGGCTTGAGGGTGATAGGGGCTAGACTTTATGTGCCCAATCTTGTAATCATTCATCAATGCAGTGATTAAGTTTGATGTAAACTGAGCTTCTTGATCAGTAACAAGTTCCCTTGGGACTCCAAATCGAGTAAAATTTTTCTCATACAGGAACTCAACAAATTTATTGTCATAGGCATGTGTCATTGCTTTCACTTCCACCCACTTGGTTACATAATCAGTGCAAACCAAAATGTAGGATTTCCCATTGGATGGAGGATCAATAAGTCCAACAAAATCCATGCTCCATTTGTCAAAGGGACTGACTACCACTTGAGGATACATGGGCATTTAATCAGACCTTGTTGGTCTCCCCATGCATTGATATTTTTCACATTTTCTGGTGTAGGCTACAACATCCTTATGTAGTGTGGACCAATAGTACCCTATATTAAGCACTTTCATTGATGTTCTCTTTGATGCAAAGTTCCCACCACATGGCTCATCATGACAAGCATGCAAAATATCATAGGTCTCATCTTCCCTAACACACCTTCACATGACTTGGTTAGGTCCTGTGTAAAATAAACAATCTAAAATCCATGAAAAGTTAAAACTTTTCTCAATCAACAGTTTTCTGTCCTTTGGTGAGAAGTGAGCTAGAATCTTGTTGGCTGCCAAATAATTTGCAATATCGGCATACCATGGGGTTTGAGTAGCAAAAGAAAACACATGTTCATCATGAAAGCTATCATAAATTATCTCAGAGGTGGCAGGTGTAGTTTTTTGAAGTCTTGACAAGAAATCAACCACCACATTAGCCCTGCCTGGCTTATCAATAACTTTGATATCAAATTCCTGCAAAATAGGAGCCATCTTGCTAATCTGCCAGATATGGAAAAATTATTCATGAGGTACCTTATTGCTGCATGATCTATATGAACAGATATTTGGTAACCAGTGACATAATGTCGAAACTTGTTCAGGGCATACACAACTACTAGCAATTCTTTCTCTATGACAGTATAATTTAATTCAGGGCCTTGAAGGTTTTTGCTAATAAAATATATGGCATGCTCTATGGAATTCTCTTTCTGTCCTAAAACTGCCCCTATGGCATAATTAGAAGCATCTGTGTGTATATGAAAGGGCAGACTCCACTTTGGTCCTTGGAGAACATGTGCCTGAGTAAGTAGGTTTTTAAGCTACAGGAAAGATTTGTCACAGGTCTCAGTCCAGTTAAATTCACAATCCTTAGTCAATAAGGCATATAATGGACTGACTATTTTGTTGAAATCTTTGATAAATCTTCTATAATATCCAACATGTCCTAGGAAGCTTCTAACATCCTTTTGTTTCATAGGTGTTTTCAAAGTTAGAATGACTTCTATTTTTGTAGGATCAACTTGAATTCCAGCTTGAGAGATATGATGGTCTAAAACAATTCTTTCTTGCATCATCATAAAACACTTCTCACTATTCAAAGATAAATTGTGCTCCTTACATCTTTTCAACACTTTCTCCAAATTTGTTAATGCTTCTTCATAAGTGACTCCATAAGTGGTGAAGTCATCCATGTAGATCTCCATAGAATCATGAGAAATGTCAGCAAAAATACTAATTATTGCCCTTTGAAATGTTGCAAGTGCATTACGCAGGCCAAAAGGTAAGACAAAGTAGGAAAAATTTCCCCATGGACAGGTAAAAGTTGTTTTGTCTTGATCCCCAAGGGCAATTCTAATTTGATTATACTGACTATATCCATCCAAAAAGGAGAAATACTTTTTACCAGACAATGAGTCTAACACTTGGTCAACAAATGGCAGTGGAAAGTGATCCTTTTTAGTTGTCATGTTCAGCTCCCTGTAGTCTACACAAACTCTCCATTTTCCACCTTTTTTAGGAATGATCACCAATGGAGATACCCTTTGACTGTCTGAAATTGGGTAGATAAAACCAACATCAAGCAATTTTTGGAGCTCATTTTTAACTATTTCCCTAAGTGCTGGGTTTATCCTTCTTTGAGGCTGTCTAACAGGTGAACAGTCTTCCTTAATGTAGATCCTATGAGTACACAACTGAGGATCTATTCCCTTCATATCCCCATAGTCCCATGCAAAAGCTCTGTGTTGATCTTGTAACATTGTGACTAGGGCAGTTTGTTGAGATTGAGGCAACTTATTATTGATATTCAGACAACGGCCTGGAGACAGTTCTATTTGCTTGGTAAGATCATTCATGGAGGCTACTAATAAAGGTGGTGTTTGTATTTTTTGTGGAAGCAAATATTGATAAACTGCAGGAAATTTAGGTGGCAGGTTCTCAGGATTTAGTTGTTGTAGGATGCATTGCTAAGGGCAGCTATCTGGAATAGATGGGCTACTCATATCAGAGTTGGACTGCAAAATGTGTAAAAGCAAGCCATCCTCACTCTGAAGTTGAGAAAGTGGATTAGTTTGCAACATCATTAGCTGAGCCAATGAATTGAATTCTTCAGTTTCCTCTCCTAAATCTGGCCAAATTGGTTGAGACAAGTTTGGCTGAGGTTGGGTAGGTGGATATAAAGTCAATTTCTTTGTTGACTGACCATCAAAAATTGTCATGTCTCCTAAACAACATCCTATAAAAACATCAGCTGTGGCTAACCATTGTCTACCTAGGATGATAGGATATCCTCCCAAAGTTGCTTTAGTGGACAATATGGTGAAATCTATTGGGTATTCCCAAGACTCAAGGTTGACAATTATATCTTCTACCATGCCATCAGGTGTTATAGTGGAACTGTCAGCAAGCTGCAGGACGGTGGGTGTATACCTAATGGTTAGGATATTCAAATACTCCATAGTATGCTTGGTCATTACATTGAAAGCTGCACCAAGGTCAATCAAAACATTCTTTACTATTTGGCCATTAATATTTATTTGTAACACACATGACTCCCAGGGTCAACATATTTTGGCATGACTACCTTCCCTAACATAATATCCACCAACTGTCCTAGAACATGGATAGTTTGGGAATCCTTTTTCCTTCTTCCCGATTTTTTCAAACAGGCCTCCTTAATGGCTTTCCCATAAATTGGGACATCTTTAATGGCTTGAAAAATGGGAATTTGAATGTGTACATTCTTTAACTAATCCAAAATATCAAAGGTAGGATCTTCCATAGACTTGGGTGTAGTGACTTGCAATCTCTGACGAAAAGGTGGTTTGGCTTGATGCTGCAAGACAGGCTCCTTAGAGACAGTATTTGATATAGGTATATGTTCTGCAGGATCAGTTGGTTGTTTAGAGGCATAGTCTAGAATCTTAGTAATCACTGGCAGCTGTGGAGTAGGGAGAGTGGTTCCAGACTTGAGATGGATATCATTAATATTTAGGGCATAAGCTGGATACTGATTGGCTTATGCAAAATACATAGGCTGTTGTTGTTCCTACTGCTTATTATTAGGATTTGGCAATGGTTAAGCAGACATAGGCGTTTGTTTTGGAGGGCCAATATTTGCGGTAGGTGTTGCAGGAGGTGCAGGAGGTGGCATGAGGGCCGAAGGTTGTGGCTGCTGAAGCAACAAGAATATAGGGGATTGGTTTTGCCATTGCTAAGAACCTCTCCATTGAGGATTCTGCTGCCAGTTACCTTGGGGTGGATTCCATTCCCCTTGTGGCGACTGCCAACCTCCTTGAGGAGATTTCCATTGAGGACTCTGATAGCTAGGCCAGTGTGGTTGAGAAGTATTCCAAGGTGGTGATGGGCCATATGTAGGTTGCCATTGGCTATTGTAATTAGAATAAGAATTACCGAAAGTCAAAGGGTCTTGAGGCATACCTTGTCTTTGAGCCCATGGGCGCCTTTGTGCAACGTAGAATACTTGGTCATCATCACCCTCTACTACCTTAAAATCAATAGGTAATTTCTTAGCCTCCATGTTAGCCACCATCTTACATCTGTAGCCATGTTTCTTCTATCTGCAATGTGGACAGAACTCAGCCAAGATTGCTTCAGCTTCCTCATGTTTCTTCTGAGCTTGCATAGTATCCAACTGTGTAGCCATGTTGTTTATGATATCCTACTTGAAATCAAATAGCAAATTTGAAATCTCCATCCATGAAACTCCATTAGTAGAAGACTTTCCCACTGTGGCTTGATGACCTCTACCCTTCTTAACATTTGCTCGAGAGTAGTTGTGACATATGGTCTTAATATCATCCCAAGGAACTTGGGTTATATCACCTCCTCCCATCAGATCCAGGGCATCTATACATGCATCATTGATTCCCCTCATAAAAAGTAGTTTATGAGATTCTTCATTGAGAGTATGGTCTGAATTCTTTCTAAGGGAAAACAAGAACCTTGAGATATAGTCTTCTAGGCTTTCTTCCTCCTTTTGCTGAATTCGAAATATATCATCACCCTTACTACCACTCTTACAATATTCCTTGTATTTCTCAAGAAATTTTGTTTGCATGATTGCCTAACTATCGACAACATCCCTTCCCAAACTCATAAACCATCTAAGAGCTCCCTCCTTCAAAGTAGCAGGAAACAACTTCAACTTGTGAGCATCTGAAGTGTAATCATAGCTGTGGCAAAGGATGTCAAACTCAAACAAGAAAGTGTCTAGGTCCTCTGTAACTAGTCCATAGAACTTGGGAAGTAATGAAGAAGGAATATTTTTAAGGTTATCATTATCTTGCTGGGCGATGATGGGGAATTCAAAATCAGGAGGTCGATTAGGTGGATTTTGTGCCATATTTGCTTGATAGAGTATCAAAGCAAATGGATTTTCTTGAGGTTCTTCATCAGCTAGGGCAAAGGGAAATTCAACAAGCAGGTCTTTAGCAACAACAAATGGATTGATATCTTGGTCTCCTTCTTCCTCAAATAGATTATAAGCTGGTTCAAAATCATTGTCAATGAATGGAAGGTTAGGGAGGTTTCTTCCTAGAGTGTCTCTTCTTCTATGCATGTAATGGACTTAACTAAAAATTGAAGGAATTTGAAAATGCTTGAATAATCACACTAAACTACTGCTAACAATGACTATGATAGGTTCTTAGCTTGACACCATCCCCAACAACGGCGCCAAAAATGGTTGTCACCCACAAAAGGATATAAAAGTCATGGAAAAACCTAACTTGAGAATTGGACATTCCAGCAGGTGACTAACATCTTCTTCTGGTCATTCATTTACATTGTCAAATTAGGGAACACATACTGAAATGAAGCAGCACTGTATGTGCACTATGAACCAGTTTCAACCACAATTTACTAGAAATAAATGATTGGAAGGAATTCTACTTATGATGTAGGAACATAATGTAAAGTCTTCTTAACTTAAGCATAACTTAATCAAAGTAGAAATCATGACAACTATTACTAAGAAACAAACCATGAATTGGTCTTATGCTGCAGGAACAAACACAAGTATGGATTCCTTATGTTGTAGGAACAATATAAGACTGAGTTTGTGTTGAAGCCTTCAGGAATGAAATTCTAACTTATAATCAACATAAAATAAACAACAAACTACAAATACTCACTAAGTGGGCCCCCTTAGCAAGCATCAACCAATTTATGCAAGAATTGAACTCAAAACTTCATCATCTTTTATTCATAAACTTGGAATCATATACATGATCATTCTGCTTGTAAGAAAACTAACACAAAACTCTGTTTTTCATTATAACTCTAATCTTAACACACTCTGTTATGTTTCCACCCTCTAGTCTAGTCTAATTTGCTCACTCATGCAGGAGGAGCACTTATTTATAAAAAAGCAGCTAACTACCTAACTCTAATAGAGAAAGACGTGGACATAAATGCTTCCTGACGTCGAGGAACATAATTATCATAAATGAAAGCATATCTGTTCAACCAATTCAGAGAGAATCTAGCATTCCACTCTTCCTAGATTAATGATTATTTAGATTTCCTCCCAACGACTTGGTCAGAGATTCTTTGTTGGAACAACTTCCTCGATGCCATGCTGGAAATGGACTTTACTGCAAGGCCGAGATCTGCTGTGCTTTGACTCGTTCATGTTTCTTTCAACAACCTGTGACACACACAGTGATAGAAAAGAAAGAAAGCATGCACACAATAACACGATACACATTCATTAATCACACATTAAATCCATTTCATTATCCAAAAACCACATGCATTATATTAGTCATTTGGGAGGTCAACTAGGGCAATAAATATAAACACACAAAGATGTTAAGCTGCAAGAATATAGGAATGTGTTGCCATAGGATACTACCCACTTTTAGATAAAAAGTCTTTAATCAAAGAGTTTAAACAACCATCAATAAAAGAGTAAGAGTATTAAAAATACATTATAATATTCAAATTATGGGCATATTTTGAGCTCATCACCCACATACCTCCATCTCCCCATCCTTCAACTACTATTCTACATATCTTCCCAATCACCTTCCTATTGTCCCTACTTTTGCATAAACCTTTCATCCATCCTTTTGCATAAGTCCTGTATAATCCACATCATAATCCACTATTCCCCATCCATCCTTGCATAAGCCTTTCATAATCTGCTATCTAAATAATCTATCTTACACTCAAGCAATTCATTACCAACATCTATGAAAACACTTGACATGGTCCATGTGATGACATCCTTCTAGCGGGACTATCACCTTTCACGAAACTAGACACTTGAGTCCCTCCCATCCTACTCCTATTCAAAAAATTCAAAAAATTCAAAAAAAAAAAAAAAAGTTAGAAAAATTAAATAAAAAAGTAAAGATAAATCCCTTCATCCAATGGTGAAAACTTGGTAAATAGATGCCTTGGGATAAGTACCATGATGAAAACCTGGCAAACAGGTGTCATGTGTAGGTTGATCTTCTATGTCACTTACACTTGGGGGCACTTTGTCTCATCCACACTATCTATCCTATCATGTCACTTCTTATCATATCATTTCCATCCTACCTACCATCCTTATCCATCATACATACCTATCATATTGAGTCCAATTATCCACCTTTCTCCTTTTGATCTTGATGAAGACATAGGGGCAAAATGTTGAAACATGTTTTTTGGGTATCTCTTGACATACCTCATCTTTTCCAATGCAATCTTATCACCATCCTATTATTCTAAGCATTTTCATAAAAATCCTAAGTATTGTACCTAGAATGGGGCATGTTATTCATATGTGACATAGTCTTTGGAGATCACATCCTTGCTCTCTTATGATGCATACACCCATTCCATTCACTATGACCTATCCATTTTATCCATCCATCTATCATGAGCCTTTTATCCCTTATCCTATCACCCACCCTTTCATCCATCAATCCCATCTATCTCCTTGCACCTAGACTTGGTTTTCCCTTGTCATTGGTATCTAGCACAAAGGCTACCCAAATTTTCATCCATTGAAAAATCAAAACATTTAAAAAAATCCCAAAAAATCAAAACATTTAAAAAAAAAAAAAACATTTAAAAATCCCAAAAATAAAATTCCCAAAATCCAAAAATAAAATAAAAACATTTCCAAACATCCAAAATTTTTAAATATTCATAAAAATATCCAAAAAAATCAAATATCCATAAAAAACCTAAGCAATAAAATAAAATAAAAAAATCATCATCAAATCAAATCTTCAAATTCCACAAATCAATTCATCACTTCTTCAAATCAATCCTTCGAATCAATTTCTTCATCAAATTATCCAATCACATCACTTCTTCTAATCAATCCAATCATTATCATCAAAACAAATCATTTCTTCATCAATCCAATCAATCAAAATCATTCCAAGTAAATCAATTCCTCAATTCAATTCATCAATAATCATCCAAATTTTCAAATAAATCATCTTCAATCATTCCAAGAAATAATCCAAATTCAATTCAACCCTTAATCCATACCAACCATGATAATCAATGTTACTAAATTATCCAATCACATCCTTTGGTCTTGATCTTAATCTTGTTGTAAACTCAATTAATTAATCAATCATCATTGTGTTGATCTAGGGATATATCGCTCCCCACAATGACAAAATTATCATCATCAACCAACTAATCAATCAATTAATTATTGGTTTATAGCTTGATAGGGGCAATACCTTATTTATTTTTGTATCATTTGTGCATGCTTGTTTGCTTGTTGGTGTGTTATCATTTTTATCTTGCATTTGTATCATATTTGAATCACTCCTAGCTAATATTCATATCTTGTATCTAGACAAGGTTGTTTTAAGTTGGGGCATGAGACACATCATCACCTCGATCCTTATACCTTGGTGCATAACATCTAGTGCTATATCAAACATACAATTGCTCACTTTATTGCAACATAGTGTGTCATTCTTCTTTTTCATCTACTTCTTATCTGGTATCATTCATCTTGTATAAGCGTGAATTTGCACCCCTTAGGAAAATTCCCCTTTTACCTTCCCTCACCTTAGAAAACCAAAAGTGGAGGCTTAATTCCACACAAGCTCATTGTTCTCCATCCACTTGGCACCTATTTTGAGTGTCGGTAGAGGCATTTTTGTCTAGGACGCCCGCATGATGCGCTAATGTCCCTAAAAGATTCCCATGTCTGGAGCCTATAGAGGCATTACAATTCCCATTAGGAGTTGACTTGTAACACCCTCTTCGGACGACTGACCCGAATATGGCCGTTTCTTCATCTTCCTTCTTCATATTCACTATTCCATGACCCATTTTCATCGCTAGACCATCATCGGATCTTCATCCTTCATAGAATTTGAGTAGTCTCCTTAGCATTCTACAATCTCTTCACAAGCTCCAAGAAGCTTCTTGATCATCTTTGCACAACACTTTACACTTCACAACAACAACATCAACACTCCATCACTTCAATAGAGAAACTGTGGAACAAACACCATTGTCGTAGAGGCTTGAGTTCCTCTCTTTTTCTCCCCTATTAGCCTTGAGCACTTTGGGCGGAGGTGGTAAGATTTCACTTCTCTCCTCTATTATTTGGTTGAGTATCATAACATTGTTTTGTATTTCTTTAGTACTCTTTACTTCATTTCTATACTTCTCTCTATCTATCTGGTTGATCGTGGAGGTGGGAACACCAAAACGGGGGTTTGACTGAGGCAAACCCCTATATAGCCCCAACTCTCTCTCTCTCTCTCTCTCTCTCGTGTAGGTATTGAAGACATTCACAAGCTTGAGGCTTCATCACTCGCACGGTTGTAAGCATTTTCTTTCCCTTCTTCTCCTTATCTTTATCACTTTAATTTCAATTCATTTCAGCTTTATCACATTCTAGAAGTTCTTAGTAATCGGATTGTTAGTAGTCACTTAACTATTCTCTAAGATAAACCTGCTTTCTGGTCCATACAAGATGCTAACACGCCTCTAGGATGCCAACGCGTCGTGTTATCATTTGAATTCTATGTTGTCCTTTGGTCGAGAGCTTGTCAGTTTGTCTAGAGAATCTCTGTGACCTGCTCTTTCTGGTTCTAGAACTTTCGCCACTGTCCTTTAAGGTAGTTTAGGGCAGTTCACCCCGTGAGGCTCTCTGAATGAAGAGAACTCGTGAGTAGTGAATCCCCCCTCTCTACACATCTTATCCCTCCTTTATTGTTTCATTCATTCATTTTGAGAGCATACCCATGTTTGTCCAACCTACCCATCCTCTCGAGGGGGAATCATCATCATTAGCATATCCTACATCATCATCCCATTTGTTCATATAATTTGCATCATCATATTCTTTTATCATCCCTTTCATTCATTCATCTTATTCCTCACTTCCTCAAGTGGTTGGGGCATCATATTTTTTTCCCTCTATCCATACCTTAGCTTCTTTGAAATGATGTTACTCGACATAAATCTCATCATCTCAAAGAGGGGCAAAATGTAGACACCCAAAATTGTCCATATCATAACATTACCTTATCGATACATGACCTTGTAAGACATCTTGTAATATTTTACTCTATTGCATTATCCCACTTATCCCATTTATTCCACTTAATCACCTTCCCAATTAATTAAATAAATCTTATTTATTTAATCAATTCCCCTTCACATGTCTCAAAATAATTCAAATTAAATATTTGAATTAATCCCTCACTTATTACCACATTGCAACATGTATCACATGACTACAACTCTTCACATGCACACATAATTTAAATAATAAAATTATTTAAATTATGAGATTCTCACTCACATCCTATTTTTAGCCCCATTAATTGTACATCATAGGTATCTTTTCTCTCCAAAATAAATAAAAGAATCCCACTTATTCCCTCACATCCTAATTTTAGCCTCATGTCATAACCCACTTAATGTGTGTCATAGGCACTAAATCAACTTTTAATCCTAGCCATACACATCACATAATTGACTTTTAATATTAGCCATCGAATCATATTAGCTCTTGCCTATAAATATAGCCTCGCACAGGCCATTTGATCGATCTTCTTCTAGTATCCACACTCAGCCAAAATTTCCTCCAATCTTCTCTTCTATCTATCTATTTTTCCTCTATCATCCCCATCTTATCGTTATGTTGCAAAAATGAGCAATCAACATATCAAATCATTCAATCCTTCAAAATCTTGCATGCTTATGTGAGGCGGAGAAGAGAAATTGAGATAAATCAATAATATCTTGGAGATTGGTTTTCTTTGCTTTCTTATTTTCATTTCATGCTAGTTTTGTGCTCTATTGTGCTTGTTAGGGTGTCATTATAATTTGTTTATGCATTTTCCCTAAATTTTTACCCTAACTACAATATGCATAGGAAATTCCCTTCATTGGGTAATCATTAAACCCAGGATAAACCTATGACTATAACATTCCTACTAAGTAAACACATTGTATAACTACATCCCTCATTGGGTAATCTAATTCGATGGTGATCAATGAACTCTATATATTTTGGATACATAATAACATGAAACAAAAACAATATAAGCTATTATAAGCTTCATCTTTCCCTAGTATATAATACTAAGAACACGATCACTCCTTAATATGGAGTATCTACAAACACTCAAGTAAGGTTCATAATAATTGGAATATAATAAGATTATTTCAAAACATAATCCTTCCCTAGCCTAAAAAATCATTGCATTTCAACACACAAGACAACATCATCATTTAATCTTTTCAAAATATATAGAATATAAGAGGGTAGAATAACGCGCCTGTTAAATGCTTAATCCAAATGAAATAAACTGACTTCCAAGATCAATCCACTCCAAGACTCTTCAATAATTCTCCAAACCACAAACAAAAGTACTCACAATATCTCACTAAACTCTTAGCTCACACCATAATAACTCAGACTAAAAACAACAGAATGCAAGTGAATAATACATCTAAATGAAGTACCCTTCACCCCTATTTATACAAAAATATGAGACTTCACTACCTATAACCAAGCTATGTTCATTGACACTTCTCAACTATATTGTTCAACCCAACAATTAACTCCAACTGGTGGCAACATTTAAAAACAATACTCATCAAAACAAAGCAAAAAATTGACTGAAACAAAGACAACAAGAATTCCTTTTACAAATGCAAGGTGAAAGATATAAGAGGTTGACTCCAAATATGTCAGCTTTAACATGACTTATTCTACCTTTTACTTGGTCTTCTATCACTAGATAAAGTTTATAGTTTAGAATTCTATCTACATTGCATTTTTCATATTTTTGCACCACTTATAGCCTCTATCGTGCATTTTGGTGTTTGTTATGTTAAGACCAAGCCAACGATTAAATACCCTTCAAATATCTCATTAAAATTTTGATCGAGCCTTCATATATAATGTGTTGTATTAGCAAGTTGTTTGATTCATATTTAATGACTGTAGCGTCGCATAGAGCGTGTGTAATATGCTACATATTCATTTAAATGTAGTGTGCACTATATAGTATGCACTTTATTTCATAGTATCAACAATGCTTTAATTTACATATAGTGCTTTGTTTAAACATAACGCTATATCAATATCAATATATATATCCATTAACTTTCACAATATTAATTATTTATCATTTGGTATTTCAAATGCATATATCCATATCATCATTTTAATAAATAAATCCATATGTATATATTTATATACATATATCGATATACTCAATATGTGTGTATATATGCATATATCCACGTATACATTCACTTATATAGTCAATAGTACATATTTATAAATTCATCGATATATATGCATATGATGTATATATACATATATATACATGTTTTATTATCCATTCGATATTCTCATGCCCATAAGAAATCTGTCATAGAGCATGAGTAGGTACGTCTACCTATGTATACTCATGTATGTATTAACTCACGTGTATGGGTTTACTGTCAACATGTACATGTATACATATACATACATTCTATGTATTTATCTCATCGATTTAAACAAAGAACATATAAGGAGAACTCATAAGCACAAAGTAAACTCAACAATATCACTACAAGAACATTCACAAAAAATTCACAAACCTTCCCAAATTCAACCACAAACAAAACTAAGGGGTAACTTACCAATTTCTCGAACTACGACTCAACTGGACCAACTTATATGTGTGTGTGTGAAAAAGATTAGTTAGGCTTTGCTAAGGGTTACTAGACCAATCACTTCTCCTGAGTGATACTTCCCCTCCCTTCTGGAGGCTTGGTTCCTATATCTGCATTCAATCTAGAACATTGCAATAGTAATTATTTGTTCATCAAATGATCATTTACATATATATTCATTTTATAATCAAAATACCAATTAAATCAATATTCATAACATTTAATCAACTTAACTTCCATTCATCATTTTCCAAACAATGCATATAATCAAAGTGAAAACACATGTTTGTCAATCATAAATACAAGAGCATTCATTTATTTAGTATCTTGACCAACCATAGTAATAGTAAATAGGTAAATGCACAATGGGATGTAACATTATACCTGTGAAATGTCAGTGAGCAAGCTGTGTTTCTCATGGACTGATATTTTTGAAGAACTGCTTGTTGTTGTAGATTAATTGTGTATCTGTGGCTCAAATTGATGTTGTAGTTATAAAATAAAATTATCCTTCCATAATGGCCATTTGTAGAGTTTCAAACTGTGGCCATTAATTAGCAACGAAAACCATATATCATCAATTGTTTGTAACTAAATTGCTCCATTTGAAAAGACTATTTTTATCTCATATGGCCCAAGCCATCTAATTTGCAGTTTCCCTTTGTAATCTTTGTACCTTGAATCATATAGTAAATCCCAATCACCTACACTGAATTCTTTGGTTTTAATAAAATGGTCATGCCAACACATCATTTATTTTTGGATGATTTCAATATGGTGTATGGCTTCCATTCTTATTTCATCTAATGCATTGAGGTTATGCAACCTCTCTTTTTGTGTTGTTGATAAGTCCATGCCCAGTTTGACTATTGTCCTTAGAGTCTTGTATTCAAATTTTATTGGAAGTATTTCCTTTTTACCATACACCAATTCATATGGTGTAAAATATATTGCTGTCTTCTAGGTTGTCCTATAAGCCCAAACTACTTCAAGTAACATGGTTGCCCAGTCCTTCCTTTGGATTTGCACAATCTTTGTGAAGATATTTTCAATTTATTTTTTAATAACCTCCACTTGACCATTTTCTTGAGGGTGGTAGGGTGTAAATTTTTATGTTTGATCTCATATTCCCACACTAGCTTTGTGACCAAATATAATGTAAATTGTGCCCCCTACTCTATGACAATCTCTCTAGGAACATCATATCTTATGAATATATCTTTATAGAGAAATTTGGCCACATTCCCATCTCTTGCAAACTACAAAGCTTTGACCTCCACCCATTTGGTAAGGTAATATGTGCAAAACAATATGTATTATTTGTTATTTGATGTTGGGAAGATGGGACCAATAACATCTAGTTCCCATTTATTAAATGGTGCTATTACTAGTTGCGGCTATAATGGCATCTCATATGTCTTTTTTGGCCTTCCCATTCTCTAACATCTATCACAGCTCCTGGTGTAATTGACTACATCTTTATGAAGTGTTGGCCAATAATAGCTAGTGTTCAAAATTTTAAGAGTTTTCATCTTTGCTAAAAAGTGTCCTCCACAAGGTTCATCATGGCATGCTTTGAGAATATCATATACTTCATCTTCTCTGATGGATCTTCTCATTATGTTGTTAGGCCCCATGTAGAATAAATATCTAGCTATTCATGAGTAAGAAAAACTCTTCTAAACTAATTGCCTCAACTCCCTTGGTGAGAGATGTGGTGGTGTTTTCCCTACTACTAGATAGTTGGTTATGTTTGCATACCAAGGTGTATGTAGAGAAAGAGAAAATAGGTGTTCATTTGGGAATGAATCATCTAAACATCTTCTAATTTGGTTGGCAGTCTAGAGAGGAAATTTTCTACTACATTAGCTTTCTCTAGCTTGTCCACAATAGTAATATCAAATTATCGAAGTAGTAGTAACCACCTCACAAGTCTGTCACCAAATATTGGTTTGTTCATTAGATAATGTATTGTTGTATGGTTAGTATGTATGAATATAAACTACATTGTAATGTAGTGTCTAAATTTGTTGATTCCATGAACCATTGCTAACATCTCCTTCTTAGTTACTGTATAGTTGACTCCTACCCCTTGGATATTTTTATTGATATAATAAATGGCATAGACAAGTTTTTCATCCTTCTGTCCTAGCACAAATCCTATTGCAAAATCAGAGGCATTTGTATGGATATGGATAAAAGTAAAGAAGAGAACTAGCATGCTTGCAATAAAATAGCTGCAATTGGCATATTAGGTCTCCTAGCACAACCTCCACCAATAGATTGCAAAATCTTCCCTTGACCAAATCCCATAAAGATATCTCTCTAAAAACCTCACTAAAGTCACACCAAAAACTTCTCAATCTCACAACTTTATATTTCAGCAGAGTAACACTTAGAAAACCATAATTATGATAGCAATAATGTATCCCAAATGAAGTGAAAGGTGCCTCTATTTACAAAAAATAATTAGCAACTAAAGGCTAAAAATAGGGTAATAAAATTGACACATCTCAGCTCGACTTGGCAAAAATAATAAAAGGTGGCAGCGAAAAACAATGTAGAAAAAACACATACCCAACAAAGAATGAGTCACCCCAATCAACTGGACAACAAGAATAATCAATAGAAATGTAAGGTGATAGTCTCCTACAGATTGACTTATTTGGCCAGCTCTCTAATTTGACCAATTCATATATTCTCATTGCTTCACATTTGTAATTTGTATTGTAGGTTAAGACTTCTACTTGGTTCGCACTTTCCTTATTTTGACACCACCAAAACATGTTTCCTATTCCCTTGATTTTCTTTAAGCTTCTAGACCAAGTTAAAGTTTATTTCATGTGTTGCAAATTGGTATACTTCCAACATCGACTTAGTCAACATTTGATACCACGTAATAGCCTTGGCTTATATTTCTTGTGCACATATTATAGCACTACCTACTTTAATAAATAGTAGGTTTGATCTTTTAATATCAGTGTATATTCTTATGCGCTTAACTTAAAATATGTGAAATGCGTTTAATATATTTCATGTGCTCAATAGAATAATAATAACACACATGTGTAAATATATATACATATATACATATGTATATTTATATATGTATTAATACACTCATATGGACGTTTCCATTACGTCAATACATATGCGTATATCAACATATATATGTACACACACATATATACATATATGTACACACACACATATATATATGTATATGTATACACACATATATGTATATGTACACACACATATATATATATGTACACGCATATATATATATATATATATATGTACACATATATATATTGTATATTTATTTATCATTTCCTTCTCACATACAATTCAACAACATCGATTGACATATATGTGTATATGTATATCTACTTGTTTGTTTGAAGCTCCCATGCATATGGGTATTCCGTCCATAAGCATACATAGATATGTCTATCTATGTATACTCATGTACTTATTTACTCATGTGCATGATTTCATCGTAGACATGTACATGTATACATATATATACATTGAATGTATATATCACATCGATCAAATGCAAAAATATTAAGAACTCACAATTAAAATAAATTTAAACATTTAAACTAAATCAAGAATGGTCACAAACAAACCATAACCTCTCCTAATTCATGCATAAACAAGAGTCTGGTAACTTACCTTTTCCAAGCTAATGACTGGACTTGACTAAACTTAGAAGTGAGTGTGTGATAGCTCAATTAGAATCATTTAGGGGTTACCCGACCAATTCTCTTCTCCTGAGTGATACTTCCCCTCTCTTCTAGAGGATTAAATTTGTCCTTGCATCCAACTTAGTACATAGAAAACGTAGTTAGTTGAATCAATTAAAACCTTTTGCATCATATATTTTATAAATAGAATCATTTCATAATTTCACTTGCATCAAATATTCATTTATTGTATTTCCAAAATACATTAAGCATAAACACAGACATTTAAAGCATTTTCACACAACTAGGTAAAAGTAAATAAGCAATATCACAATGGGGTGTAACACCTCTTAAGACAAGGATCTTGGTTAGCGCTTCCTTGAGAGCTTCAAAGGAATATTAACAAGCAAGTGTCCATTCAAACTCTACATCTTTAGATAATAAGACAAATAGTGGTGCTGCAAGTTTACTAAAATCTTGTATGAATCTCTTATAGTACCTAGCATGGCCAAGGAAACTTCTAATGTCCTTTTATCTATGAAGTACATGAAGTGTTGATATTATCTTAATTTTTTGGGGGTTTACTTGGATTCTTTTATTGGACACAAAATATCCCAAAACTACTCCCTCAGTCATCATCATGAAGCATTTCTCCTGACTCAAGGATAGGTGATGATCTTGACATCTCTAAAGTACTTTCTCCAAATTGACAAGTGCTTCTTCATAGGTATTCCCATAATTTGTAAAATCATCCATGTAAACCTCCATGGAATCACGAGCAAAGTTTGAGAATATGCTCAGTATCTCCCTTTGGAAGGTGGTAGGTGCATTACATAGCCCAAATGGAAAGATAGATTAAGCATATGTACCCCAAGGGCATGTGAAGGTTGTATCGTCTTGATATTTTGGGGCTATCTTAATCCAATTTTACCCACTAAATCCACCCAAAATGGAAAATTATTGCTTGCCTTCTAGTGAATCTAGTACTTGTTCAATGAATGGAAGGGGAAAGTGGTCTTTCCTAATTATTGAATTCAACTAATGGTAGTCTAAAAACACTCTCCATTTCCCTCCTTTGTTAGGTACAATTACTAGTGGAGACACCCATTGACTATCAAAGATTAGGTAGATGAATCCTGCATCCAACAACTTTTATAATCCTCCTTTGACTATGTCACAAACTATAGGGTCCATTCTACTTCAGGGTTGCCTAACTAGTTTATAGCCTTCATTTATGTAAATCTGATCATGGATAGGTTTGGGTTTATACCCTCCATGTCATGGTAATACCTTGCAAATGCAGTTGCATGTGCTTGTAGCACATTCAACAGTGAGGTCTGTTGTGCAACAATCAATTGGTTGTTTACATTTAGTGTTTTGTTTGCAATAATCTTCAAAGTCAAGGATGATGTTTGAACAAATGAAATTTAAAGACATGTTATATTTGGAATACAATGATATGGAAATAAGTTGTGGAAAATTTGTGAAATGGACTCAGATGTATTTATGGGAATTATGTTTTGTAGGGGGTCTTGCAAATATGTTAGATAGTCATGTTGATGTGGGTCCCTACCATAATTTTTCTACACAATGTTTGCAATTAGTTCATCTTCATCTTGGTTTTCTAACAAGGTACTGCATTCAATAGTCATTAGATTTTATAATGAGTACCGATCTTCCTCATCTAGGGCATGCCATACAGTTTGCTCCAAATTTGCATGTGGCTAGGCAGGTGGATAGAGGACTAGTTTCTTAGTCACATTTCCATTGGGAATGATCATGTTACTAGTCATGCAACCTATAAAGGCATATGTAGTTTCCAACCAAGGTCTCCCTAAGATGAGAGGATATCCTGCAAGACTAGCTTTAGGTTACAACACCATAAAGTCTGTAAGGTACTCCCATGAGCCTAATGTTATTACCAAGTCTTTTATGATTCCCTAAGGCTTGATTGTAGACCTATCTACTAATTGTACCATAATAGGTGTAGGTCTAAGCTCCATTAGTTATAATAATTTCATGGTTTCTTTGATCATTACACTAATGGTTGCCCCAAGGTCAATTAAGGTATTCTTAATGAGAGTACCATTGATTTTGACATCTACTATAGGGCTTAAAGGATCTACATACATGGGGACAATTATGTTTCCCAACATAATATCTACAAGTTGTCCTAAGACATGTATAATTTGAGGGTCCTTACATTTCTTGCCTAGCTTTTTGAGGCATAACTCTCTCACTATTTTGGTATAAATGGGTACTTCCTTAATGGCCTGGATAAGGGGTATCTTGATGCAAACATCCTTGAGCTGTCCCAATAGATCAATTTCATCTTATGTATGTTTTTTTTGAATTGTTAATCTTTCAGGAAATGGAGAATCTGGACTCATGGTTATTAGGTTAACTTTATTTGACTCAGGTTCCCTAGGTTATTTGTCTATGGGCTTTGTTGGGAGTTCCTCATCAGTCAATTCAATGATGCGAGGAGATGAATGCCCTGCTAATATTTTCCTTGATCAAAGGTGTACATCACTCACCTGAACCCCATAGGTGGGGTATTGTATGGTTTCATTAGCATAATCCTGTTGGACATGCTTATTATTTGGGTTAGGTGCAAGTTGTGCTAGCAATTGAGGTGCTCTTGGTGGTATTGGTGCAACTGTTGGTGGGTTTGGAATTATGGCTTGTTGCTATGGTTGCAAGGGCTATTATGGATGTTGATAATTGATATTTTTATTTTTCCACTGAGGTTTCCATTGATTTTGTTTGAGTGGACACTAAGAATTATAATTAGGTCCTTGGTAATTATGTGGTGGCCACATGTTTTTTTTGTCAATGATTCTAATTGGATTGAGCCATTGGTCATTATGGGTTTTGTACATTAGTCCAAGATTGAGGGTTCCATTTAGGGAAATCCGCATTATTAACTAGAAATGACATGTTATAGTTCAAGGGGTATTGAGGCATACCTTATCTTGGTTGCCATGGTTTGCGTTGAGAAATATAAAATGACTCTAGGAAAATTCACCACCAACAATTCATATCATATTGCTAGAGGTAAATTTTCCACGAGATTAATTTGTCATGGTGATGAATTGTTGGAGGTGAATTTTTTGGCGGTGAATTATTTTTCACTGCCAACAATTCATCGCCATGAAAAATTAATCTCGTGGAAAATTCACCACCAGCTATCATATTGCTGGTAGTGAATTTTCCATGAGATGAATTTGTCATGGCAATGAATTGGTGGTGATGAATTGTCGGTGATGAATTGTTGGTGATAAATTGTTGGAGGTGAATTGTTGGCGATGAATTGTTGGAGGTGAATTGTTGGCGGTGAATTTACCTGAAGCCATAGAACAACTCTAGGAAAATTCACCACCAAAAACTTCACCTCCAACAATTCATCACCAATAATTCATCACCATGAAAAATTCATCTCATGAAAAACTCACCACCAAAAATTCATATCATATTGGTGGCAGTGAATTTTCCATGAGATGAATTTGTCATGGCGATGAATTGTTGCTAGAAGGGGATGTGTCCAAGGTTAAAGAGAAGTGATGTTTAAGGATTCCTTTGGAGAAAGTGTATGGATGTGATGGAAAGGGGTACCGATTCCAACATCACATGTACACAGACCCATACCTTATGTACAAAAGCCCATGCCTATGTACACTTTTGGAGGATTTCATGATTTGAGGGGATTGATGAGGGTTATGAATATGCAAGTGGGGTGTTAGTGGGTTAATTAGTTTTAGCCCACATAATGAAAAGTGGATGGAAAAGGGGTATTAAATAAATATGCACGTTTATTTAATTTTTGGAATGAGGATAAGGGACAGATAAATAAATAATTAGATTTATTTATTCAAGGTGAATTATGGAAAAAAGATGATTAATGATTTAGGGCTTAGAAATAATGGATAAATAGTGATTTTATTAATTAAATAATAAATATTATTTAATAAGGGGATGCAAAATAGGTAATATAATTAAATAGATATAGATTTATACAATAAAATATAGAAGAAATGGTCAAGTAATTAGTTAAAATAATGATGTGTCAATTTTAGGTGTCTAAAGTTTTTGATGAGGAAAAATAGGTTTTGATAGGACTCAAAACCCATTACAAGAAAGTTTTGAAGGGACCTAAAACCATTTACATGGAAAATATGTTGCTATAAAAATAATCAGCATACTAATTTGCAACCCAACAACAACAATTAAACATAAATAATCAAATCAATCTACATTGCAACAAACAAGTTTTGAAGGGACCTTAAACCCTTTACAACTAGCTTTTGACAAGGACCTTGAACCCTAAGATATTAACAAATAAGTATTTGAAACAACCAAGCAACAAAGCAACCAAGCTACAACAAACCATCTATTCAATAACAACATCACAAACCCTGATGCTCAAAAGAACCAGAAAAATCAAACACCCTACCTCGATAGGCGTTTTGGGAAGCACAAGTGAACACTTCAAAGCATCAACCTTCCTATAGCTCAAATTCACCCAAAAATCCAACCCAGCCTCCACCTCTAAAAGAGAGGTCACCCCTCTATAGGTGAGGATGATAAGAAAACCCTTACCACAAAAACCCCATCTCTTCAAGCCATACAAACTCTAGGTCAAAAGGAACCAGTGCTCCACCTCAAAAGGAGAAAAATCCCTCTCAATAGGAAATAATAGCTGAAGATTCTGATGGTTAACAACTTCAGTAGGAAGGGCTAACCTAACATCCCTTGGTAGCACAAGCTTCAAGAGAACCAATCAACAAAAACCCAAAGGTGAGATAGGAAAAAATCCCACCTAGCAAGCACAACATAACCCCACCATTTTTTGCACCACCACCATAAAAATATCCTTCAAAAGTGAATCGACACCATTAGTTGCAAGCTCCAAGTAGCTACCCACAAAAACTTTTAGCAACAACAACCCTTCCACCATCAACAACCCTACAAGAAGATAGAAGAAACCCTCACACGAAAAATGAAGGGAGCCAACCAATCCATTAAGCAACCCATCCTCCTTGACATGCTAGCCAAGAATAAGAGATAGACAAAACTCCAAGGACACTCCTGATTTAGGAAAACCAAACCTTACCCCTAGCAAAGCCACAAATGAGAAAGGGACCACACGTCGAGCAAAGGAAAGCCTCCACAAAGAAAGGTCCGCAATAGGAGCAACACTAGCCACTTCAAACATGATCCCACCAACAACCACAAGCTCCCAGTAGCTACCCACAACAAATTCCACCAACAACAACCCAACTGCCAGCAACAACCCTTCAACCATTAGCAAAAGCCTCCAAAAAGAAAGGTTTGCAGAAGAAACCAAAGTAACAACAACAATAAACACTCTAGACATGAGCACACCACCAACCATGAGCTCCAAGTAGCAACCCACTACAAAATTTGCCAAAAGAAACCCTATTGTCGACAATAACCCATCTGCCATCAACAGTCTAACAGGGAGATAAGGGAAACCCTCACAGGAAAAATGAAGGAAACCAACCAATCCATTAGGCACCCCATCCTCCTCGACATTCCAGTCAAGAATAAGAGAAAGACAAAAATCCCAACATAGTCCCGATTCAAGAGAACCATAGCTCACCCCAGACAACAACAAGAAAGTCGTTGCTAATAACAACCCAAAAAACCAACAGTAATAACTCCCAGAGAGATGCCATCCACTTCACTACTGAATCCAAGAAGAAATCCATCAAGAAGCACCATATGCAAACCATCCAGCTCATCTTCAGAATCAACATCTCCCTCACCCTCTGCACCCCTGCTTTGTTTCTTGTTGCTCACCATTTTCTAATTTTAGGTGTCTAAAGTTACCGACAAAATAAAATAATGTTATTATGAAATGAGACAATGAATAAAACAAAAAAGTGATATGAAAATAATTGGTTACACTATTAACTATTTTTTAGTCAAAATAAATAGGTTAAAAAGACTCCATCAATAATACAATTATGAGCCCAATAGCTTACATCAAACTAATAAGATTGTTTATAATTATTATCTAATAAAATGATAGATATAATAATTTTGATATTTTTGAAACAAATTTTAAAAAATATAAATTAAAAAATATAGCTAACTATTTTAAAACTTATGCCCTTTCATTTTCTTATTTATTACCAATTAATAAAACCTAACATTTGTATTAATATTCTTGCATCTAACAAGAGCTAATAATATAAGAATTATGTTTTTTTATGTTGAGTTTAGGTTTATTAAGGGTTTACGTAGGTTTTATACATTGTTCATTTGATGCATTGGGGCATTCTTGGAGTATATTTAATATTTTGAAAATTTATAAGGTGTTTAATTAGTAATTAATCATAAGCATAAATTAAATAAATAACATGAGTAAATAATATTTATTATACTTTTCAAAAGAAAAAAATAAAAGAATGATTTAAATAATGAATGGTGATTTTTTAAAGTAAAATTTAAACTTAAAGACAAAAAAAAAATCTTCAAATAAAAATAAAGTAAAAAACCTAATAAAATAAAATAATTCGTAAATTAAAAAAAAAACTTATGTGTCCACGTAGTAAATAAAATAATTTTAAAAAGTAAAAAAAAAATTACAAAGATAGGACATTTTTACATAGATGTATTGAAGATATATATACTACCATATACCCTAATTCATGGGACCAGTTGGGATGATCCATAGTCAAATCCTAGACAAGGGCATCATTGGTTGCTCCTCCTAAGGGTTGGTGTAAGCTCGACTTTGACAGTGCTTGCAAATGGAATTTTGGTTGTCAGATGTATCATAAGAGATCATGAGAGAATACTAATAGGTGTTACATCCAAGGGTCTTGTACATAGAACAAATAATGAATCTAAATCCCAAGCACTTCTTTTAGGCCTAATAACATACATTATATTTGGCATCAACAAGATGTAAATTGAAAATGATTTGATGCTTATTATTAATGCTCCAAAGAAAAAAGGACCCAAATTTGAAAAATTAATAATATTTTAAATTAAACTTGACCCTTGTTAGTAAATATGGAATATTATAGTGTATGCCATATTTTTAAGGAGGTCAACCACTACATTGACTCCCTCACCAACTTATCTCTTGATATTGACATGGGGTTGATTTATAGTATGAATGTTAATTTGTGGGAAAGAAAAATGCCCAGCCTTTGTCATGATAATCTCATCATTTAATGGTCTTTTTTCACATGCAATGGCAGTGATATTACTTGGCATTCCATGAAGAAAATGATCATTTCAAGGAAATAATTTTGACTAGGCAAAACTCATGGGAAGGAGTGGTGTGTATTGGTTTTAAGGCTCATTTTTTATACCACTATTGATAGCTTTTTTGATGGGTACTCAAAGAGTCTACTCTTAGGTTGATTTCCAAGAAAATGTAAATTTACTTAGTGAGATTTCAAATCTTTGTTTAAAGACAATCTTTGAAGTTAATGTGATGATTATGGTGCATGTTGTTAGGATAGAACTTAGTGATTTTTTTTATCTCCAGGGTGCATAAATATCGCATCAATGCATCTACTCAATGGATTCCTTTTATTTTCTCTACCATGGGTCACAATGATGCCCCTTGAAATAATCAAGTGATTTGGAGCATACCCTTCCTAAAATTTACTATATATACAACATTGTTTTTGGGGATTAACTAGGCTTTTGTAATTTATGATGCCTCCTTTGATAGTGATTGACAATATTAGAATGGGCTTGCAATATTTATTGGTAATTGTTTAAGATCTAGTTGTTAATAGTTTGTTATATGCTTACCTCTATGTAGCTACTACTACACCCCATTGTGTTATTACTTATTTACTGTTACTTTGATGAGTTAAAATGCTTTAATACTTTATTGTGTTTTGTATATATATATACATACATACATACATATATGTATATATATATCTTGATGGGAAATATGATGAATGAATGCACAATTCAATGTGAACGTTTTCAATTCTTTGATAATGCAATGATATATGATGTGTATGAATGTAATGTTATCGGCTAACTACTGTAGTGATGCACTAATTTGGATGCAAGAAAATAATCAAGCCTCATCACTTAGGAGAAGAACTTGGTTTGGTAACCCTTAATGAGCCTATTTGAGCTATCACACTCACATCGTAGTTTGTTTAAGTTGATTCAAGTTAGTGGGAAATGATAAGTAACCTTCGGTCATTGAATGGGAATGTTTTGTATGATTTTGGTTTTAGTCTTTGATTGTTTCTTAATTTGGATTATGCGATTAAATCTCTGTGTTAAGTGTAAGTTCTTCTTCGTATGTTTATATTCATATATTAATTGATGAGTACATACATAAGAATGTATATATGTACATATTTATGATAACTCATACATGTGAATATATATGTGCATGCGTATACGTAGGTAGATGTATTTAAACATACTTATGTATAGATATACCATATGCATGAGAATATTGATTGGACACATATGACATATATATATATATATTGATTGATGGATATATAAATATATGTGTTTATATGGATATTAAGAGAACAATATATATGTATGTGAATATATTAAATACATACATATTAATATATGTATATATATAATCGTTAGTATATATAGGTGATTGGAAAATAATGATTTAATAAATGTGTATATATATATATATATATATATATATATATATATATATATATATATATATATATAATATATATATATAACAATTAAAGTTATATTACACATATATATTAATTATATATTTAAAAGTATTTTAAAATGTTTAAAAGTGAATTTAAATGCATATATAATATGAACTCTATTATAGATCCTGGCTTATGTAAAATCCAGTGAAATGATAACTTGATGGAGCACAAAAAATGTGCATACATGTGAAAGAGTCAAAGTAGTGCATAAGCTTGTAATGTAATGTAAAGTGAATGCAAATAAAAGAAGATGAAAAGTGCATAAAGGTAGCACTATAGTAAGCAATGCAATATGTTTTAATTTGTAAAATAATAACCATGTATAACATGCTGATGTGGAAAGTGAAAGTGCCACAATAGGTGGAATAAAATAAATAGAAGTATGTGAAACCAACACAACTTAAAATGAGCATAAAGACTTTTTCAAAATAGAGCTGGCTGAAGCTTATGAAGGTTGTCAATTTTCTTTGCAAATAGGAAACCTATAGTTGAACATTTCTTTGATTGACTTAGTAAAAAGAGTTAGTGTTGTCACTTGAAAAAGGTAACTCATCCATTTTAGAGAAGCTAAAAATAATGGGACTGTTTATGTGCTTGCAAGTTGAGTGTTTTAGTAGCCACATTTCATTTTGGTTGGTTGAGTCGATGCATTTAGTGGAGGAATTAGTCTTACTATAGTGTGGTGGTAGCTCAAGAAGAGAAAAGGTTGCATATTTAGGAGCTTGTTTGTAGCATTGAATTTCTCAAATTTTGGTCTAAATAGAGGAAACCTCTCTACCTTTTGTTTACTCATTCTGATTTATTCATTCATAATTCTATTGTAGTTTTCTGTGCAAGTGAGTTGTTGAGTGTTTTAGTGAGAGAAAGAGTTTTATTTATGAATTTACATTGGTTAAGAGTATTGTGAGAAGTTGGAATTGGAGTTAGGTTGAGTTTAGAAGGAGCAACAAACGTGAATGCAAGATTTGAGCTTAGGAAGTGGCATAATATTTTGGAGCTATTATTCTAGGCATGCCGATTTTATTACTCTATTCCTTTTATGTTGAAATTGTATTTGTTATGAATGTAGGTGACTAGAAAAAGATGATTTATATGCATGTTGAGCTTGCTTAAATGAATTTAAATTATTTCTTATTTTGGTTGAGCTTCCTTGACTTTGGTGGAATCTTGTTTGATGAAACCCTATTGATATATATATATATATATATATATATATATATGTATGTATGTATATATTCTCTATGATGGAACTGTGTGAATATGTTCACTATTTGATCTATATCAAGGTTGTCATAAACCATATGTATTCTTACATAGACTATTAAATGTGAGAAATAATGGTATCTTGAAGTACTTTATTTAAGATGTGAGTTTTTGAATATGGGTGGTTAACTTGGTTGTTCCTGGGGTTAGGATAATCTATGGATGGGAGTAACCTAGTTGGTCACTTTGTTATGTCATTACCTTTAGGATTGAATGTATATTATGATTGAAAATATTATGAATGGCCAAATACCGAATCAAGCTAAGGGGTGGGTGAACATATGACTTTTCTTCCGATCAAATGATTATATCAATTTTTTTCCAAAGTAGTGTAAGTAGCCACTATTTACACTATCAATTCACTATGAGCCAGGTTTGCATACTAGGCAGGGAACATCATACATGTAGGTTGTATCCAATGTATGGTAGCTCTAGTTATGTAGGACACAACACCCTACTCAAGGAGGCTATAATTTTGAGACTACCAAGCCAATATCTTCATCAAATGGTAGGGCCATCTTACCAGTAAGGTAGATGTGCGTGGGATTGCAGTAAGTCTGTGGTTGGTAGAAGTATGTGAAACCAACACACAACTTAAAATGAGCATAGAGACTTTGTAAAAATAGAGCTGGCTAAAGCTTATGAAGGTTGCCAATTTTCTTTGCAAATAGGAAACCTGTAGTTGAAAATTTCTTTGATTGACTTAGTAAAAAGAGTCAGTGTTGTCACTTGAAAAAGGTGACTCATCCATTTTAGAGAAGTTGGAAATAATGAGATTGTTTATGTGCTTGCAAGTTGAGTGTTTTAGTAACCACTTTTCATTTTGGTTGGTTGAGTTGATGCATTTAGAGGAGGAATTAGTCTTACTATAGTGTGGTGGTAGCTTAAGAAGAGAAAAGGTTGCGTATTTAGGAGCTTGTTTGTAGCATTGAGTTTCTCAGTTTTTGGTCTAAATAGAGGCAACCTCTCTACCTTTTGTTTACTCATTATGATTTCCTCTTATTCATTCATAATTCTATTGTAGTTTTTTGTGCAAGTGAGTTGTTGAGTGTTTTAGTGAGAAAGAGAGTTTGCTTTATGAATTTACATTGGTTGAGAGTTTTGTGAGAAGTTGGAATTGGAGTTAGGTTGAGTTTAGAAGGAGCAACAAACATGAATGTGGGATTTGAGCTTAGGAAGTGGCATAATATTTTGGAGCTATTATTCCAGGCATGCTGATTTTATTACTCTATTCCTTTTATGTTGAAATTGTATTTGTTATAAATGCAAGTGACTAGAAAAAGATGATTTATATGCATGTTGAGCTTGATTAAATGAATTTAAATGATTTCTTATTTTGGTTGAGCTTGCTTGAGTTTGGTGGAATCTTTTTTGATTAAACCCTATTGATTGATATATATATATATGTATGCATGTATTCTCTATGATGGAATTGTATGAATATGTTCACTATTTGATCTATCCCAAGGTTGTCATAAACCATATATATGCTTACATAGATTGTTAAATGCGAGAAATAATGTTATTTTGAAGTACTTTGTTTAAGATGCGAGTTTTTGAATATGGGTGGTTAACTTGGTTGTTCTTGGGGTTAGGATAATCCGTGGATGGGAGTAACCTAGTTGGTCACTTTGTTATGTCATTACCTTTAGGATTGAATGTATGTTACAATTGAAAAGAGTATGAATGACCAAATGCCAAATCAAGCTAAGGGGTTGGTGAACATATGAATTTTCTTTTGAGCGAATGATTATATCAAAATTTTGCCAAAGTAGTGTAAGTAGCCACTATTTACACTATCAGTTCACTATGAGCCAGGTTTGCATACTAGGTAGGGAACATCATACATGTAGGTTGTAGCCAACGTATGGTAGCTCTAGTTATGTAGGACACAACACCTTGCTCAAGGAGGCTAGAATTTTGAGATTACCAAGACAATCTCTTCATCGAAGGGTAGGGCCATCTTACCAGTAAGGTAGATGTGTAGAGGACTGCAATAAGTTTGTGGTTGGCCAAAAAGTGCTTGAATGATACTCTCCCTCATATAGTTGCCAACCAAAATTTGAAGATGTATGCCAACAAGGACATCTAGAACATTTTTATATTTATTTCATTAAAGCTCATGGAAGATATGTATGTATTCATTGTGAGAGAGGGGGACCACCCACTACAAGGCCCCAGGTCATGAAAGGCCAAGAGCGGAAAGGCTTTCCTAACCCACCTTAGTTTAAGGGGAAGTTAGGATGACAAGGATGAGAATGATGAGGATTATGTATCATTCGATCACTCTGAAATCACAAATGTTGGAAGGACACTAAATGAGTCAGCCTTTAGAGTTAGATTCACATCTCAGGCAACTCTCTATCTGAGGACATAAGCACAGTTCTAGGACAATAGCGCGATGCGCTAGCGTCTCACAGGTGCACTGGCATTCGTACAACTAGAGAACTGAAAAGACATAAATTTAACTCTGAGAGGGAGACTATCAACCTAGTCTAGAGATGTTTGAAGTGATAAAATGAGATTAAGTGAAGAGAAATGCAGATACAAATATGATAAATGAAATGTATTACCACAAAGGTGACGAAGATGATCTCGTACAATGCTCTCCTCGCCAGCTTGCTCCAAGTTCTCTCCACCTGCACATAGTAAAGGGATAAATTATTGGGGCTGTATAGGGGCCTACCTCAATCAGACCCCCATCTTGGTGTTTCCACCTCCATGGACAACCAAGTTTGGAATAGTAGAGATAAATGATAAAGAAACGAAACTACAAGCTACGTAAACACAAACACACTACAAGTAGTACGTGCTTACTCAATCGAAAGAAAAAGGAGAGATTTTAGGAGCTTACCGCCTCCATCCAAAGCACTCAAGGCTTGTGGAGGAGTGAACATGAGGGAATTAAGACTCTATTGCCATGGTGTCTGTCCTATGCTTGCCCTGTTGGAGTGACAAAGTAGTGGATTTCTGTAATGGAGTGAATGGTGTTGCTAAAAATCTTGTGAATGAATGCTCGAAAGCATGGAGAGAGTGTGCCAACTTGTTCAAAACTTCTATTGAAGAGAGATATGGATGACAAAGTGCAGATTATGAAGGGATGGATGAAAAATGGCCATATTTGGGTCGACCAGCTAAAGAGGGACATTACTCTTTGACTTACAATTGAAAATGTAACACCTTTGTAGTATTTAGCCATAGGAATCTACCAGGGACGTAAGTGTGCCACGTGGATGTCTATGCACCACGTGGGTGTCCCTGACATAAATGCTCCCACTGACACACAAAATAGGAGCCAAGTGGAATGCAAGGAGTGGGCTTAAGTGGAATTAAACCTCCACTTTTGATTTTCTAAAGTGTTAAGGGTCAAAAGGGAATTTGCGTTAGGGGTGAAAATTCATGTTGATACATTTTCCCCTCACTTTAGTGAGCATGAGTACTAATGAGTGCTTCGGTAAAGTAGAGTAGTAAGGAAGTAACAGAGTAAGATATATATACTTGAACTGACAAGGAAGCAGAGCACGGTCTGGAAAACTTGGAAGTGTAGGAAAGGACTTCATAGTTCCACAGAACTACAAAGCCGAAGCATGAAAGTACCTTACAGGTTCATGGTCCTACAAGGGTGGTATCCTTCAAGAAATCTCACATGAAGGAGACCAAGAAAAGCACCTTACAACCTTGCAAACCTGCAAGGAAGATATCCCTCAAGAACTCTCACATGAGGGAGACCGGGTAAAGGGGACTTCATAGAGCCAAATATGGCGACATGTTTACCCACAGATAAAACACATTAGGAAGTGGTTGCGTAGGCCAATGAATGGATAGTCACGCATACCATCGCTAAGTTGTAAGAATTACAAAGGGATCCCTCGAGAACCCTTCAAAAGGAAGGAGGGTCCACTCAAGGGATGCACTATTTGAAAGTTAAGGTCTAGTCGGGTTGCCCCCAAGCTAGACGTAAGGATGCAAAGACAATCTAGTCAGGCTACCCCCAAAATAGATGTCAAGGTATGAATTCAGTCTAGTCGAGCTGCCCCCAAGCTAGAAGCCATAGAACTTTGTTGAAAATTTTCAAAGGGGTTCCTCGAGAACCCAACGTGAAGAGGCAGGGTCCACTCAAGGGACACTTTGTTCAAAAAGCTTAATGTCTTCCTTTTTGAATCAATTCATCATCAAGGAATCCTTTTGAAAGATGTTCACAACATCAAGGAATTTGAAAGGAAGGAGATGTGCTCATGCGAGGGGAAGACTAAGACCATTCCCACTTCAGAGGAGGATTTCCATGTCCTTTCTTTATGAACCCTTGATGAAGGAAACATGTTCCGTTAGGGTTTCGAGCTGAGAATACAGATCCAAGGAAGTGTGTGGAAGGTCTTTGAGAAAATATTCATTTGGCACGAATGCGTTTTCTAAAGACCAAGTGATGTAGAATATGTGTTGTCATACATGAAAGGGACAACTCAAGCAAATAAGAGAGAAAGATAAAGAGCAAGTAAAAAGAAAAATGGAACACACACAAAGGGCACAGGGGTAGCCTGATATTTTAGGGTTAGAACTGCTTCATGAATATATATAAGTATAATAGTAGTATATAAATTAATTATCATCAACCCCCTACTATATCAGGCCATGTGAGGAAAACACGAGAAGACAAAGTAAAATAAAAAATTGGGTCAACATGGAAGGAGGCCTAAATGCTCTCGACGCTTTTCATCGTACCCAATTCATTGAAAATCAATCACAAACATGGAAGAATGATGACACATATAGAGGAAGATTTATAACACAAACACCATGCTTGTATCCAAGCACCAATAGGGGTGATGAGGGTCATCCAGACACATGTAGCACAATCACGGGGGAAGCACATGTCATGAAACATACACACATCTAATCTAAAGATCAAGAGGGTCTCCCCCTAACACTAGTCGACCAGGAGGTCGTCGACTTCCCACTCTAGATCCTCGAAGGAAGGAGGATGAGCCAGAAATGGTGTAATGTTAAGGGGAGGAGCTTTCGATCCTCCCACAATAAGGGTCAAAGCAAAGGGACCTATAAGGTCTCTGTTGCTTAGCTCTTGTGGATCCAGGGTCAATGACCTAGCAAAGATCGTTGATAGTGTTGGGACTTCATCCACCGAGTAAAACATGATTTTAATAGGAGTGCCATGTTTCACCTTGGTAGACGAAGGAGTATGTACCTGAGGTCCATTGCTAAGCTCATCGAGAGACTTAGGAGATGTGACAAACTCGGGGGAGGCTGGGACCGATTCTATTACTAAGATAGAACAAGTCAACTTGGGGCCACTTTTTTGGAGAAGGTGAGCTCTTCTTACGTCCTCCATTACTGGAGGGGCCACACTCTACCTTCTTCTTCATTGGAGGAGGTGAAATCCCCATAGATGAAACAAGGAGTGTTGAGGAGGAAAGAGCCACATTAGACACCACCAAAGTGTTAACCATGTCCATGGGCTTCGGGAAAGGCAAGACATCCAGGACAAAAGTCAGCAAGGGTGGCTTTATCGAAGGAGAAATGAACAATTTCACCCTTCCAGGTGCAGGTGCGCTCATGACAGGAGCCGAAAGAGGTTCAGGGGCAAAAGGGGGGAAAGAGGAGGACACAACAGGAGATGCGGTCTTCTTTTCCTCCTTCTATAAGGAGGCTTGCTCAGCTAGGAGAGCCTTTCGTTAGTGCTTACTCTCATGCACAAGGTAGTTTCTACAACTCTTCACACCTTAAGCCAGAACTTGCAAAGGGATAGAAGGATTTTGCTCATCCATGGGAGTTTCCTCCATGACTATCTCTAGTGGAAGGGTAGACTCTTGAATGGAAGGAGGAGGGGCACGCTTAGTAATAGTGGGAGGAGTTGAATCTACCACCTTGGAGGTGGATCCTTTCTTGTTCAGGGGAACAAGAAGAGGTCGAGGGGTGAACTCTCTCTGCAAACCTTTCTTTTTGTTGTACAAATAGTACCAAGGTCCTGGGGACCCATTAGGGAGATTTGATATCCTGACTTTGGGCTTTCGCCAAGGAGGCATCATCGTACTTAGCGAGTAGAACCCAGGTTTGTTCATCTAGTACTCTTCCCAAGAGAGGGGAGTGGATGAATCATCCCGAGAGGGAGTGAGCTTCTCCTTCTCCTTTCGGGAGGAGGAGGCAACATGCTGCTCAATTGTAGGAAGAGTCAACTTTGGTTGTCCCTTTCTCCTAGGTTTTTACCTCATATAGTTCTTGTAAAGTAGGTTTGTTCTGTATGGGAGTGGACCGACCAGAGTGGGCCAAAAGTGATCTAATGAATATCCTCCACTAGATACCACAGGCTGATATCCAGTGCCATGCACTACATGCATGACACTTTCATGGGAAAACTTAAGGCACTTATGAATCACAAAGGCGATCCCATTCACAGAAGCTAGCCAAGGTATGCCTAGCTTTACTCTGAATAGGTCCGACTCGGGGATGACATCAAAGATTGTGTCTACACTCCTAGGTTCGACTAGGATGGACAACGTTATCGATCCATAAGGTTTAAGAGAAAGTCCATCATGCATGTGGATGACAAAATTTGTCTTGTCGTATTCTTCCCTCTATAGGGAGTTTAAGAGTAATGTATCCTCCATGATGACATTCACCCTACTCTTGGGGTCAACTAGAACCACTGTCAGAATGTCGCCATTGAGGCGAACGAGAATATAAAGCTGGGAAGGTTTGCTATTTGCTGGAACGTCTTACGAGGTAAAGGTTACATCTGATGAGCCAATTGCAAGATGAGTAGAGGGAGAAACAGTAACCATGTTTACATACGCCTCAGAGTGAGAAGTAGAATCACTGGGATTGATAATCATGTTAGAAGAATATGATGGAAACAGGTTCGTGTATATCTATAAATCATTGTTAGCTTTCACCACTGATTTTCTCATATTGTGTTTACTCTCCTTAAGATGGATAGTACCATCCTCAATGTGATCCTGTATCTCATGATGCAGGCACATGCAACGTTCGATATCATGTCAATTAACTTGATGGTACGAACAATACATATTTTCTTCATACCAACTAGGGTATGGTTCTCTAACTAGTTTAGGAGGTGGCAGGGTAAGGATCTTATCCTTCACCAAATTATGCAAGATGGAAGAATAAGATTCTAATAGTTTTGTAAATTTTTGGTCGTGTCTAAGGCTGTTGTTATCTACAATGGCTACTACATTCACAACTTTGCCTCTTCCCAAGATCGATACGATAGATCTTCCTTCAGAACAGGAGCGCAAGGGAGGAACCCCAAACTGAACCACCATTTCTTGATGTTCTCGTAGAGTCGCACACAGATGTGCGAAAGAGGGATACTTCATGAGGGTAAAATTCTCTTGCCAATGTCTTTGTAAATTCCCTATGAAGACCTTCTGTACATTAGAGTCGAGTAATGGATACAATATTTTTGAGAAGAGCACTTGGTAGCACACTATAAAATCTATAACCTTTTCATTGTCTCCTTTTTTGCACCAAACAAGGTTTGAGAAGGTCATCTTCGGTCCGATATTGGCTTGGAACTGTCGCAAGAACTGGTTCGCAAGCTGATTGAATGTGAAGATAAAATTATCGGGCAAAGAATAGTACCAATCTAGTGCTGTATCTTTGAGGGATCGGGGAAACAGTTTAGCCATCAATGCATCATGATGTAAGAAATCCGTGCACAAGGTGTTAAAGGCGGATACATGTGTTTGTGGGTCCCCTTTACCACCGTATTTGTCAAATTTGGGTATCCCCATCCTAGCAAGAATGGAGTGTTTAAAATTGCAACCGATAAAGGGTTGTGTTGGGAGAAAGGTTGAAAGATACGTTGGGCCAAGGCTTGGGAAAGGTTTGCTAGCTGGTTCTACATCTGCCCCATATTCTGAAGGAGGGTATTTAGAATAGGTTCGTTAGAAGACATAAGACCACCAAAACCACCGCCAGAGCCACCACCGTGACTACCACCAGAACCACTGCCAGAGCCACCACCGTGACTACCACCAGAACCACTGCCAGAGCCACCACCAGAACCACCACTAGAACCACCACCAATACCACCGCCACTGGTGTGACCTCTACCAACACCACTGTTAGAGTAATAATTTTATTACGCTTAATTAATTACATCATACTGGTTAATTAATTAAGTCACTTATTCCTCTAGTTGCTTAAGCTAAACTTAGGCACATTAATAATTGATTAATTATTAAGTGTGCACACTAGGGTTTCATTTAGGGTTTCCCTTTTAGGGTTTCTTGATCTCCTTCATAAGGATTGATCTCTTTGTAATATTGGAGATTCTCATAATGCATTTTACACTTTGAGGTTTACAGAACATCTTGTTGGTTTTGCATGTCTTTTGCATGTGACAGGTATCCATTTGCATGCAGGTGATCTTGGATTCTAACATGGTATCAGAGCTCCAGACTTGCCACTGCCTGTTCGTGATCTGAAGATATGGCTTCTCAGTGAGTTTCAAGTGCAAGGGTTTCCACAGGCATCTTTTTTTGCAAGATCTGGGGGTAGCCAAATTTTTGGGACACTATGGGCTCAAACGGACATCGCCATCGTGTTCGCAGCACCCCAAAACCCTAGAAACGCCTGTCAAATCATCCATTTTCGAGCAGTTGGTTTCTGAGGCAAAATTTTTTTGCCAGGGAAGCCGTACGGCCTCCCCAGCACGCATTCCGAGGCACAAAAATTGAAAAAAAATTTAAAGAAAGGTCGATCTCGACTGACGCCTCCAGTGCAAACGACACCGCCCCCACCACCAGGCCACCCCGGCCCACCGCCGCCGCCAGCATCCTCCGCCAATCGGCCGCCACTCCTTCAGCCCCCGCGGGCCCTCCCCTGCTCGGCCGAGGTCATATGGATGACCAGGTGCTCGCGCCCGGCCCCCCGGCCCACTCCAGCCCCCTCGGCTTAGCCCGCGGTCATATGGTGACCAACGGCCTAAAAATTTTTCTGCAGGGAGTGATTTTTTGCGGCGACGGCCTGCAGGCCGTCAAATTTATGCCCGTGAACGCTGACGTCAGCATCCGTCAGCGTCCGTACTCCTTGCCCCTCCTAACCCTAGTTTTCTCTAAAGAAGCAGTTTTTTTCTTTTTTGCATAACTTGGGCATACGGTATCAAAATTGGGCAAACGAGATATCGCCGGAAAGCTGGTTCCGAGCACTTTCATTTGGTGTAGTTTATTTTTCAGTATTTTCCTATTTTACTGCATTTATTTCTGGTTGAAGTCAGATGTACTTTTTATGCTTCCGAGCTCATAACTTTTTGCCACGATCTCCGATTTTCGCTATCTTTGCGGCGTTGGAATGGTATTGAGGAGCTCTATGTTGCTGTCCATGCACTTTTTTCTGTATCTGTCCCAGGTTTTTCATTATTCCAGATTTGGCCCAATGGGTGTTTTGGAGATTACTTGGATATTTTGACAGTTGGGAGAGTGCTTCTTGCATCTTTGCACTTCATTTTCAGTGATACATCATTTAATAATCGACTGCTGCTTCATAGATTCCAGAGTTGTTCCCGTTTGGAGTTTTCGAGTGTTCCGTGGCATCGGGTCTGCTGTTGCATGATTATGATTCCGATATGGTTTCTTGTAGACAGAAGTATCTTTCCTTGCTTGCCAGATTGCGGTTCCAGTGTTACTCTACAGTGTTCTTCCAGTGCTTCTTTGCAGCATGTCATATCATTGTAGGGGGGTTTTGTCCTACTGGGTTTTCCTCCTCTACCTCTTTCTTGCATTTGTAAATGGGTACCTGATCAGGCCTAGTTGCCGGGACCCATCTTTTCTTGCATGCATCTTATTCTAGTGTTTTAGCTTCTTCCCAAGTTCATCTTAAGGGGGGGTGTTAGAGTAATAATTTTATTACGCTTAATTAATTACATCATACTGGTTAATTAATTAAGTCACTTATTCCTCTAGTTGCTTAAGCTAAACTTAGGCACATTAATAATTGATTAATTATTAAGTGTGCACACTAGGGTTTCATTTAGGGTTTCCTTTTTAGGGTTTCTTGATCTCCTTCATAAGGATTGATCTCTTTGTAATAACTGAGATTCTGATAATGCATTTTACACTTTGAGGTTTGCAGAACATCTTCTTGGTTTTGCATGTCTTTTGCATGTGACAGGTATCCATTTGCATGCAGGTGATCTTGGATTCTAACAACCACCACAGATGCCATCGCCACCAGTGTGACTTCCACCAGAGCTGAAGTCACCACCATGACTTCCGCCAGCATCGCCTCCACCAATGCCACCCCCACTTCTGAAATTTTTGCTGCCCAAGCCTCCACCCATCATTCTGCCAAATCCTCCACCACCGAAGGTGACAGAAGGGGTGAACTGGAAACCTAAAGGATTCTTGTTTACTTTGACAGTATCTAAACTTTCAGAAGTAGAACGTATATTGACCGAGGGGACCATGTCAGTCATGTACACAAATATAGGAGGCATTGACATCTCCAGCTACCTCTCACATTCCTTGAAGAGGCTGCCTCGTATCATGTGACCAAGACTCAAGGGGGGCACATGCTTTAGCTAGACCAATGAGACTAGCTAGGAGTTCTACATGTGTCCGATCTTTTTCCACCATGTATCTTATTTCTCTGATCACCTTAGCAACCCTAGCCAACTTCGGGTTGCCTTCTAGGTGATTTTCTAATGCTCCTAACTCTTTACCGAGACTAACAACGTACTCAAAAGGATACAAATGACCTCATGCTCATCTATGGATGAAGAGGTTGGTGATGCAGGAGGAGTAGGGACATGATCAATTTTGTCAAGAAACCTAAGTTTTCCTTGCGATATGTGCTCCTATGCGGACAACCCAACCGCATAATCGGAGAAAATTCCAATAGTGAAGCTAGAGGAGACCTTCATATTGTCCATTAGAAGGTGTCACAAACTTTTTCTAAAAATATGTGCAGAGGTCGTAGACTGGGTCGTGAAGCTCATAAAATTTCACAATACACCAAGGTACCGCAACCAAGAGGTATATGCAAAAAGGTCCAGGATGCCGACAAATGGATAAACATTGGTTCATGTCAGGTTCACCAAAAATGTGAGAGAGGGGGATGACCCACTACAAGTACCCAGGTCATGAAAGGCCAAGAACGGAAAGGCTACCCTAACCCACCTCAGTTTAAGGGGAAGTTAGGATGACGAGGATGCGAATGATGAGGATTATACGTCCTTTGATTACTTTGCAATCCAAAATGTTGGAAGGAGACTAGATGAGTCAACCTTTAGAGTCAGATTCATGTCTTAGGCAAATCTCTATCTCAGGACGAAAGCGTAGTTCCAGGATGACAATGCGACATGTTGGCATCTCATAGGTGTGTTGGCATCTGTACGACTAGAGAAATGAAAAGATGGAAATCTAATTTCGAAAGGGAGACTATCAACCTAGTCTAAAGATGTTTGAAGTGATTAAAAAAGATTAAGTGAAGAGAAATGAAAATATAATACAATAAAGGAAATGTATTACCACCAAGGTGATGAAGATGATCTCATACAATACTATCCTTGTTAACTTGCTCCAAGTTCTCTCCACCTGCACACAATAAAGGGAGAAATTGTTGGGGCCATATAGGGGCCTACCTCAGTCAAACCCCCATCTTGGTGATTCCACCTCCACAGACAAAAAAGTTTGGAATAGTAGAGATAAATGATAAAGAAAAGAAACTACAAGCTATGTAAACACAAAAACACTACAAGCAATACGTGCTTACTCAATCAAAAGCAAAAGGTAAGATTATAGGAGCTTACCGCCTCCGTCCAAAGCACTCAAGGCTCATGGAGGAGTGAATGAGAGGGAATCAAGCCTCTAATTCCATGGTGTCTGTCCTATGCTCACCTTGTTGGAGTGACAAAGTAGTGGATTGTTGCAATGGAGTGAATGGCACTACTACAAAGCTTCTGAATGGATGCTCGAAAGCATGGAGAGAGTGTGCCAACTTGTTTAAAAATTTTGTTGAAGAGAGCTATGGATGAAAGAGTGAAGATTAGGAAGGGAATGATGAAAAATGACCATATTCATGTTGGTCAACCGAAGAGGGACATTACTCTTTGACTTAAAATCGAAAATGTAATGCCTCTGCAGTTTCCAGCCACAAGAATCTGCCAGGGACGTAAGTGTGCCGCGTGGATGTCTTTGTGTAGCATGAGCATCCTCGACAAAAATGCTCCCATCGACACACAAACCAAGAGCCAAGTGGAATGTAAGGAGCGGGCTTAAGTGGGATTAAACCTCTGATTTTGATTTTATAAAGTGTTAAGGGTCAAAAGGGAATTTGTGTTAGGGGTGCAAACTCATGTTGATACATTCAGGTATCTCTATTCTTATCGAGAAATTGTAAATGAGAAAATATTGTCATTGAAATAGAATTATAGAATATGAAAGTGTCACTTGGGATTTTGTAATGTTTCTTTTGTAAATGCAATGGAAGTTTGAAATGGTATTATTTCAAATGTGCATCTTATTATTGAAATTGAAAAGAAAAAAATTATTGTTATATTTTGCAAGCATATATTATACACATGTGGGTTAAAACATAGGAAAATTATTTGGGTTAAACATCATGTTACACATGGTATCAAGGCTACCGAGGTTAGCTCTAGAGCCTATGTGCTCACTATACTTTCATCCAACATTATGCAAATCGAATGTATGTAATTCTTGTGCCAGGATGGTGCATTTGAGGATGACTGCAAGAAAGTCAGTAATCGGGAGTGAGCACTACTTTAAGGCCAAGAACGAAACGGAAGCCATTGTTAGAACCATAAAGGGGACCAATTATGACAACACCATATGGTTGAGAAATACCGAGACCTTTAGTCATGCCCTATCTTGCATTAGTCAAGAAAGAAAGAGGATGTGTGAGGCTGCTAACTTTGTACCTCCCGCCTCTCCTATCAAGTCAGATTATTTGCCACTTTCTAGGGATATGCCCTTGGAATGGAGTGTTAGTCCTGCCATGATCTTTAAGGAGCCTCATGTTCTTCCAATTTCAGAAGTTATTGTAATTAAATCTAGTAGCAAATCAAAAGGATATGTCCCCTAAAATTATGTATCTAAGAGTAGGTCTGAAGGGTATGCACCCTTCGATAATGAATGGGAATAAAAATATGAGGAATGTATTTCACTTAGTTATGTATTGTAAAGTGAATCTAAGGGATATTCTCCCATAGATTATCTGAATAGCCACTATATGTAAATGCAAGGATATTGAAATCCTTTGATTTTAATATATTTTTTTATTTGGCTAAAAATTGTGCAAAACTCATCTCTCAACTTCTTGTGAGTGAATGTTTGTTTATGAAATATATGTTTTATAATGTTAATTAAACCTTCCTTGGATCTAATTAAAATGGAAACCTCCAAGTGGAACATTACTTGTGAAAATGGTTAGAACAAGAACTAACCTTGGGGATAGCCAAGAGGTAGGCCAAGGTGCAAAAAAACTTGAGGCTAAATTGGATCGTATTTTGGCCATGGTGACTAAGACTAGAGAATGAATCAGAAATCGTGAGAAAGAGGTAGAGGAACAAAAAATCAAGAACGAGAAGTTCCTAATGGAGAGGAAGGAGAAAATTCCCATGGTCATACCCAGTCAAGTGAATATGAGGATAATGAATCACAATCTAGGTCTGAAGGAAGCAAGAAGAAACAAATTGCAACTAAGTTATCTCAAAATATGAGGAAGGTTAACCCTCATAAATTTGATGGAACCACAAGTGGGGATGTAGCTGAAGCATGGATCATAAAAATGGAGAAGTATTTTGAGATTAGAAATTACTTTGAGATAAACAAGGCTATTTGGGGAGCCTTTCAACTAGTTGGGGAAGCATCCACATGGTGGATGAATAAAAAAATGGAGCTTGGGTTAAGTTCCTTGAGTCTTACTTGGGATGAGTTTGTGGAAATTTTATGGAAGCGATGGATACCTTAGCTTTACTATGATCAAAAGCTTACTAATTTTTAGAACTTGAAGCAAGGAGATTTCACGGTAAACAAGTACAGGGAGAAATTCACTCATCTCCTAAGGTACATAGCCATGTACCAAAAGGATGAGCGGTTTCACGTAAGGAAGTTCATTATGGGACTTAATGCCCAAATTGGAGGAGAAGTAGATGTGTACGGTCCTGCTACCATGGACTTGGTGTACAAGAAATCCATTAAGCATGAACAAAGGCTTAAAGCTATCTCTACCTACCATGAAAATAATCAAATAAAATTTAATTGGTCAAAAGCTAATCAAACTCTGAAGAAGCCAAGTGATGGGAAAGATTTTCAAAGAAAAGGGGTTAAGGGATTTTGTAATAATCAGAATTAACCAAGAAGGGATCAAAGGGGGAATAGAAATAACAACAACAACACTACTAGTAGGAATGAAAGCGATTCTGGAAAGCCTGCATCAAGGAATGGGCTATTAAGAGGATGTTTTACATGTGGAGGAGATCACCATGCAAAACAATGTCCCAACAAACCATTTGGGACACAACCACATGGAAATCCTCTACCTCCTCAATGAGTAGCATTTTAGCAAAAGATTCATTTGATGCTAGAAAACCGACAGGCGAAGTACCAGATTACTCTCGTGGAAATTCCAAGTACTTTGTTTGGTACACCCATTTTAATTTTAATTGATACCTATGCCACATAAAATTTTATTTCTCCTAGTATAGCTAGTAAAATTTATAGGAAAGTTGGCTATATGGAAAAGTCTTAGATTGTTGATTATGCAAACCAAACAAGAGCTAAGGTGGAAGAGCTAAGGTCGAGCAATTTTTATTTGAGGCAAGGGTTGAAATTCTGAGTTTCTCTATGGAAGTGAACTTGTATGTAGCCCCCTAGGTTCATATGATGCCATTTACGACTGAATTACCTATGGAAGCATAGAGCCAAAGTAGATTGTCATGCAAAATTTTTAGAGTGCTTAGATGATCTTGGGAACTAAGGTGGTAGAGCTAAGGTGGAGCAATGTTTATTTAAGGCAAGGGTTGAACTTCTGGGTTTATCTATGGAAGTAAATTTGTATGTAGCCCCCTAGGTTCATATGATGCCATTTAGGACTGAATTAGCTATGGAAGCATAGAGCCAAAGTAGATTGTCATGAAAAAATTGTAGAGTTCTTAGATGATCTTAGGAATTGGGTATTCTTGCAAGGAACACCTAGAGAAGTTAAGTTGCATAATTTTTTTGCCATATTAATGCATACAAGGAAGAAGGATTGTCAAAATTTTGTTGTGAAAATGGAAAAAATTGAGGAGTGCAATGAGTTCATCTCTTAGGATGATGCTGTGTACTATAGATCCCAAGACCATCAATAAGTTGAGGATGGGTGAGTCATAGCCTATGAGCCAAGGAAGCTAAAGTATTACAAGAAAAATTATGCTTTGCATGATTTGGAATTGGTAGAAATTGTCCATACATTGAAGATATGGAGACACTATATGTTGGGGAAACCTTTTGAACTGAAGACCAATCATCAAGGTTTGAAGTATTTGATTACTCAACCAAATCTAAATGCACGAAAAAGGATATGGTTGGAATTGATATTTGATTATAATTTTTAATTTCAACTGTATCATGGGAAAGGAAAATCGAGTTGTTGATGCCCTAAGTCATAGGAGACATATATCCTCGAGGCCAATACCTGGCTAAAATTATTCCTTGCCCGACAACTCTATTTTCTTATTTGATCAACTTGTAAATCGGTTTCTCTGGTAGTTCCAAACCAACATTGGACCGAAGATGAAATTTTCAAATCTTAGTCGATGCAAGAAAGGGGATAATGAGAAGATAACTAATTTCATAGCATGGTATCAAGCGCTCTTCTCATAGATCTTGTACCCACTACCCGATTTTGACATGCAGAAGGTGTTCATAGGGAACTTGCAAAGGCCTTGGCAATAAAAGTTTTCCCTTATGAAATACCCTTCTTTCACGCATTTGTGTGCAACACTATGAGAATATC